>ML675616.1:73771929-73904703 GCA_007922155.1 Mesoclemmys tuberculata
AGCCTTCCGAGGGAAGTAGTGGGGGCAAATGACTTATCTGGCTTTAAGACTAAGCTTGATAAGTATATGGAGGGGATGTTATGATGGGATAGTTTAATTTGAGCAATTGATTTTGGATTATCGGCAGATAAGTCTGCTCAATGGTCTGTGGGAATGCTGGATGGTATGGGAACTGAGTTACTGCAGAGAATTCCTTTTTGGGTGCTGGCTGGTGAGTCTTGCCCACATGCTCAGGGTTTACCTGATCGCCATATTTGGGGTCGGGAAGGAATTTTCCTCCGGGGCGGATTGGCAGGGGCCACGGAGGTTTTTCGCCTTCCCCTGCAGCATGGGGCATGAGTCGCTTGCTGGTGGATTCCCTGCAGCTTGAGGTCTTCAAATCTCATTTTTGAGGATTTCAATAACTCAGTCATGGGTTCGGGGTTGTTATAAATGTGTATGGGTAGGGTTTTGTGGCCTGCCTTGTGCGGGAGGTCAGACTAGATGATCATATTGGTCCCTTCTGACCTATGAGTCTATGAGTCTATGAGTCAGATTCTTTTTGTTTGTGCTATAAAAGTCAGTATTTCTCAAATGAAATGCTCTTTATTTATTCCAATCATAGGGGCTTGGTGGGGGGAAGGGCCAATACAGGGAAACCGATGCAACAGAGGGGAAGGTATGGGAAGGAATGACACAGATAAGCGGCACACAGTACTGTGGCTCATTACTGAAACAGGTTTTCAAAGCCTTCTGGACATGCAGAGCTCCTTTCTGAGCCCCTATTGCCCTGATATCTGGCTACTCAAAATTTGCTCCCAACCTAGCTATCTCCACATGCCCCAATTCCCACGGAAACTTCTCTCCTTTTGTCTCTCAGATATAATGGCGCACACAGCATGCAGTGATAGTAATGGGGATATTGCTTTCACTGCTCTCACTCAGCCTACTGTTGAACTGCTTCTTCCTGCTCTCCAGGTGGCTGATGTACAGCTTCATGAGCCAGGGGAGCAAGGGGGAGGCTGGGTCTCCCAAGTTCACTGTCGGCATTTCAACACCATCAATGGTTATTTCGTGATCTGAAAAGGAAGTCCTTGATTGAAGTTTTTTGAACAGACCTGTGTTCCTAAAGATGCATGTGTTGTGCACCTTTCCTGACCATCCCATGTTGATATCGGTGAAATGTCCCGTGATCTGCCAGTGTTGCAACACCATTGAAAAGTATCCCTTTCAGTATACGAACTCTGGCAAGATGGTCTGATGCCAATATAGGGATATATGTGCCATCTATTGCCTTACAGCAGTAGGGAAAATCACAGCAGCAAAACCAGCCACTACATCCTGAACATTGTCCAGAGTCACTACCCTTCCTAGCAGAAGTTGATCGATGGCCCTGCACACTTGGATCACAAGAATTCCCACGATAGATTTACCAGCTCCAAACTGATTCCCACTGACCGGTAGCAGTCTGGCATTGCAAGCTTCCACAGAGCAATCACCACTCATTTCTTCGCTGTCAGAACAGGTCTCATTTTAGTGTTGCACTTTGGGGCTGGGTAAAGCTCTGCACAAAGTTTCTGGAAAGTGGCCTTCCACATTCGAGAGTTCTGCAGTCACTGCTCACCATCCCATAGCTGCACAACAATGTGATCTCACCAGTCAGTGATTCTTTCCTGGGACCAGAAACAGCGCTCCACCATGTTCAGCTGCTGCACGACTGCCAGCAGCAACCAGGAATTGTTTTGTTCTATGGCTTAGAGCAGGACTCCTTGAATGACATCGCAATGGTCTGTGCAGTGGCTCCTGTTTCAGCTCTGGAAATACTGCAGGATAAGGCATGAGGTGTTTGTAATGCTCACAACGAGAGTGCACAGCTGAGCGGGGTCCATGTTTCTCTGGCATTCACACAGCTAAGCCAGGCTTTCAAAAAAAGAGGCATGAAAAAGGATGGGTTGTTTGCCATTGACATCAGGGTAGGGAGGGAGGAAAGTGCATCATGGAAGGCCGAAGCCATGTTCTCATTTCCCCCTGTGACAATGCTTTGGTCACACAAAGCTTTGCCCCCCGCCCCCCGAGGCTAGATGCACTGTGGGATAATTACCCATGGTGCACTGATCTGTACATTGATGCAAGTGCAGCTAGTGAGGACGCACTCCACTGACACAATGAGCATCATGTGGACACGCCTGACAATTACTGTGGTGGCTGGATACCGACTTAAATTACATCGAATTAACTTTGTAGCATAGAAATGACTTTGGTTTCTCTTTATCTCCTTGTCACTTTCTAGTCATCTAGCACTGACCTCTTTTGTCCTGCTACTGAGTCTCACCACTATACTTACCATTATCTGGAATAGAACTGCTTTTTTACATCTCAATTTTATTTTAAAATTTGGCTTAAATGTATCCTTTTTCCCTTCACCATACTGCTCAACTCCATTCTCCCTTCTTTATTCTCTATCATGTAATTTAGTAACTCTATAGAGCAGGTTAGAATAGATTTTGCATGACAAATAAAAAACAAACCTGCATTGTACTACACTGCCAACAGGCAAGCTCCTACACTACATGCAGGTGAGATCACAGAGAAGGAGTGTACCGAGACACTGATAAACATCCAGCAATCTCCCCAACTGATGGCTGCTAAAACCAGAGCGTGATATTCTCACCTATCAAATCTAGAAAGGAGACTTTTCAGAAGGGACATGATAAAAGTATACAAAATAATGATAGCATAAAGAAGGTAGATGGGAGGTCCCTGACTCATAACACAAGAACCGGAAGACATGCAGTGAAATTAGAAAGGGACAAATTCAAAACTGATAAAACTAAATATTTTTTCACACAACTTACAATACTGTAAAGAGGTTCTGTATATGTACGTACTTGATAACTGTCCATTATCCTCAGTCTGGACTGAGACTTATGGTGCACACATCTATGCTTCAATAAGATTAAACTTTGCTGAGCAAACTGGGAATGGCATAAGAATTGTCCCATTTCCTCTTTTCTAAGTGGAGCACCAGGCATTAGGAGACTGTTGCAGAGTGGAGGAGGCAGGTTGAAAGGAAAAGCCAGGGTTATTCAAGCCCTCTCTCTCTCTCTCCAAAACAACTACAAGTACATCAGGTGGAAGCAACAAGGGGAGATGCTCCAATGTGCTTGCATGCTGTTGGCATCTGCCATTATTCCAAGCTAATGCATCAAAACAGATACTATCTACTTGTAAAGGTCACTATTGTGACTCACTTAGTTGCCCATTCAGAAAGGAACATCATTTAATTAACAGCTAAACACCTCATAGATTCTTCTACCTCCTTCAGGGAAGGCTCAGAGTGCTATACTGCAGCTAGATGGACTAATTTATGGGTCTCGTAACTGAGCAATACTTTAAAATATGTAAAAATAAATCTATGCTTCCTTACCTCACTAGCAGCATATGTGTATAGCACCTTATTTTTTATGACAAACCACAGGTGTTTCCATGGTTTTTTGCTTCCCTTTGATCTATATAAATAGCCACTCATTGAGGAGTCTTCTGTATTTGCCGAAACCTGAAATAAAAACAAATGGAATGTGTGTGTACTTGGCTTTTTCAGCACACAATTCGTTGTTGACATTTCTAAGATACTCCTATAAACCTCATTATTACTAAGGGCTCATAAACCTCCTAACCCTCCTTGCCCCTACTGAACAGCACCTTATTTCACAAGTGGCTCCTTCATTTTTTGATAGGGCTACTTGAGGAACAGGATACTTATGCAGTACAAATTACAGTTTCAAGAAAATAGGAAAAGTACATCACCACCATCATGTTATGCCATTGAAACAGTGATGACTGTTAGTGCTCACCTAGTAATGATAAGTAGTCTGTGCAAGGCTACATTGTACTTCCATTAGCGTGCAGTCAGCCTTCCCATAATACTAAGGCCTGGTCTACACTGCCACACTGGGTCGACATGAGATATGCTAGTTATGTAGCTACATTACGTAACTAGCGTATTTCATGTCTACGTACTTACATCTACGCAGTGCGGCGTCTTCATGGCACTATGCTGATGGGAGAGCATCTCCCATCAACGCTACCTTACACCTTTTGGGAAGGTGGACTAATTCAGTCAACAGGAGTGCTCTCCTATCTACTGAGTGGATCTACACAGACTCACTCAATCTATGTCGCTGCATTGATGCCTGCCACTTCAGCATTGTAGACATGCCCAAATACTAAACCTTGGTGAGTGCTTAATAAGGCTGTCAGCATATAAAATAGGGGGGGATTCAGTCATATCATCACTATGGCACACATGCAAAGGTAGAATCTGCAGCCAGTGAGGTACTAAGACACACATACTGAGCCAAATGGAACTGCATCTGTTTAAACAAGCAAAAAATTTGGTCCGCTGTATTTCAATATGCTTCAAGCTGTTGTCTCTCTCAAATTCTAAGATTCCTTTGTTACAGCAGAATCCCAATGAACAATTCCCTCAGACAATACCAAATATATTTGGACAGTCAGGAGTGTGGATAATTGGGACTCAACAGATAGAAAGCCAATAAAACACAGGGACATGCTACCAAGTGGTTCAGAACATTAGATATAATAGAAATTCCTCTTTATATCAACTGATAAAACTGGGAGATGAAAAGCTTGGGGAAGTTACATTCTTAACAATATTTCTTATTAAATAGAATTTTCATATTTCTATCATAAAGTAAACAGCCTCAGATTAGATTGTGGATCAAAAATTTAGCATACCTATCTAAAAATCTGGTTGCCATGTGATCCAATTTTAAACTATATTCTGACTACATTTCAATTTGAAGAATCATTTTTGCAAGTAACAGACTTTTTGCAGATGAACAGTACATTCAAATATTTACAGCATTCACACAGCATCCAAGCTGTGATTTTAAAGCTTCTGAAGTACTTTTGGTGACATTTTCTAGATAGGAACATGTCTTTAAAGAAAAATGAACAGGTGCTAATGAGGGTGTTAGCTGTCTGTGCCACGCCTCACGTGGAATGTTGACACAGCAGAGTTACAAGTAATATATTGAAAGTCTTGTGTAAAATTTCTTACAAGATGCATATAAAGGGATGCATCAAATGTGAGTAACTCAAAACTGCTGGGAATGCTAACAGGCTTCACGAAACAGGAAAAGGAATACATAGATGTTTCAAACTGCAATAAATTAGATTCATTATATTTTATGTTTCATCAGGGAAATTTCCTCCAGCCCTTGCAGTGGTAGCTTTGTTTTTACAGCATGAAGTCCCATTACTTCCTTTTGCTCTCTCCTAAATGACAGGAAAAGATTAATCTTGGTAAGGGTTACATTCTATAATATTTTCATCTCAGTTTCTCTGAGAGGTGCAATGGTACTAAAGGAAATTAGGAGTCCAATCCTGCATGTTTTGTGCATCAAAAACTTCCTTCACTTTGAGTGGGAATTTGGGGTGCATCAGGAATACAGGAACTGCTCCTATGTCAGTAATTGCTACCCAGGAATCTATTATACTTTCCCCAGTTTTAAAATGCTAACACTGCCAGTGTGAATTTGAATTTGTGTATTATATACTGCCGCTTTCCAGGTCATATGCACGCTCCCCCTAAGAGCAGAAATCCAAGACTGAGATGGTTTCTCACCCTTGGAAAATTGGGAGATATGACCAAATTTTAGGCACCCTTCAAACACAAGATATTGCTCAAAACACTAAAGATTTTAGTGGAATAAAGGTAGCCTTTTTTAGAGGCCAATTAATATATTCTGCGTTGTTTATGTTTCACTGATCTCTGTTGGAATGCATGACTGCCACTTTGAGACACTCACTGAATACAAGTTGTGTATCTTGTGAAGCTAACTTCAGTGAGCAAAGCTTATAACATGAAAACAGTGACTCCCTGTTGTCCATTTGAGGTCCTAAGAAAAACTGAAAATAAAATCACATTAGCTATAACCCATTAAACCTTGTGCTTCTGCGTCCCATGATGCCTACATAAGAACCAGTACATAAAATAACATGCAAACAATCCTTTGGATTCAAAATGATCCCTGCCATTGGTAGATGGGAGTTAATCTACATACATACAACTCATGCTGCCACTGACCAGTGTTGCAGGACTGCTTTTATTTTTAGAAAACAGTTTTGTTTTTTATTGGACCTCTGAAGTGAAGAATTTGCATATTGTCATTAGCCATTATTAAAATTGAGTTTTGTTCTTGCAGTTTACACTATCATAGTAGAAATGGTTAAAATACCAAAAAGCCAATACGAGTAGCTAAGTGAAAAAGTCAGAATGAATTATATGTATGTCTATCACAACTCTATCAATGAAACACAGTGCTGTCTTACCAATTGTTAGCATACCCATAATAATAAACAATACTATCACCCAGCTCTTACGTAGCCCTTTTATGTAGTACATCATTTTTATAAATACACTAGAGCTTTTCACATTGTCTCCCCATTTCGTCTTCTGCATGCTGCCTTACCCTCACAGAGACCCAACCTCCACTCTGATCCTAAGATACTGCGGCTAACTCCCTAAGCTCCACGTAATACTCATTACAACTACAAAAACTACATGGACGATGTCCCTCCAGAGGGGCTGGAAGTGAGGCTTTAGTAATCACTGAAGGTTAGAAACAAGCCCGTGCATCAGAATAAGAGGAAGTCAAAACACCCCTATGTAAGAAGATACCTTGACTTTGAGTCCATTCACATACAACAGGGTATTTGCTTACTCTCATTCCACCCTGCCCTCCATTCCACCTACCCCCTATCTACTGGACAGTGCAGCTGAGCTGGTGTATGGGGTGTTTAATTTGCTGTTGATATAGGCTAATAATAAGTTACTACCTCCCTGGATGCAGGGGGAAGAGTGGGGATCAAGGGAGAATTTCTGACTCAGAAGTGTCTGAACCACAATGCTTCTTGGGGTGCTGTGGTTTATACACCACCTCAAGTCTTAATCAAGCCCTAAATTAATCCTATAATTAAATTTAATCTGTTTTATTGAGCCATTGTGTCACCACAAAAATCCCGCTTTCCTCTAAATGCAGTGTCTGAAAAAGATTGCAGAACAGTTTTTAAAAAAATTTTATTGTTATTAAACATGGATGATTTAATACCAATAAGAGTAAAGTTTTAGGGAAACACTTACTTCTTTGAGAGCAGCAGGAATTTTTTTCTGTTTTCTCCCAGATGGAATACTATGTAACACTGTAGACAAGGCACTGGATGGAGATTTATGGTTCACTGGGGATCCACTCTTAGGAGTGAACTGGTTATCTAAAATGTATATAACATGCACGGTGCTTTTATGTTGCAGAACACTAACGTATGCAAAGTGCTCTTTACAAAATTTTAAACACAGCTATAATTTCTGTTCAGTGTAAGGTAATATAAAAAACAACCACCCCAGTTAATCTCTGAAACAATAACCCAGTTAATCTCTGCATACGATATGGTATTTCCTAACCATATTAAATTAAAAAGTTTTGCCTCTCAGTATTGCCAGTTCCAAAAGTTAAAAAATCATGTGCCAGAATCCCCAAAAATCATAAGATTGGACCAAAAATATCAAGATTTAAAAAATATATAAAATCCTGTTTTTCAGTTCCTTGTCCACCCCCAGTTTGTATAAGATGGAGATCCACAAACTGTGGGCTGTGCCCCTCTAGTGGGGTGCAGAGGAACATTTGGGAGGGCACTATGGGGCCAGCCCCCATGGGAGGTGGGGAGGGAGTGCCACCCAGCCCTGCTTTGTCCTGGCCCTGGCCCCACCCCCAGCTCCTTTCATGGTCTTGGTCTCATGAGTGCAGCTCTACTTCTGGCCTTGGCCCCACCTCCAACCATGGTTGCAGTTTGCCTTCCGGCCCCACTTCCAGCCATGGCCACTGCCCCCGACTCTTGGCCACAGCCCCAGCCACTGGCCCTGCTCCTAGCCCCAGCTCTCAGGGGGGCGCAGACAGTGGTAATGGGAAGGAGCAGCATAAAAAGTTTGGGGACCACTGGTATAAGACAATTTACAACGTGAAGAGAACCTTAAATACACATAATATATTCTCACACACAAAACATAGGCCCAACTCCTCTGTGCATCTGCTTCCTGACTCCGCACCACCCGCCAGATCTTCAAAGACAGGGGCTTCTGCAGACCCCCACTCCCACCCAACAAGGTCCTGCAAACTCCCCACTCCCTGAGCACGCCTTCTCTGGCCTACTCTGCGCAAGCTCCCACATTCACCTCCCCCAGTCTCCTCAGCAAGGTCCTACAATTTCCCACACCTTCCCCCCCTCCCTTCCCCTGGCAGGCATTAGTTGTGGCTCCCTGGGACCAGCCTGCAGGTAAGGGACCTGTTCTAGGAGCGTTACTCAATTAACTCCCCCTTCCTGCCTGTGGTTGGGGGTGGTGATTATTATTATTAGTGCTTATGCATATTACTTTAGCATATAAGAGCCCTAGTCATAGACCCAGACCCCAGCGTGCTACGTGCTGTACAAACAGAGCAAAAAGGCCATCCCTGCTCCAAAGAGCTTACCATCTAAGTGTAAGGCAAGACACAATAAATGGAAAAAGGCAGAGAGAGGTGGGGAGGACAAGGAAACAATGAGACAATATTCGTCAGCATGACAGGCTGCTACTCAAGCAGGGTGGGAGGTGATAGGATGCTCTGTTGTGTTGCACCTACTCTATAGCTGTGACACTGCTCAGAATCAGAGAGTGCCCCGATACACTACAAAACTTCCACAGCTACTTGCAGCACAGCATCCACTAGCAGCTGAAGGTGGAAATCGCAGGTGGCCCAGGCAAAGTTTCTGCGCTGCCTCATTTTACCACAAGAGCTCTGCCAGAGTCACTTTGAAATCACGACACTCGATACCACAAATGTCAACACCAATGGTCTAAGTGTCCAAAAGGAAGGATGGGCCAGTGGTAAGGTGCTGGCCTGGCCTTCAGGAAACCTGCATTCACTTCCCTGCTCTGCCACAGACTTCTTGTATGACTTTAGGCAAGTCACTTGGTGCCTCTGTGCCTCAGTTCCCCATTTGTAAAATGGGTTACTAATACTTCCTAACTTCACAGGGGTGCTGTGAGGATAAATGCAGTAAAGACTGTGAGATGCTCAGATACTGTGGAAACAGAGGTTATATAATGAAAGAGTTAAAATGGGTTAAAAAGGTTTTCCTCTACCTTGTTTCTGTAGTTCTTTGAAGCAATGATCACACACTCTTGCTGGTTGGTTTTTCATATAGTCTAAACCATGTTTATTTGTAGAACATGCTTGACAGACAATCTGAAAACAGATAAAGCATTATTATACAGGATGCACAACCACACACATTTGAGTTTTACTAAGTCCATAATGTTGAGCTCCAAATAAGTAACAATTTTACAGCATGAGGGGTTGGAGGTACATGCGTGCTAATTCACAGCGATGTTCCACACAAAACACTCTTTCCAGAACTCATTTTATGTGATGGACAATATTCTAAATTTTCTGATTGTGTACAGAATACTTTGAGTAACAATAAATAAATAAAAATCTGAGAAGTGGGGTGAGACTACTAGATTAATGAGAACTATCAAATTTATAGACTAGCAAAGTGTAAATTAGTGAATTGTTATTTTGTATTGTATTGGATTTGATTCTATTGTCAAATCTCACCTATAAATTTAAGAAACATGCTCAGTTTTAAGAACGTATTTTTAGATTATCACAATATCTATCTAGTTATATTATGATCATCTGTGTTATGGAGAAACTGATGTGTTTCAACTACACTGAATACTGAATTCCAACTTCATTAAAAGCAAGATATACTGGAATAGCCATATTTTACAGCAATTAAATATACAATATTTTTTTCTGGTTTGATGGGTATGCATTGTTCAGAAGACTCAAAATGGATTCAACCAGTGAAAAAGATATTTTGAATATTTCAGTTAATTTACTTGGTTTGCATTGTCCTACTGAAAGAGCAAGGGACATCCACTGATTTTTCCTACTGAAATGTAAAATAGGATGAGAAACACTAGATAGGTTTAACAAAAGCAGTGGTCTATAACAACATTTCCGACCCTAAATATCCTTATTTTCATTTAAATTATAATGTCCTTTCAACATAACAAAATTGCTAATGTTTTTAATGCTATCAAATTCCCACTACAAAAATTCAACAAAAATCTTGAATGACTCATGCAAAAAGAGAAAGTTACAAGATCACCCAACCTTTCCACATGCCCTGCAATGATGCCTTCTCCAGGTCAATGTGAATTCACTAGTACAGATCATACACATAGTAGCTCTAGTATCAGGAACCCAGATGGGAGCCTTTGATCCGAGAGGACTATCTTCTTCCTCTTTCTCTGGATCTGCCTGAGAAAATGGAGGTTGAATTCCATTAAATTACAAGCAGTAATGTACTTTTCACCACTGAATCATCAAGGTTAAATATAAGTCTCCTGTTTCCTAAAGATGCTTCTCTCACGTAGCTGTTCAGTGTCTTAAATATAGATTCTCTGCTGGTTCACCAACGACATTATCACAATTCAGCTCTGAAACAAAATAATTGGATCATACAGGTGCTAATAAATCTAATCCATTTCAGTGGCTCCAATTAAGATATTTTGGGGGGAGAGGGGTGAGGGAGGGCATAAATTCCAACGCTTCTCTCCCCATCACACGCAGGGACCCCATTCTGGTCCTTGCTCACATCCCCCCCTTCTGCCAAAGGGACTTTGACACGCTCCTGGCCAGAGTCTCCACTCTCTTACCCACACAAGGCATGATCTGGTGCCATCTGGAGTCACAATATTATTAGATTTGGCCACCTCTCCACCTGTATTGAGGAGTGGCCAGGTCAGATTTGAGTGGCATTTAGACCATGTAGCTGCAGCAATGCTCCAGACTGCTTCAGCAACAGCTGTATTGATTTAGTACAGGACCACTGCTTAAAAGTGGTCAGATCATGCCACAACTCCTGGCTTCATTGCCTATGGCACTTTGAGTAAGTGCAAAAGCCTTGGGGGGGGGGTGTTCACCCCCCAGAATGACACCACTGCTATACTTGTTTACTGTGAAGATATTCCAGTTTGTTTACATCCATTATCTTAGCTATAGTTATTTTAAAGATTAAAATGGATAACTAACCCTTTTCTGCCTGTTTTTAGGATTACTGAGAACCTACAACTGAATTTTTTAATTAACAAAATTTTAACTTTATTAAACAAATGAAACTATGCAAAATATACATCTCATTCTGTTCTATTATTAATACTTGCCATTTTTATTTTCTAAAGTATTGTGCTGAGTTGAGTTTTGATACTTAGGAGAAAACATACTCATGTGCAAAGAAATCAAAGAAAATGGTGTAATACCTCGTCAATACTTTTACTTGGGTTAAATGTGATTCTCTTCTTTGTATAGTCTTCTATTGACCTTGAGATGGCTTCTAACCATTCATCTCTTTCTGTAGCAGAACTGTTCGTATCAAAGACATCAAAGTATGGTTAACACTTAAAATTACTAAAAAGCTGACCCTGGTTATGGCATGGTTTTTGCCAGGTACCCATCACGTTATTTCTTTCTTCTTTTTTTAAAAAATTACTATAAATTTAGATTATACTAGGTTGATGTGGGAGAATGGAACATTGTTAAGAGATAAGTAGACTTAGAGCAGGTATTTAAAGACAACTGAAATTCTGTGGTATACAGGATCAGGCAAGAAAAATTCCAGGTGCAAGGGGAAACAGAAGACAATGTGGAGATCTTCATGCCAGGGAGATACAAAGATGGCATGGAAATAATTGGCATTAGAATGATGGCCTAATCCATGAGAAAGAAGAGACAAGATATAGGCAGGAGCAGAGATATGTACTACTGGCCCTTTAACTATCCATCCTCTTGAAAGCAGAATATTTTGTCAAACCCAAGTATTCACTTATGTTGTTTTTTTTAATCCGGTGAGAAAAACTATCATTCATTAGCCCTACAATATTTGTGTCTCCAACCAACTCAACTCCCATTGCTTAGAGATTCTGGCTGAAGTTTTCAAAATTTGGCTGCCTTTAATTACCCTGCTAAATCTATATTTAAGCAACTAAATTATAAGTGGCCCAGTTTTCAGAGGTGCTGGCTGAGCATTTACTTCAGTGAGACTAGTCACATGAGTGAGGATTGCACAATCCAGTCCCTAATCCTGCGGGCATTTAGTGTTTACTCACTTAGCACTCCCACTGAAATCTATTATTGCTACATGTTTGCAGAATCAGGTCCATAGTATTCTCATTAACCTATGAAAACTGAATTCTGCAGAGACCAGCCAGTGTGCTGTCTAGACTTTCACATAGTCATTAGATTAAACTGACAATCAAACCTGCAAGATATCTATTTATAGAATCATACGACTGCAAGGGACCTTAAGAGGTCTTCTAGCACAGTTCCCCGCACTCAAGGCAGGATTAATAATTAGACCACCCCGAGAGATGTTTGTATAACCTGTTCTTTAAAATTCCCAATGACAGTGATTCCACAACCTCCCTAAGCAATTTATTCCAGTACTTAACTACCCTGACAGTTAGGAAGTTTTACCTAATATCCAACCAAAACAACCCTTGCTGCAATTCAAGCACATTGCTTCTTGTTCTATCCTCAGAGGTTAACGAGAACAATGTTTCTCCTCCTTGTAACCATCTTTTATGTACTTGAATACTGGCATCTGAAAGCCCACAAAACCTTATGCCCAAATAAATATATTAGTCTTTAAGGTGCCATAGGACTCTCACTGTTTTGCTATAAACAGACAAACAAAGCTATCCCTCTGAAAGTATCAAAAGTCTTATTAAAGTCAAGATATACCACATCTATTGCTTCCTCCAATCCACAAGGCTTGTTACCCTGTCAAATAAAGCTATTAGGTTGGTTTGACACAATTTGTTCTTGATAAATCCATGCTGACTGTTACTTATCACTTTATTAACTTCTAGGTGTTTGTGAATTGCTTGATTATTTGCGCCATTATTTTTCTAGGTACTTAAGTTAAGCTGACTGGTCTCTAATTCTTGTGGTTGTCCTTATTTTCCTTTATATAGACTGGCAGCATATAGCTATATTTCCCCTAGGAAATGGGCAAAGTTTTGCTATTTTAAGTTTGCTAACTTTTTGTAAAAATTAACTTTCCTTAAGAGTCTTTTCAGACTTCAGTTCAGTTGTGTTTACTGAACACAATGAATATCTCTATCAGTAAAAATAGCAAAAGGTAAGCTTCTCTTTCTAAAGTCTGGTAAGAATTTTATTTGAACTCTCTTTTAACACAGAGAAAATGAGCACACTAAAAACAAATTAAATTGGCAAATGAGAGCCAAAAGCCCTTAGAATGAGATATCATAGGATGTATGATACTGAAAGACGAGACATACAATCTGTATGTATGTGACTGATCCACTACACATCCATCGTACGCACTGATATATTTAAATTGAATAACTTGCTGAAAAAATTCATTTACCTATTCCCCTGGCTAACCCCTCTTATTTTCATTTTATAAACAGATATGACTTAGGCACTGGGCATTTCCTGAGGACTAATTATAGCTGGCAATCTTCAGCTCTATCTTGGCACATCTCCTCCTCCCAACTAGTCATTAATCCCTAGTAAATGCCTTGTGCTTCTATGATTATTGTTTAAATCATGATTGTGGTCTAGATAGCTTCAACAAGCTAGACAAGCACTGATTTATTTTATTTTTAAAAGAGGATTGAATGCTTCTGAAGATGAAGACTGACAGAACTAGAAAATGAAGTCTGCTGGAAACACAGAACACACTGTTAGCAGCAGTTCTAGTAAAAATATGCCTTAATTCAGACCTGGTAGGGTCATTTCTAAGTGTTATATTTCTAATGGCCTAGCAAGCATTAATACAATGAGGCAGTCCAAAATGTGTGCCACAATTAGCACCTATTATGGCAGTAGCAAGTTTGGTTTTTTTTTTAATGCTAACATGCTCTCTGCTAGAGGCCAGTCGGATTCCACCAAACTTTTTCCACAAAGTATTTCACCAAGTTGATAGCAACAGTTTTCAGGCACAAAGTAAATAAGTGCTATGCATTCAGCCTTTCCAAATTATAATTTATTTTATAATTGTGTCATTTACATGAAAAAAATCACAACACATTAGCTAAAGCTATGGTCTATATATGCATCTGAGAGACTTTACGGTCAGAAGGGACCATCATGATCATCTAGTCAGACCTCCTGCAAATTGCCTCACCCTCCCATGTTATTTCCTCTGATTTACAAGAAAATATCACACCCATGCATCAATATGAAGTGTTAATTTCCCCTGAATAGTGAAGCCAAACAAACCCAAAATCTCAAATTTTAAGATTCAATTATATGTATGTAGGTATGTTCACTCGGCACCCCAATAATTTTAAGAATAATTCAGTGTCGTTTCCAACAACCTTAAGAGTCATATTAGCCACAGCAGAGGTGGTATCAAAGTCCTATCCTGCATGTGCGTCAAGATTCTTTCTAGATAATTGAAAGCTGCCTAGTCATTGTGGCACTAAAGATCTGAATCTGCACCAACTGCAATCAATGGCAGACTGTCATTGACTAGCAGGTGGAGAATCAAGCCCTATGCTGTGTGCAATGTATCTTTCCCCCAACATGCAAAATATCTGTATTAGACACATATGAATAAACCTGGTGTAAACAACACACAACCCTTCTTTTCAATCCCCAGTTATAATTAACTGATATTACTCAGGCACAATTGTGCTACTTCCTTTGGCTGTTTGGAGAATGTTAACTTGGGTTAACTCTGTTAGAAACACTGTTTTAGTGCAGACATCCTGAAGTCAATAGATGCAAGGTCACAGAGTGATGAGGCCCACTCAGATTCTGTTTTGCAAAAGGAACAGGAAATGTGTATCTTTGCTCATCGACATCAATATTGTCACAGCTGACAGAATGTATAAAACTCATGGCTCAAATTCTCTAAACAGCTAGGAGAACCATGCCTTTGGAAAAGAGCTTCAGGAAGGCAGATAAGAGTTTTTCTACAATAATTTAGTGGCAGCGAATACTATGAATGCTACCTGACAGAATTTAGTTTGCTGGTAAGAGCAATGTATTTTACTAACACCACTGGTTTGATTCATATATATGGGAGCCAAAATGTGAAAGATTTGGCTAAACTCCACACTGTATCTGTGTTTTTTATCCATATCTATAATTGAATGCCACCTCTATGACTTCAGGTTCAATGCAGCTTCAAAAAAAAATCTGTTTCCTGTTCTAATGACATCAGTTCTACAGCTAGACCCATTGTAACTTACTCTCCTTCAAACTTGTATCATAAGATTAATTATCAACTCAGTATTTTACTGCTGGATTTCACATCTCCCTTTGTTAAAGCTAAAAAAAACACCAACAGAGCAATATGGTCACTTAACAATAACTTTGGAAAAGAAGCAGAGACAGAAAAAAAAAACAGTCCAAATTAAATCCCTCTTTTCAGAACTTAAAAGAAAACTACTTAAGTGATCATTTTTAGACTTAAGTTTTTTAAAAGGGGCAGCATTTTTTCTTTTACTATTCACCAATGATATTAAATGAATTAAAAAAACTCATTAGCTATGACTCCATGATCATTTAGAATAACTATTTAAATAACATTTAAATAAATTTAAATGAGGAGAAGGGAATTGAAACTAGTCTGTCTTCAGTTCAGGAACTCTCTACAAATTCTCCATGCTTCTAGGGTTACTATCCTAGATGAAAGCGACTTTCATTGCATAAATACAGAACCAATGTAAGCTTAGGCAATACATACCTAGCTTATGTACTGAATCTGAAAAATCTGGTTTTTAATATGCATTATTTGCTTAGGATATTTACCTTGCTGAGAGTATGAAGGATCGCTCCACACTTTCTATGTTCAACTCATTTTGATAAGCTTCCTGGGTTGGTTTTCTAACCTACAGTGGATATAGAAACGACTCTTAATTGAGGATGAATCAATGTGACTAAGAAGGCGCTGTAACAACAGCTGAACTAAAGCAATATACTTTTATTTTGCAGAAAGTGTAAAAACTGGATAGGAAACAGCTCCACAACAGGAGTTCAATCACCAGCCCGTCTTTTCTGAAATCACAAGTATAACTGAGTTTATAGGTTGAATGTTTATGTAGGCACAACAGGACATTTGCTGACCTCACAAAACTCAGAATACAGTCTTGTAAATAGTTGCACATGCTGCCTCATGTGGATGTGAGTCTTCAGCTGAACTTGGTTGTGTTCTTTGGCAGCATCATGGATAAGACACTTAACTCCTGAGCAGGAGGCAGCCCACCAGAAAGTTATCAGGCAATCAGAGAGGTGTGTGTTTTTTGAGGATGGGCAAAACAGGTAAGAATGGCCATAAGGCAGTGGACGGGCAGCCATACATACATAAATAGGCAGTCTGTGTTTCAGGGAAGCCTAATACTGGACCAATGACAGTAAATACTAAGATGCAATAGAAGAAATGCCTGAGGAAGCCTGCACAGCCCAGCCCAGCCCACGCTAATCATGTTTTGAGGCACTCTCTCTCCTCCTCCCCCCTGTTGTTAACACTAAAATTCTCCTCCTCTCCCATTTGGGCCCTGGGAAAGGGTGCTGCAAGACCAGGCTGATTCAGCCCCATGCCACTGGTGCCCTAATTAGAGGAAATGGAAAAGGCTGAGTAAACCCTGCACAGAATGGGTTAATGAGGAACAGCTGTGGGACTTGTTAGGCCAGGCATTATAAAGGCTCCCAGGAAGGAAGGGCAAGGGATGGGAAGAACAGCCAGCAAAGGAAGAAGCTGCAATGGGAGGGTGAGCTTCCCTTGAATGGAGCAGTGAGACCCTTGGGGCTAGTAGTCTGGACTCTGTATTAGTAGATGGTGGTGGGATGTAAATTGTAAATAAAGAGCACCGGTGGGAGCAGGAAGCTGACACCTGTGCATGGTTTGTGGGCACAGAGTACCTGATCAGCAGGGGGATCTGCGTGAACCTGCTACAGCCCCCAACAAAGAATGCATTTTAAGTAGTAGAGTTATTAATGGCCCAAAAGACCAAACCATGCAATGAAGGCTATGCTTATATCACTGCTCTTAATATAAGCAGTTTATTGTTGGAAAGAAAGATAAACTTACTTGTCTATGGAAAAATTAGGTACAGGAGTACAAGTAAGTTTTGACAAAAAGTTGCCATAGCAGAGATCTCTGCGACTCACCTTCATTCCAGCCAATGAAAGCATGTTGTTGAGTTTATACATGCCAGACTGTACTGGAGTTGTATATAACAGAGCATCATTAAACTGCAATACAAAACACACACACTTTCAAATGGCTAAAGGATTAAATAATAAAAAGACTGGTAATTTCAACTGTAGTGTACTGAAAATGTATGAAATGTATGTAGAATTAACACACATGCATTGAAGGCACAGATTCAGAGTCTGGAAATGTGTCCTCTACATTCCATTACTTTAGTTAGGATTCTGAGAACATAAGTCTGTTTACTTATAACCAGTTTTCATGTATACAATTTAGGTAAGAATATACATCGATTTACATTTTAGTTGTGTAAACATCTGTCACATTCTCTGCCCAAAGACTTTTTAAAAGCTGAAGGAAAATTTCAAAAATACAAAAGCTATTTTTCAATGAAAAGCACATTACTTATGGTCAAACTGGGAACACTGATGTCAGGGAATAGGCTACTTGCAAATATAAGTTATATTAAACACAAAAAACTACATTTAGAGAACATTAGTAAAGTTGCAAAGTCAAGCACTCAAAAGTTAGGAAATGCTAGAATTATGGTTGCCTATGCCTAGGGCAGCATATGCATCAATTTTCATCATAAAAGAATGCTGAACAAATATAAATAATGGAGAATACATAGTGGTACTTCATATGGCATTCTGGACTGCAGCTTGGCTCTAGACCACATTTTGTAGGAGTTAGTGCTGAAGACTTCACTAAAATTGTGGAGCTATTATATTATTTATATTACAGTAGAATCAACTAAGATGGTGGCCCACCATGCCAGACACTGCACAAACACATAGTAAGAGACAGATCCTGCCTCAAAGACTTTACAGTCAAAACAAACAAGACAAACAAAGAATGGGTGGGGAAACAGGCACAGAGAGATTATGTGATTTATTCAAGGTCAGAGATCAGGTCAGCAGCCCAGCCAGAAATAGAACCCAGGACCCTTGACTCCCAGCCCAGTGTCCAATCCAAAGATATGTTATAAACTTTTTTAAAATGTGAAAAGTAATGCTCTAGACACCAGATTTTAGATTTTCCAATGTATTAGAATTCAAAGGACTAGAGTAGTTGTCTCAGTTTTTCAACACATCACAATTTGTTTTCTCAAAAAGTTTTTAAAAACAGTGATCAAACCCTGGTCAAACAGGAAGAATTTTATAACTGGGATCTTTTGTTTGTTTTTAATCGACATAACAGATTATCTTGTTAAACCATACTGAACACACAAAACAGTGATATAAACCACATATCAAATGGGCAATTTTTTAACAGTCAGCTGAAGTTGCCAGTTATTTATATTTGTGGTAAGAATGTTTCTACCACTATTAAATTACTCTGGCATTAGGCACATAGAAATGTACATGGCATCTTACCAGAAAAAACATTCGCGGCTGCATGACCTTCCTGGAAAGCTTCATCAACGTTCCTTCTTTCAGAAAGACCTGGCAAGTTAAAGCAGATAAACAAATATTTCAAAATTTAGCTGTTGAGGGCACAAAAACTGCATGAATAAACTTCTCTCTCTAACATTATTATTCATATAGTGCCATAGGTATGTATGCAATTACATAATAGAGACAAAATAAAACACATCAAGCACCAATGATCATGAAGAAAAATTTCCTGTTCTGGAATACAAAACTTCTAGACTAGCATTTTTGATAAATCTGTTATAAATAAAGGTACTTCTCCACAATTGTTTGTAGGCATGGTTATAAATACAGCAAATATGTATTAATATAGGAGGAACCGACTGGAATTAAAAGGTCCACTTAGAGCAATATAAAAATAATACTTGTTACAGTAAATGAACAGGCCTCAATATCAACTAACGTAGCTTCTTATGAGATGTTGATCCTTAACTGCAGATAATATGCAATACCCAAAACACATGGACTCTTTGTTTAAATCATTTAAAACTGGCAATCTATCAGGTATGTGGCAGCTCATACCCCTTCCAAAGGCTGAGCAATAGTGCTCCCACAATTGCAGTTTATGGACTCAATTCTGCAAACATCGAAACAAGTAGTTTCACTAAGATCAGTAGCACTCCTCATTGCAAGGTGATTGACAGAATAGGGATGGATCCCTAAATCTGTATCTCACTTATTTAGTGCTGTAAAGCCACATTATGAATCAGTTAAAACCTTCAATAAGAAAAAGCCTTAAGTGATTCCATAGAAATTACCCAGCTTCTGTTTTAAAATGTAATTGAGACAAAGGGCTCAATCCTGCACTCTTGAGAGGTGCTGATCATCTTCGGTTCCTAATAAAGTCCACAGGGATTGCGTACTTGCACTGGAGGGCAGAGTTTCTCTAGCTTATTTTTAAGTCTTCCCTCTGATTTCTCATGTTCCAACTGAAGCCGCAACAACATGGTGGTAAATCTTGCAGTATAGCTGTCAACAAAATACATGCGTACGTGTGCAGGACTTCATGTTCTAAAACTGTTAGGTTTTCATAAACTTTTCCTCAAAAATTAAATTGAAAATGTCTTAGGAATAAGGACTCTTATTCCACAATCAGCACCAATTAAGCAAGGAATCATTTTTCACATAGACTTTAGATGATCACAGTTGTTCTCAGCCTTAGTTTGACCTCCTGCACATTGCAGACCACAGAACCTCATCCACCCACTCCTGTAATAGACCCATAACCTCTGGCTGAGTTACTGAAATCCTTAAATCACGATTTAAAGACTTCACGTTACAGAGAATCCATCATTTACTCTAATTTAAACCTGTAAGAGACCTGCATCCCATGGTGCAGAGGAACGTGAAAAACCCCAGGGTCTGCCAATCTGACATATGGAGAAATTCCTTCTCAAATCCAAATATGGTAATCAGTTAGACCTTAAGCATGTCAGCAAGACCCACCAGCCAGATACCTGGGAAAGAATTATCTAGAGTAACTCAGAGCCTTCCCCATCTAGTGTCCCATCACTAGCTATTGGAGACATCTGTTGTCAGCAGCCACAGATCGGCTACATGGCATTGTAGGCAGTCTCATCATACCATCCCCTCCATAAACGTTTCAAGCTCAGTCTTCAAGCCAGTTAGGTTTTTTGCCCCCATTGCTCCTCTTAGAAGGCTGTTCCAGAACTTTACTCCTCGGATGGTTAGAAACTTTTGTCAAATTTCAAGCCTAACCTTGTTGATGGCCAGTTTATATCCATTTGTGCTTGTCTCCACATTGGCCCATAACTTCAAGAACTCCTTTCCCTTCCTTGTATTTATCCCTCTGATGTATTTATAGAGAGCAATCAAATCGCCGCATAGCCTTCTGTTGGTTAAGCTAAACAAGCCAAACTCTGCATCTCCTTTCATAAGGTAGATTTTCCATTCCTCAGATCATCCTAGTAGCCCTTCTCTGCACCTGTTCCAGTTTGAATTCATCTTTCTGAAACATGGGAAACCAGAAATGCACACAGTTCTCCCTGGTTTAAGAGTAGATATATATTCTTAGTATCAGTTTAGTCTGCATTACAGTTTCCTTGCTGCAATCTGCTGAATGTCCTTTTGCAAAACTTACCCTTCCTGGTTGAACAATCTCATGATGCCCATTTAAACTGTACTGAATCTGCATGAGCTTCTGAAAATTATCCTATGGGGGAAAAAACCACACATACTTCATCAATAGAATCACCTTTAAATGTAATGAACATGCATTACACAGCTTTAGCAGAGATCAGCTTTCATAATTAGGATACTTACTCCCTGTTTCATGATGTCATTGGCATGGTTGGCTACTTCTATAACAACAGCTAGAGCACCTGAAATGTGAAGGAACAGAATTTAGTTATTCAGACTAGCCAGTGGCTCAGTTTTAAAAACATATTGCCCCCCCTTCAGCCAGTGCTAAGGGGCTCAAGAGCGTAACCCAAAGCCCACTGAAGTAAGCTGGAGCCTTTTCATTGACTTCAGTGAGATATGGATTAGGTCTTAAAAGCTGTGTCCTTGCAAACCAGCATCCACTGTGGCACTGCTTTTGTGCCATCATAACTTTAAGACATGTGGTGGCTACCTGAAATAATGACACTCATTTGGCCAACAAAATTAAGCTCAAGTCCATCTTACCTGACTGTCACATCTAGTCTCTTTTACTTAAATGTGACCATTTGTATGAGTAATGTGAGCAGGATTAAGTCCCAATGTAATCTCAGCAAAGGGATTTAGCCAACAACCAATGCTTTCCATTGCATACGTTTCCCTGAAATGTTGGTCACAGAATTCAGAAGATTTCCAGTGGAATCTATCATTGTATTTTTTAATTTTCTGTCTTTGGTTTATTGTTGACTAAAATTATTTTCAAAATTCAAATCCCATACATTTTTTTTAATTGTCCAACATTTTGTAGTCATGTGGTATTGAAAATGTAATATCCCTAAATGGGAAGAGTTACCCAAGAGGGGAGGCAGTGTGGTATCTCTGTTTTCAATTAAAAAAAGCAATACAATGGAAATAAATGTTTCAAATTACTGCAGCAATGTAAAGGGAGCATGTGAGTTACTGCACAGAGCAGCAGTATTGCATATAGAATTCAAGTATGCAATTAATTCATCTGGAGAAAATAAATGAACTCACTTTATTGAAAGCACAAATACTATGTGGTGACAGATTATCTCTAAGATATAGACCAGCTTCTGAACCACTCAAATACAATTAAGCATCCCAAAGAGTGGAACTGTTATAGGTTTAGCGACATCCGGTAAAACTATCACTAGAGCACTAAAACCAAAACACTATTTTTCTATCTATCCTGATATTTACAGGTCTCATCACTGTACCACTTGGATTCCTGGATTTACACATGTCTATAACTGTTCAGTTCTTAGTGAAAAAGAAAACAGGTTAATACATATGATGGCCAAACTTCAAAAGAGGTGTTTAAGGCCTGAGCATGAGTGGAAGCATGAATGAGGAGCTCTTGCTTAAATTAATGTAAGGAGCATGTTGGGGTTTTGTTTCTTTCACATAGGAAACAAATACAGCATCCAAATAATCAAAAGACATGGAAATACTGAACATGCCAAATAAACGTAACAATACAAAGATCAGGATGTCTTTAAACCTAGGGCCTCTCAGACAGCCATGCAGTCAGCTGCACGTGTTGAAGCTGAGCCACAGGAATTTTCTGTCCAAGGAAAGCAGGAGTGAATTAGCTCCAAATAAGATACAGGTGGCTGAACATTTCTTAAAACCTCCTTCAAATATCTGCTATTAAAACAAATCCATACAAAAGTATTCATTCATTGACTTTAAGAAAAATTAAGACTGATGAATCCTACAGTAAATTAGCTAGGATTTATTGGGGAAGACTTAAAAGTCATATCTTTTATAATGCCATTATTTCAAAACAAACCTTAAGATTCTGAAAGTCTAACAGCTACACTACATAGTAAATAATACATGAAGTGAACAGGTATGAAAACTGTTTTTGGAAGAAAGTGCCCCTTATTTTCTCATGTTTGCACTACTTGTAAGAAGTAACATATATCCAAGAAAGCAGATTTAGTTTAGAGACACCTAGCCCATATAGATGTTTATGGACACAGTTAAAGGGACACGGTCAACTTTAATAATATATTTTTGACTTGTTTTTAACATACTGTTGTCGCAGGTAAAAATGAAAGATTAGATGTTTTCATATGCTGATTTAGTTTGTTGTCTTAATACATTTGACATTTCTTTCATTGTTTCCCCTGTATAGCTACAGTTAAGTTTCCCCAATTGTCTTTGACGCAGCAATGAGGGAGACAAAAACATTTTAGAATATAAAGAAAAGTGATTGCTGAAAGCACACGAGTTGGGCAAAGGAGCCTCAGGTCAGGTGCAGAGCTGACTATTCAGAATTAACTTTTTAAAACTGACTAGATTTCAAGGGGCTGGTGTTACAGCTAGTTTATTCATATTCATTATCAATGCAAGAAAGTTATTGGATCAGCTAACTGACAAAATGAAGATGTGAAACAATCTGTACCTATTTACCGCACCAAAACTGCTCGCTTTGTGTATACAGAGTCATTATCTGCTTGCTTAAATCACAAAAATGGCTCCTTTTTACTTCTACTAGCATTGCAGAGCCAAACAGTGCTGTGAGAGAGAGTTGGACTCCACTCCTTCCTATGCCTTAATAAAACACTGTTTATTAAGGTATAATGAGTTATACCTGAGCAACCCCACAGAATGTAATGGGTGTCACCATGGGCAAAACAAAATGACAATGAATTTATACAAATTTAACTAAGGGACCAACATGAAGCCTTGGTAGTGGTGTTGATGCATGCACAAGGAAGAAAGAAACTAGAGCTTGAATTTCAGTTCCTGAATTCATTTTATAGGATCAGCTGTTTTTACTTATAAACTTTGAACATTCTTTATGGGAAACAAAACATGGAATCCTTCGATGTTGCTTTTCATAGTAACTTAAAACGGAATTTTAAAATGTTTAATGGCTCACATGCCATCTAAAGTTCAAGTTTAGAAATATTCTCATTTCTCATCTTTAACAAGCCTTCTCTTTATTAAATCTAAAGAAATACATTTACCTTGAGTATCCCTATAGTCAGCTGATTCTTCTAAAAGATTCTTTAAATAATCTGCATAATAAAGAAACAATATAAGAGAAATAAGCTGGGAAAGAACCAGTGTTATAAAAAAAGAATACAAGCATAAAAATGTACTTTTGGGTAGACATGGGCAATAAGTTACAGCCCCAATGGATTAAAAAAACAAACCTTGCTGAAATATCACACTCCAAAAACAAGTATTTTAGTAACAGAAAGTATAATGTAATCTCAATAGCAGCACAGCTAAACGATATCTGCACATCACACAATATTGACATGGAGTGTTTCAGATTAAAAAAAAGCAATGATGAGCAGTGAAAGAAGTAAAAAAAATGTGTTGCCCTATTTTACTCGGGAAGAGAGTTCACAGAAGCCAGGTCTTCAGGTAAATGATTAACTTGTGTAGGTGTTATATTTCAGAACAAATCAACATGCAGCAGTTATCCGTTAATTACTCAGTGTGACAACAGGCACTATACAACTATACAACTATACAAAACTATACAACATGCACTTATTTGTGTTCAATTTTATACAGATCATGATAGATTTTGAAGATTACAAATGTTACTGTGCTTTGTGTTAGTACCGAACCTTATTGTAATAAATAATCAATATTTGGCAAAAGAACGTTCTGCTGGATTTATTATGCAGAAGAATTTTTGTTCCAATAAAAGGAAAAATACAAATAAAATTAAAAAAACGCCAAAATTTTATAGTTTGGCTGTGATCAATAAAAAAATCTAGTCTTTACTCACTAGATGGCATACCTGATCTACAAAATATTTCCTACTTTGATGTTTCAGTCTTTACTTACAAGACAACTAAAGCTAACCTTAAATGCCACATGAGTTGGGAAAGCCTAACATATTCCCCTAGAGATTGCATTTCCTATTATTTTCCATCAGAAAGTACAACCTACTGCCAAAGGCAATGCATGTGTGTCATTTGTGGCAGGCATCTGTTCTATACATTCCAAAGTTCTAAAGTGTTGTAACTGCAGAAGAGATGTAATCAGAAACTTTAAGGAAAATATACAATCTTTTATACATATACAATAATAAATATTGCTATTTAATTTTAAAAGAATTAGTGAACGTATTTGTATTCTGGCCTGAAAGTTTTGTGAGGATTCTAGTGAGGAGTAAGACAAAGGTCAAATGAGAGAGGAGAAGGTGAGTTCTATGCAAAGAGGGAGAAAAAGAGAAAAGATTGAACCAACTGGGTCAGAGGAAGACCACCACTTTTTGCTGCACTTGAAGTTCTGTCTGACCATTACTGGGCACCAGCCAATTTTTTTTTTTTTTTTTAAAGTACTTGTTGCTTCCATGACACTAAAGCCTCTCCCACCACAAAACGTAAGTTATTTCCTCCTTTACATATCCCAAGGAAGATTTTTGCTGTGATGACTTCACAAAATAGTCAACCAAGTCTTGTATTTTTAAACCAATTTGGTTAAACTGGTGCAAACCCTATACGAACATTTTAAATTGATATCAGCCATTTTTAAACCAATTTATCTGAAGCTGATGCCTTACTGACAAGTTAAAAATTGACAATAAGCTATTTTTAAAATTGATTTAGCTTACATCAGAAAGGAATCAACTTAAGATAAACTAATGTCATTTTTAAACCAATTTAAAATATCCACATAGGAGTTTAAACAAACTGGTTTAAAAACACACACATCTTTAGTTGAATTAGAGTAAGCTACTGCACAAACAAGGCCTAAGAATGGCTAGATAAAAGCCCAGTAAGATAGCTGACATTTATTTTTAAAAGTTGGTTGAATGTTTTACCCCTCTCCCCCATTCTCTGCACAGTGCTCATCTTCATAGATTGTGAGCGCTTCAGGGTAGGAACTGTGTCTTATTATACCTGTTTTGCACATTTTGTGGATTACTATAATCCAAACAACAAATCAGAGTTAAAACATGGTGTGATGGTTTCCATCCCCAGGGACTGAACCAGGGACCTCCTGAACTAAAAGCGTGAGCTTTGTATTAAACAGCCAAGTTTTGTAGCTGGCAGCTGTAACGAACTTGCATCCTCTGTGGACCAAGTACAGTAGGGGGCACAACACACACACTGACCACTGTATTACAACGGCACGCTAAGAAAACTATCCATTGTGAATGGCAACCTACATTTAAGACCCAAAAGTGGTCTTAAATTCCCAGTGCAATAGGAACCCAAACAGGAAACTGAATATTTCTTGGCGTATACATGCTTTATGGCGTACACTAAAGTTCTGGCCAAGATAAACAAATAATGACATTGTATATAATGCAATTCTTTTGACAGGTACATTCATTCACTGACAAAACTAGAATTAAAAGTGCTAAAGTACTAAAAGTGCCAGAGAGGAGAGACAAAAGACAAGTTTCAGCATAAATGTATTCATTTGAAACTCTCCAGTCAAAAGTGGAGTGTTGCTCTTATGTTAAGGCTCCATGGAGTATCCAATTAAACTTGCAGCTGCTAAATGCTGAAATAATATTTATGTAATTTTGAATTTAACACTCTTTTGCACATCTGGCTAGTAGCCTCTGTTCATGGCTAGAACCTGTAGCTTCAAAGTAGATTTTGAACAGATGTTTCTAATCTCTCATTTTTCATGAATACACACTGGAAATTTTGTGCTTGCAACCATCTTTCTGTAGTTAATGGCATCAGACTATATGCACAGAAGGGTTTTTATATAAATGGATACCATTATATTTTGTTGAAAAGTTATAATTTAGTACAAACATACTTAACAAGATCAAACAACTGCATGAACTAAACCCAACCAATGAGACATGGCCTCTCCTCTTTTAAATTAAAAAAATTCTAGTGATCACTATTTAAGCAAAAAAATCTGAGTAAGTCAAATTCAGGCATTAGTTACAGAAGACATTCAGCATTCTTAGAACAAAAAAAAAGCAACCAAAGATGAACTATTTATTGTAAGTAGAATTTCTAAGAGGTGGAAGGATGATAGTTATAGTCTACTTTTCTACTTCCTTCCTATTGCCTGACTAGAGACAGGCTAAAGAGAGCATGAATATAATCGCTGAAACCTACTTTTTAGCTCTCAACTCGCCATGGCCCTCATACGCACACAGAAGAACTGTATCCATTTGAAGTTCCTCACGTGATATGAGTTAAAGTGAGATAAGCAGCAGGTTTGTGCAGGAGACACATTTGAGTCTACAATGATGGCTATCCCTTGGTATGATGGACAGTGAATACCTACAGATACAGCATCAGGGCATAGTACGAACAAAAGGAAATACAATAGAAATGGAGGGTGAGAATGTGCAGTGAACTGAGAATCAGCAAGGAAAGAGGAAGAGAGAAGAAAAAGGTTGAGAAAATGAATGAAGAGAACATAGGAAAGTAAGAGGGCACATCACAGAACAACATGGAGCACATGAATATTGCACGGCCTCCCTGAGTGAGCCTCCTTGGGAAGAGGGCAGTAGGGAAGAATTTCACTCTCCTTTATTTTCTTACTAGATAGCAGAGGCTTCTAACTAGCCCACACAGCAACCCTTTTAATCGTATTATGTAAGAATAAAACGGTTAGCATATGGAGAAGTGAAAGCCCATATGATTAAATGGAGGAGCTACATAATTGGACAGGAATACAGCTGAAATGATCCTTTCCTTTGCAGATTTAGGAGCCCATCTGCCTCTGACACTGACAGCTCGGGAGTAACAATATCAAAAAGCAGCAGTAATCTTTTAAATTGCTGCAATTGCACACACATGGAAACAGGAAAACTGAAATATACTATACTATAAAAACAAGACTATCCTATTGACACAGAACACATCAAAAAAGAAAATCGGCTGTCAACACCAAGAGTTCCAGCAGCTGCATTTCACTGATTTTTCCTCTTGTCCCCACCACATTTTGCCCATTTTGATTTCTGATATAGCTCCTGAATAGGGAATTTTTCCATTGGCTATGAACGCAGCAACTTCACCATTTAAAATTACCTGCATTCTTATTTCACTCATGATGCCCAACCCATTCTTATGCTGGGTCCAAGTATCTTTAGTGTGTTCTGAAGTCCCAGCAGTGCAAGATTTTTGTGGAGACCACCCAGTATAAGCCAAGATGTTTTAAGTTGACAGAGTGGACAGACCATCTAGCTATGCATAGGGAGGAGCAAATAATCTCACTTTATGGCCAAGATGGATATAATGCAATGTGGATTGATATTGCAGGCTGAGCAATAGCAAGGAAAGTATAGTTTTCCCTTTGAAGTTATTTTACTGCTTCTTCCAAGAATATTATTTTAAAAATAATCAGTATAGATGGGAGTCTGCTCTTTGAGCTTTCACTCCCTCCCATGGAACAGAAAAATTCTGTTAAAAAAACCAAGACCCTGATCTTGCAATCTGATCCATGCTTATGCACAGAGTGAATAGGGAACTACATGGGCACAAAGATCTGCCTACACAGATCCAATTGCATGAGCTGGCCCTATGATCTCAGACAGACAGAAGAGAATTTACAAGACACTCCAGTGTTTTCTATCAACTGCTCTCCCACATCCCCTGCAATTAGAACCAATGATAACGAGGAGCCTGTTTTGTTTTTAAAGTCATTGAGTAATGGGATCTCTGTCTCAACTGCATTTATCAGCAAGATCTTTACTCCTCCCTGTCCTCTGGTTCCACCCCTTTTAATTATGCCTTTGGTCTCTTTAAGAATCCAGCTTCCTCCTCTGAATTTGGAATGAACAGCAGTCCCCCTGCCATGACCAAAATTAGTGTCCTTTTAAAGTAAAAAGATACGACATCTTTTTATAAGCTTTTACTTTGTCTTGTACTGTAAGACACATGAACATTTTCCACTTACAAATAGCCCATTTCAATATAGTTTTCCCTGCCTTCCCTCTTTGATTTTAATGGAACTAAAAATAAAAAGATTATTTTTAACAATAATTTTGTGACTGCTATGTAACAGTTCAATCTGTACTATGCAGCTGAATTACTGCAGGGGAAATGGCATTTTTTGGTTAGCTGCTGCAGAGCCAGAAAAGGGTCATGGAGCATTTTATTTTTGTAGTTACTACATACACAGAGACTATTTTTATATTTCTCATCAAGGGACAGTAGCTTCAAAAAAACCAAAAACCTAAATATTTAAGAACTCTGGAAGATCCTAAATCCTTGATATTGTCCTTCATAATGGATCTTCCCTACATTCCTAAAACATATAACTTTATAAACCAAGCAATAAAACTCAAACCTTGTAGTTTTCGTTAACAAGGAAACAAGAATTAGGTTACATTTTTGAGATAGACAAGATTTCAATGGAAGCAAAACTTTCTCTTTAAAATTGTGTCTAATTTCAGAAAAAGATCCAAGATTAGAGGATTTAGTAGTTGGGTCAGAATCTATTTTAAAAGAAAAATGTTTTTATTTTCAATTGTTAGAACCTCTTTTTCCTCCCATCGTTCTCATGTTTGAAATCAATGGTCTTCCCCTGCCCCTAATGACATGATTGGATTCCCCACCTGTGGAAACAGAGCAAACCATAACAAGGTTTGATGTTTATGACTACTGCTGAATTTATCTACCACAAAGTGCATCACTTGGTTGGGAATAACAACATTTTTCCTGTGTATTTTATGACTGCCAATACTACTGAGGAGAACTTCCAGTTGCATAATACATTTTAAGAGAGCTTCTTACATCTGTAATCAAGTAAATATTTTTTGCAGAGTGTTGTGATGGCCTAGCTGCCAGTTTCCTGAGACATATGACAACTGGCTTTTAAACTTGTGAGCAACTTGACAGTACCTGTCAAAAGCAGCCTGTACTGAGGAATCCTCTGAACTGGCTTGAGCAGATAGTGCTTGAGTGCCAGACTAGCACAGCGAGGACTCATCTGAAAGACAAATACCCAAAATAAATATCCACAATCCTCTAATCGTCAATTCCCTGCTACCAAAAGAAGTTACGCCTCTAAATAATTGACTGTTACTTCTGTGTACTGAAAACGCATGCATTCTGTTATCCTGCTTTAACTCCACTGCAGTACATATAAATCTGAGCTGCCTAAGTCAGTGTCAGCTACACACAAGTAAGATTTATCTGTAGGTCCACTTGCTATAGTACTGCTAATAGCTAGATCTAATCATTCCGCCACACAGAACACACACAAAAATAGTATGTTTCATAAGTTAGGAAGATACACAACAGGTAAACACTGGAATAAACATCTGCCTTTGTTCTAACAGGAGAATTACACGAATCTCCCTAGAAATAAGAGAAACCTGTCAGCTAGCAGTGACGTAACCTGGTGGCATGCTCATTTAGAATCACAATTTTTATCAGTCAGAACTGTGAAGAAGGTGGTAACATTCATTGCAGAAGTCCATTTAAGTGGTACAGAGCCCGACCAAAGACACACTAGAGAGGCAAACATTTTTATTCGGTCATGCTCCAGTGTTTTAATTGCCTTGGTCAGGTGATTTGGCCCTTCCCTATCGCTTCTTCCAGTGCAAACTGCCTGAAAATCATTTCTTTTCAGGTGATGCTATTTATACATGAGCAACATGGACAAGAAGTACCTTCATTAACAGGGATAGGTTTTTGTCTGTTTCATTGCTAACTGCTGTCTTGTTATTCTCTCCTATATCCTTTTGCTCTCCTCCTCCTCCTCACTTTAGCCTCCTTCTCCGGGCTGCAAGAAGCCTATCTAACCACACACACAAGCACACACACCCACATATTAGGCAATGCCCAGGAGCACCTGATGCTGGCCATGCAAAGCAGATTTATGTTTAGGAACGCACACCTAGTGGTGTGTGGCGAGAAACAGGCCCTCTGCGACCAGCTGATAGTTATGGTTAAGTTCATGATGTTTCTGCTGGAAAGGAAGTCACACAGGATTGAGCTCAGCAGTTGCTTACCGTGTCAGTTTCAAAACATTCTTTACTGAATTAACCTCTGCCAAAATAATGAATAATCCCCATCACTCAGTGATGCATATTCTGGATTGCATGTTAAGAGCTTACATCTCTTCTCTGATTGGTTTTCAAAGGGACAAAGTGAGAGCCTGGCTCTGGAATTTGGCTTTTGCGTGATCATTGCACATGCTCAGTTTGAGGGCATTTTGGAAGAGGAATTGTTGTTTTATTTTCAGGCTCACCACTGAGAAAATTCTCTTTCCCAGGTTCCATTCCAAGCCAAACACAAGATGTGAAGGACCACATTCTGCCCTGATTTTTACTCTGCAACACCAATGAAATCAACAGGGTTACAATGATAGACGTCAGTAAATAATTTGACCCAGAGACAAACTTTTAGAAGCGACTAATGATTTTTGTTGCCCATCTTAAACTACACTGAAGAGGCCTTATTTTTAGAAAGTGCTGAACCTTCCAAAAAATCAAGCCCCATTAATATGTCTCAAACTGGATACCCAAAATCACTAGCCATTTTTGAAAATCTAGGCCAGAGTGGTTAAATTCCTTCTACCCATTGTTCCCCAACTAAAACCTAGAAACAAAGAGGAAAAATTGAGTCACAGAACGATCTTTGTAGCCTCAGAAAAGACCACCAGAGATAAGAAACCAGAAATTAAGATATATCTTACAAAAGAATAAGATACCTCAAAATCTTTAACCACAGCAGCAAAACTAGGGTTCTTCTTGCATTGTTCATCTAGCAGTGCAACATTCTTATCAAATTCTTTGATGTAAGTTGAATACATCTTTAAGTAGGGTCCTTTTTTCACAAATATATCAGCGATTCTCTGATGATCAATCCTAAAAAAGAGAACAGGGAAATTAAAACAGCATACAGCTATATAAAAATAAATAATCTAAAATTTAGAAACCAGCAGAGTTGATTTTCTCTATCACTTGTCAGAACCTAGTAGTGGATTAAAAAGAAGGCTTATTAAATAAACAGCTAGTGCTTATCTCACTGGCAAAACCAAAACGTTATTTTAATTTTGCTGTTAAATTCTTAGCTTCTCCTCTCCAAATGAGAAGAATCGATATGCTGGCCTTTGTCCTATAGAGTGAAATAGGGAACTCAATTTTCAAACATTGACAATTTAGTCAGGTGCCCATGGCCAAAATGTCTAAAAGTGGGAACCTAAATTTAGGCTCCTGGATTCAAAGATAGGCACTACATTGAGGCCAATGAAAGTGAATGCTCAGAACTTCCAAAAAAGATAATAAGGCCATTTACCTAGATGCTCAAATGTAAATTCAAGGACCTTACCATTAGGCTCCCATTTCTGAAGAATTTAGCTTTGGTCCAAAATCCAGTTGCAAAAATAGGCATTTACATGCATGTGTCCAATTAATATTAATTCAAGAATCTAAATGTGGAATGTAGATGCACAGTTACCCTCATTTGAAAATTAGATCCCTTAGGCTCAGAAGTCAACTCTGGAGTCTAGAAGGCACATAGATTACAAAAGAGCAAAACTCTTACACTAAAATTCACTTAACTCCATGGTTAAATATTAAACTATGGAAAACATTGCACTCTTATTGATCATTACCAGTGAGACAGTCTCTCTTCTAATTCTCTGAGGAGGTCCCGATTAAGTTCATACAACTGAGGTAGGTAATATAGGATCTGATTCAGGATTCTATCCTCAATCACTGGCTTTCCCAGCTGCCTGGAAGCATGTGCCACTGCGTCCCGGAAATCCTGTTGGAGTACAAAGAGGAAAAAAAACTTGCTGAGAAATCAGCCTTCCGGCAACAGCAGAGATGACAGTATTTCCCTTGCAGAGATGCTGTAGAGTGTTACTCATTACAGATGGTAACAACTGTTTAATGGTACTGTTTAGCTTAACTCAGGGCCTGTCAATAAGGGGTTATTCCTAGGGACTGCAGAACTTTCTGATGCAAAAAGTCACATTCCTGGATCTGTGCACCGAGTTTGAGCAAGTCCTCCAGCGCATGGACACCAGAATGAGAGCTGCATTGACAACTGAGAAGCAAGTTGCGATCACACTGTGGAAGCTTGCAATGCTGGACTGCTATTGGTCAGTGGGAAATAATGAAGTTGACTGCTTAATTTGGGGGGCAGCCACCATGGGCTGTTTGTGAACCGCATCATCCTGATAGGGGGAGGCTAGCCCCAACCCCATCCCCTCTCCTGTCACAGCCTCGGACTCACTCTGAGTAGCCCATGCAGGAGGCATCAGCCAGACCAGCCGGGTGGCCACAATGCTGAAGTACCCCAGCGGTGGGTGACCTGAGAGCCCCTGGAAACTTTGACTCAGCGCTGTGCCACCCCAATCCACCCCGGCCCCAGACTGGCTGGTCCATCCCAGCCCCCAGAGCACTGCTGGCCAGCCCCAACCACAGGCTGGCCAGTGGCCCAAGTGCCCCCGGAACACTGGCCCACCACAACACTGGCCCACCCTGCTCCCAGCTGGTCCGCCCCAGCCCCTGGAGCACCACCAGCCCAAGTGCTCCCAGACTATGGAGCGTTGCCGGCCCATGTCACACCAGTCTGCCAGACCCCTGCCCTTAACCTGGCCTGTAGCAGGCCGGCCCGCCAATCCAGCCCTGAACTGGCCAGTCACCCACGTCTCGTCTGGTTCCCAGCCCTCCTCTGGCTGCAGCGCTCCTGCTCATCCCCACTCCTAGCCATCGTAAATTTGGAGGGGCAATGTCCCCCCATGCCCTCTCCAAACTTTGCCCATGTGAAGTTGGAAAGTTTACAGTGGGGGCCATTGTCATGGAAGTGTATTGGGCCATTGTCTCCTGCTACACAGGACTATGACTCTCAGCAATGCGCAGGACAGTGGATGGATTTGCAGCACTGGGGTTCCTGATGTGCGGTGGGGTGACAGACAGCATGTAGGGAGGTGGACTGGTGCCAGAATATATCCACAAAAAGGGCTGCTTTCCCATGTTATGCAAAGTGTTGGTGGATCATTGGGGATGCTTCACCTATATCAGTGTGGGCTGGTCAGGGAAGGCGCATGATGCTTTCAGGACTGTTCAGAAAGCAGCAAGCAGGGACGTTATTTCCTGACCAGTGGATTACCATTGGTGATGTTGAAATGCCAGTTTCTTTACAATTAATGGTGTTTTTGGTAGCACTAGGCATTCTACAGTATATGATATGAACTAATAAAGATTAAATTACTTCAAAAAAAATTTATTGCATAACAAAACAGTGCAAAGACAATTGTGCAGTTAAAAGTGATACAATGCAAACTTATAAAATAAATCAATGGAACAGAACTTTAAAATTAGAACGCTAGAATAGCATTCATGCCCAGATCAGTTCATTTCTGCCAAACACACCAACCACCGCAGCATGGCGTCCCATGATGCCATGTTTGGAGGGGTGGGGGTAAAGAGCAGCTGAAACGCAGTTCCTCATTGACTGCAAAAGACTGTTGGACCTACATGTCAACAAGTTGACAGCATCTGTGTTTGCTGTCTAAGAACCCCCATTATGTCCTGGTGCATTTCACTCTCCTTTTCCAGCTGGGACTCCTTGGTCTTTCTCCTGTCCATGCTTTCCTTCTCCAGGCCTTCTACTATATTCACATTCCAAGCCCTCTGTTCAAGATCCAGCGAAGCACTGGCTTTTGGGGGCGAGAGGAGAAGAGGAGGGAGGGAGGGGAGGCGGGCAGCGGCATGGATCAGCATTCATGTCATACTCCCTGTCAGCCAGGGAAGCTAATGGATCCAACCAGCAGACCAAAGTCGATGATGGATCCTGGTCACATGCCACATGAGGCTCATTGTGTATATGCTAAGAAGAACTGGCTATTAGGATCTCACTGAATGCATCTTCTCTAGTCCGCATCTTTCTTCTCCTCCTCAGGGTCAGGGTCAAGCACACCACAGGTCTGGAGGGGGAACCCCTCAAGGCCACAACAGCAGCAGCTGTACATAAAACAGACAGACATACCACTTCATTTACAATCTCAACAGAAAACAAAAGATACTCTTCAGAACACCCCTCTCTCATTGCCATAAAAGTTTTAAATCAGATCTGCCGGTTGACATTTCAGGTTTGGAGTGCCTCTGCACAGCACCATTACCTAGCCACCGCCATGGTGATGGTGGCCTGGGGGAATTATTCCGTTGCATAAAATAAAAAAAAATTTGGCCCTTATTTCCATGGGTACGAGCACAGGGCAATGGCACTGAATGCTGGCAACATTTCCACAGGCAGTGGTGATTTTAGCTGATATCTAGAGCACAGCTCCTGCTGGCATCCTTAAGCCGCCCAGGCCCACATACCATTAGTCTGTTTACTACAATAAAATCAGTGTGGAAAGGCATGGGATAATGGTCTACTGAGGAGGAAGAAATAAGGCAGCCCTCTCCAGAAACCTTCAGGAAAGGACTGCGTAATACCTCCACGGAAGATCTCATCAGTTTCTCTCAGGAGGATACAAGGGACATCCCAATGTACATAAACAAGCTACTCCACATCCTTTCCCCCGTCCTCCCAGCTTAATCCTATAAGGGGATGAAAAGCAGATAGCTCTACCACTGTTTGTTGTACCTCTATTTCTCATAGGAGGAAAATGACAGAAAGCAGATATCTGTGGGCCGGCTGCCATTTTCACATTTAAACTTTATAAGGGTGAATGCATGCGCACACTTACCCAAGGTTTTTTCCCCTAGATCAGGGTCGTCCATGGTTGGCTGGCAGAACTGGCTGATAGAGTCTCAAACAAATCCTGGCTCATTGCATGGCTGGACTCCCCCTGCCACGTCACTCCGCACTGTCAAAAGCAAGGGTATCTGTCACGGGCTCCTCTCAGGTATCCACGGTGGTCTGCAAGGTGGAGGTAGGGTCCCCACCAAGTATGGCATGCAGCTCATTATAAAAGCAGCAGGTCTGCAGCTTGGGACTAGATTGACTGGTGGCTCCCCAAACTTGTGGTATGCCTGCTGAAGTTCCTTTGCTTTCATCTGGCACTACTGCTGACCCTTGTCGTCCTTGCACCTGCATCCATCTTCTGCAATCTTTTCATAGATCTTGATGTTTTCCACAGATGGTCTGTAGCTGTGCTTGGGCAGGCTCTTCTCTCCACAGGCCCGGGAGATTCAATATCTACTGTCTGCCCTAGGCAGGAGTGCATCTAGAAAGTGTAGCCAGCATAGTTGGTTGCGCAGTTGCACACAACAAAGGAGAGCTGTTAGGTGTGCTCACCAAGCGGGGCAATCAGGAAAAGGCATTTCGAAAATGCCTATGCATTAATTCGGCCTTGATTTTGGGTTTGTTTTTTAAATGAGTGCCAGACTCTGACAGCAATACCCCATTTAAGCAGACAACTCTTAAAGGTGGGGTGGCGTATGGTCTTCGTGACTTTCAGAGCCATCACTGTTGGGCATTGGGGGATAGCTGCTGGAGAACAGTTAGGTTGTGCAGTGTCTACACTTGTACTGCCTTGACCATGGCTCAATGCCATTCAGGAAGATGTTTTTTATTGTGTCACCATAATAGGATGCCTATGTTGGCAAGAGACAAAATTTGAGTGTAGACATGCACAACTAGGTCAACTCTGTAGCATAGACTAGACTTTAGAGAACACTAAGCATATAAGGACACAGAGGCTATTAGGGTTTTTGTTTGTTTGTTTTTAGTATCATAAATCATTTGGCACAATCAAAATATTTACCTACTTTGGGAAAACTTGATCCCTCATCCTAAAAGACAGTACATTCTCTATGCTAAAAAACCTCCCAAATCAGACCAGACTATCATGTTTATTTGGTCCTCACTGAACATATTGGGTGAAAAACCTGCCCTCATTCAAGTCAATGAGAGTCTTGTCATTGACTTCAATGGGGCCAGGATTTCACCTATGGTGAATATCTACCAATGGGTCTTGAGTATTTTTTCTACCACTTACAATGAAACTTACACAATTTATAAAAGTCATGTAACACCACTGTACCTTACTTAAACTGCTGAATAACTGTATATAAGATGAGCTAGTTAATGTCTAGGATGCCAAAGGGAGGGAAATCTGAACTACAAGCATTAGGTTCCTCAGAACCATAGCTTTGAGAACAACACTCCCTTGGAACTGAGTGCGGTTGGAGTGGAGGAGGTTGAGGACACTTCACAGCAATCCTGACCAGCTCTCTCCATTAGCAGTTCCATCAGTCCAGCACCCTTCTCCAGACCCATCCACCTCACCATCTTTCAGCAATACCCACAGTATTTACCATGTTTTCCCACCATGACCCCAATCCCACAGTTGCATTGGTCACAAAACATTGGGATTGGGCAGTTTGTGCCACGAAACCGCAGGTGGTTTTTGGATAATGATTAGAAAGGCTGAGAACAGGGAGGGTTGAAGCCCCAGGCAGCTGGACCTCAGCTCCTGTCTGGGAGCGGGGCACAGGGAAGCCTCGGACAGTTGGACCCTGGCTCCCAGAGGGGAGGGTTGAAGCCCTGGGTGACTGGACCACAGCTCCTGATGGAGTGCGGGAATTGGGGAGTGGGAAGGGAGTAGCAGCCTGCAGGGGCCCCGGAAGCTTGTGGGGCAGCCAGGCTCCTGGCAGGGAGCTGTTAACGGAGCTGAGACACCAAGCTTTCAGCTTCCCACACTGCCCCTCTTAGGTTGATGGAAGTGCTCTTGGTGAGGATGCACACTAGTGACCCAAGAAGGGCAGTGTGGACATCAGCCACTGCAGTAATTAATGCAGTGGCTGTAAGTCGACCTAACACAAGTCGACTTATCTTTGTAATGTAGTGTAGACAAGGTCTTGGCTGAGCTAAAAACAGAGAGATCCAAAGGTAGTCTTATGCATCAGACTCGGTGCATTTCTGGTCTCACTAAAGCCTTGTCTACATTCAGCTGTGAAATTGACACAGCTGCCCTGGCTGCCAGTGGGGAAGCAGGCAGCAAAGGCACCCAGGCTTCTCCCTTCCCCTGCCAGAAGCTGGGACCAGCTAGCTCCGGCTTCTCACTCTACTCCCAGACAGTGGTGGGTCCAGCCACCCAGGACTTCACCACACCCAGACTGGAGTAGGCTTCAGTTGATCAGGTCTCCACCGCAAAGAGGGGAACGGGGTTCTAGCTGCCCAGCTTTTTTGTCAATTTCATGGCTCCAGCCCAGCTGTGAAATTGACAAGAATGACAGCCAACAGCCCACATAAGGAACACAGTGTCTGCACTGACTTTGCCTAACTCTAACTATACCAACATAAGCCCTACAACCTTTAGTTATGGTGGTTTTATTATGTTGGCATAGCAGAGGAGTTAAATCGGCAGGAGGAGCATTGCAGTGTGTACACCTCCACTGTTTTGTTGACCAAAGCTTACTTCTGTTGATAAAACTCTGTAGCAAAGGCCAGCCATAAGTGTGCCAGTTACAAAACTGGATGTATTTTGCTCAAAGCTCTTCAGAACTCCTGTAAACTCATTTGGGCTGCATTAGTCATTGCAATTGCTGGTATCGTTTCACTGTTAAGCAGTACCCAGAAGCAGTGTTTCACAAACAATGGGCCCCGACACACCAGTGGGGCATAAGAAGGTTCTAAATGAGTCACAGCCCAGAGGGAGACCTGGGGATGTGGGATATTCGCGAATGAGCCCGCCCTGCACTCCCCCCACAGCAGCTGCTCCTGTCCCAGGAGGCTGAACCCAGCTCTGTGCCCCAGGCATTGCAACCTGGTACACAGGGTCACAGCACCACTTGTGTTTTGGCCTGGTCACCTCTCCATCATTATGGCCAGACAACTGGGTCAAACTCTGGCATCTCTTCTCCACAGCATGTTGGGTTGTGGTACTAGGGCAGAGAGCCCCCACAGCACAGCAAAGAGGTGGCTGTGGAGGATGCTCTATGAACTTTTTTCGGAGGGGAGCCAGGGAGAGGGGGGGAAGAGCTCCTCTCCCCAGGAATTTGGGCCCTAGGTATGTTCCTAGCTTGCCTATGCATTAATCCAGCCTCGAGTTGTTTTTTTTAAATCTGTGCCAGATTCCGACAGCACTACCCCATAAAATGCAAACAACTTTTTCCTTAATACAGTACTGTTGATATGAAATTTAATACAAAATCAATCTTGCTGTTGCCCCGTTACAGGATTTAAAAATAGTAAACGTTGGTTTCTTTATAATGTATGAATGTATAGCAGTGGATTGCAAAAAAAAAAAAAAAAAAAAAAAATTTTTTGGTAGGTCGACTTAGAAAAAAGTTTGGAAACCATTGCCCTAAGGTCAGAAACCCCAGAGAGGCAGCTGGTAGAAAGCGGTGTCACACAAGGCTGCATAAATGACGTGAAATGGATCATTTCCATATGAATAAGGCCATCTGCTTTATTTTGTTTAAACTCTAGTGCGTAGTCCCCAGAAGCAGGGTCCAGCCGCTTCGCTCTCCAAGGGAGTGGAGGGCAGCTGGGCTCTAGCTGCCTGGTTTCCTTGTCAATTTCAAATTGACAACCACAGTCAACAGCTGACATAAGGAACAGTGTCTCTGCCATGCCCTAACTACACTGACATAAACCTCCTCAACAGAAGGTGTAGGGCTTATAATGTTGGCATAGCAGGAGAGTTGCATCAGTGGGAGGAGCTTTTCAGTGTGGACAACTCCACTGTTTTGTCAACCAAAGCCGACTTTTGTCAACAAAACTCTACAGCGTAGATCAGCCCTTAGAAAGAGTCTTTTCCCCCAAAACAACGTAATCTATGCCAGAGGACAAAGAATTTTATCTGAACGTTGTAAGGCACAAGGCATAAAAGCTCGTTTGTATACAACGCAATCAGTAGAAGAGGTTTTTTCCTGACAAGACACTGGAAAAGGAGCAGGAAGTCAGTTTTAAACACAAGTAGACAAAAAAAAAATTGTAGTTACGAACATTTACTTAAGTTACTAGTATAGCATGCAAAGACTCTGGTATGTGATTGGGCACAGGAGACACTGATGCTCTCTATGGGCATGATCCAAGACCCACTGAGGTCATCATTTACTTCTATGGGTTTTGGATTATGCCATGTGACTTAATCATTGAAATAACAGCCACTCAAGATACTAGATTGTCAAACCAATCCCTAATTAGTCAACAAAGGAACCACTTCAGAGAAGAAAGAGATAGGAGATAACACAGGAGATACACAGCAAATAAAATTAAAACTACAAACGATGGCAAACCAGACTGCTAAACAAAACAAAATCAGAAGGAGAAAAGGTTCAGATTTCTTGGGAATTATCAAATCACTGTTATTGAACTTCACTGTGCATTTGTTACAACAGCCGTATTACAAATGTATTTATGACCAGTCAGTTCTTTTGAATTGAATTGGTGCATTTTTAATATACTCAAATATATAGAAAATAAAAAAACTAATTTTTTAAAAGAAAAATGAAACTTCATTCAAGAAAATGCAAGCCATTCAGTACAGGGATAGTTTTTCCTAGTACAAGTATATGAATTACAGTGAAGTTAATTTAATGCACTTGCCTGCTTCCTTCTAAAACTAATCTGTTCACTACTAAAGAGAAAAACAGTCCCAACTTTTATAACATAAATCATCATTGTTAAAGTTAACTTATGTATGCATATTAGGCACTTAGTGATCAGGAGTACCTACATGCCATTATATTTAAATAATCCACAATACAATCACAGATTTTTATACCTATACCAGAACATAACATTGCTAAAAACTCTTCCTTCACTGAATTGTTGAAAGGCAGACATCCTAGCTGTCATAGGCAATCTATTCTGTTTGAAGCAATGCAGCAACATTAAAATTAATTTTAAAGACTCATATTTTAAAATAATTTCTCAAATAAAATACAATGAACTGTACTAATACTGCATTTAAAAAAATCTAGTTCACTTTTTAAAATGAGACATTTACTCAATTGAACAGTACCATTTGTGACAAGATAGAAGTTTCACATGCTGTGACAAGCATATAAATATGTGTGTGTGTGTGAGAGAGAGTGAATAAAAGGTATGCTGACATGCAGTTTCTTAACAGGATTATTTTTCCTTTCAAAGGAGTAAATAAATAACAACAATGGCCCAGATGCACAAACTTCTTCATGCAACGCTGTTTGCAGAATCCAGTCTTATGTTATATGTATCTGGCCCAACTATAATTTTCTTGTACCTCCTTTCATTGGGTACACAAAAGAGATTCCCTTCATTTCCCTACTTTGAGATGAAGGCACATTTTTTTGTCACCAGAAAGTGGGTTATACAAGGATACCCATTTCTATTACAGATTGCCTCATGTGTCATTATCCAGTAGAGTAACTAATGGCTCCTGGGGCAGCTCAGTTAGTCCAGTAAGTTTTAATTACTTGCAAACACTTCATTCTTCAGTTACTATCTGGTAAGACATTCCTAAATTAAATGCATAAATAGTTTTGCTTTTTTAAAACTCTTAATACACTTGCCAGCACTTTGTAGCAATGTCTGAGCTTCTCTGGAGTAAGGAAAAAAATCCTTTGACACCATTTCCTCAGCTAGTTAAACAACTACGGAACTTGAAATAGCACTGACCCTATTATGAATCACCTGTGATCAACACACACTGCTCTTTCTCTCCCAGAAAGGCCTTGTATCACAATGACTTGCATCCCTCTCGCCAGAGTGTTGCAAATGCAAGGCAACGACAAGTAATATCGACAACCCCGTATTAGCCTCGGAACAAGGGAAATAATGTGGACCCAAATTCAGATCCATCTTAACCACATGCTGAACTTTCACTGAATTGCTGTCCTGAGCCCACATGGGCTTCAGATTTCTGTAAAGTTGTAGTTCATTTAAAATTTGAGTAGTTAACGTTCCACTATTCAGAAAAGCATTGATCAGACAGCTTTTTGACTGCCTAGAGACAGACATTGTTTAAGCAAGGTGTGGTGGAAAAGAGATCAAAAGAAAGCTATTTAAAAAAAAAACTATTTAAAAAGAGACGACAACTGCATAATTTAATGCTGGTCCTGACGTCTTTTTGCTTGAGCTCCACTCACATGTTCACCTTGGCTTGTAGTCACATCTTGTAACACAAACATGCCATCAGCAGAAACACCTTTCAGCTAATGCACAATTCTGGTTTATGAACAAATCCAAATAGCTTAAATATCATTTTGGTGTCAGGAAATTTTCTGATTTGGAGACTCTTCAAGGCAAACACACAAAAACTTTTACGTTCTAGGAAGGGGCAGGCTGCTATAATATGGCAAACTGCAAGTAAGGCTGCAAGGAATACAGTTGTAATAGATCTTGCAAACATGTAAAAGGGCAACAAATATACTTCATTATGAAGTATCACTGATCTTGAAAAATAGCACAATCAACATATATTGTCTTAGCAAGTATATGAATTATCACATCAGCCTTAGAAAGCTGACAAGTAATTCTATGTCACTTTCACGACTAGTACAATAATGCATACGTCTTTAATAGCATAGGATACTTAATTTTTACAACACAGTCAATTCTTTGACTAAGACGTTTGCAGTATCCTAGTGCAGAGAATGGACTAGAAAGCCCACAAGTGCTGTCTTCCAGACCAAATGATTCCATTAACATCTCTTTATAATCTAGTTACAGCTGTAATTCATTTTTAAATGTCTCAAAAAGATCTATCACCATCATTCAGCAATTCTAAAGCACTCCAGAAGTAGAGAGCTGTACTGGCACCCTCACTTCACATCTGGCAGATAGGTAAATATCACTATTTACTTTTTACAGATCAGGAAACCGAGGCAGAGATGTTCAGTGACCACACAGCAAAACAGAGTCAGTTCTAAGATCAGAGTTCAGGAATGCCTTACTCCCAGCTTTGTGCTTAGTTCTGTACGCCATATTTGTTGCCCAGATCTATTATGATTGCTTCTTTCTAGTATTTGACTGCAATTTAGTTTATACTGTGAAGTCAGTCTAATCTTTAGATTTCTAAAAGAATCAAATATTTTTACAGTGTAAATATGCTGTGAGAATAGCAACAAACTCAGAGTTCCCAAACTGGTGAGCGTGGCTCCAATTTTAGCCCAATGAGAGTGCACAGTAGGGGAGATAAAGCTGCATGAGCTCAGATCAACACTTCTCCAATATGAATGTGCTTGTGGCTCTGGGTAATGCAGTGGGTGGCTCTTGGAAAGGCACCTGCCTTCTCTTTCTGTTCCAGCAACGGCCCCTAATGCAGATGGACATAGGAAGAGCTCATGAGTATGGGGCTACTGGCTCAGACAACAACCCACAGGTCCAAGCATCTCTCGTCTGTTCCCAGCAGTCAGCTAAGTTGCAAGAGCATATGCATCTGACCTCAAGTGCAACAAAGTAAATGCACCCATCCCAAATAGTCTCTAGCCTTTTGTTGATTGGGAGTCACAGAGACAGCCAGAAAGAGGGAGAGAGAGACACTGACCAGAGGCAGAAAAGGACAAGAGAGAACATGGACAGAAGAAGAAATGGCAGCTATCATACAAGGACATGGCTGATGGGAACATAAGAGATGGCACCTATCTGCCAATTTCTCACAGGAGGGAAACTCCACCAGAAAGTGGTTGGGGGCCACGGAGCTAGCCTATGCTGAATTAGAGAGCTCAAACTAAATCTCATATACTGAGAGTATGCATTTATGCATTACATATGTATGAGAAGCAGATATTTCCCTATCTATGGTCCAAGTTTTCAGCCAATTCAACTAGCTTCTACCACTTGCACATGCAGTTACTGCAGCTCTGTAGTTCAGTGCCTAAATACCCAGTCTGCAAACGAAATCAGTGGCCTCTTTTTGAAAATTTGTTCCAGTATATAACCTGTCAAACACTAACATTTCAAGATGCCTTTTCACACACACGTATTAGAAGCTGAAAGATGAAAACATGAGACATCTTGAATTTTTCCTGTTGTGTACGACAGCAGTTCTCAACTGGGAGTCCATGAGCCCTGGTGTCCCATGGAGCTGAAGCTGGACCCCCGAGCCCCAAGCCGCCCCTCCCCCGCAGCTGAAGCCCCAAGCTTCTCTGCCCCACCACTGGGTCCTGGAATTTTTATAGCATATTGGAGGGAGAAGGAGGCCTCAACATTTTTTTTTTGAACCCTAGGTGTATGAGAAAGGCCAAGCAACTGGTGATATTGAGACCCAGTTTTCAGAAGGTAAATGGCTCAGCACTTTCTAAAAATTAGGCACCCATTTGAGATGTCTCAAGCTGCCCTCAAAGAACGAAGCACCTAAAATCATTTATGACGATCCTGCTCCTGCAGCTTAATCTGTTTCAACCTCGTGTAAATCTTAAAGGAAGACTAGGGTCATGAACATTAATTCACTTCAGCTTAGTGAATGTTCAAATTACAAATGGAATGTGCAACCCTGCTTAGCTAGCATTCTCTCAATTCAACATCCATCAAGCTCACAGCAAGACACTTGCTATACCTGCCACAAAAAAATGCTGATTTAATGTCTGCTGATGGCCCCATTTTCTTTTTACCAGTTTCTAGACATTATAACTCATCAGTAGCAAATGGTTTATTTGTATTACAGTAGCAGCAAAGGCCTCAAATCGGCCCATCATGCAAGGCATTATACAAGTACCCAGGAAGATACACCCCCTAGCTTACCTAACCCATTAGACTGGCATATGTGTAAAGACTACCAAGAAATTACCAATCCAGAGACTCTAGCAGACAAAACACTGACAACAATTCAACCAATGGAAGACCCCCTAATGTTCACTGTTTAATTTTGTTCACTCTACAACCATAAGGCTAAGTGAGGCTGAGAGCGCCAGAGGGCAATGGTGAGGGGTCACAACTGTATACCTACTGAGTACTGTGCAGGGAGCCGTTTGGCCTGTGCAAGGTGTAATACTCTCTGGATACTGGAGCATGGAGAAGGGTGCTGGCTCTTGCCCTGCTCATGCTGACAAATGCATAGGGTAAAAGGTGCGTAGGCCCCCATGCCTTCTGAGACAGGAATTGTTTCAGCCAGTGGTGGACAACTTGCTTGTTCCTTGGGCTCTGCAATGCTTTGCAGACAGATAAGAGTTGTCTTCTATGGAACTGTCCTACATCCTCCCCTGTGCTCAAGCATACCCCTCCACAGGCCAGCCATAAACTGACTCACAATGATATATAGCACCAAGCTGCACACTGTTTTGGTTTAAGTGTTTTGGTTTTTGCAGCTCCTCACAGCAAAGTTTCTGCATTTTAATAGAATCCTCAAAGAATACACTATCAAAAGAGCAAGGAGACAGGACTACAGTTAAATGGGTCATTCGCCTCAGACCACCACCATTGACTCAACACATTTTGGCGAACATCATTGTGCAAAAATTCTGAAGGCCAGTATCTTATAGCAAATACATTGCTTACATTAATTCATGGCAATATATAAATGCCCCCAAACCAAAACATTTTCTATATGATCAAACATTGTCTAAGTAGTATTGTCTGCTCTTCTCATGAAATGAAAAAAACACAGCCTTCAGATGGGTTCTTTGAGTGCTTGGAGAAGTTGTTTCAGCTAAAGCAATTTGGTTAATTTAATCAATAAAATGCAAGCAAAATCAGACCGAGTTATTTATAGCCAGCCTGCACCTATATCCCGTCTCTCAATTACCTTAACTTTCACTTCTGGTACTCTTAAAAATGATTGCAGAAAATGGCATCTTCTCAATCGGATCTGCACTCTGTGCGCATTCAGCGTTATACTTGTTGACCTCAGTGACAAAAATAAGATTTTACTGCTTTTTACCCCTGTTGGTGCTGCAGAGTTAGTGCTGCTAAGACTGAGTGAACTAAATACTACACCAATCTGTACACCATCAACAGAATTGCTTACTCAACTCCAAATAGCTGCAGCTGAAGAAACACACTGGGCCTCATTTGGCCAGCAGAACCTTTATTACAGGTGCTGAAGCACAGGGTGGAAAGGGCCAGGCTTCACTTTGAGAGGCCAGCTGAACTGCTTGCCTGCAGTCAGTAAGCTAAACAAGAGATGAAAATTACTGGGACACAATAAAAGTGGAATCCCACAACGACAATGTTACAAAGCTGCTTTCAGTATAGAACGTTACTTTCATAATTGTCTTTTAAGGACTTGGCATCATTCTGGTGGATACTCAGATTCCTTGGGAGTCCTGTTCCATTTAAACACAATACTGGGTTTCCATAAACTCTGCCAAGAGGAATGGTGATTTTCTTTTTAATAAAAATAAAAAAATGTGCGCTTCCCAGACAGTCGTGGCTGCACTGATGAAGCTTTTCCAGACTAAACTGTATTATTATTTATATTACAGGAGCACTTAGAAATCCCATTGAAATCACATCCCCAGAAAGGTGGTGCACAAAGTACCAGCCTCAAAGAGCTTATGATCTAAACAGATAAGGCAGACAAACACAGGCAAACAGAACTCAAGTGATTTGCTTAAGGTCACACAACACAGATCAATGGTAGAGGAAAGACTAGATCCCAGGCTTCTTAACTCTCTGGTCAGTGTAGTCTCTGCTAGATTACATTGTCTCTATGTTCTGTTATTTGTCCCTGAGCCAACAAACCCCCCATTCATTTGAGAACATTCTGCCATGCAGTTTATTTTTCAGCTAACTAATTAAAAACTTACAACTTTGCTATTTAAACACTATCTGTTCATAGTGCCTTACGCCCAATTTTTCACACCGGTATTTAAAATTCTAGATGTCTGTCCTAAGTACAATGTTGATTGTAAATTATAAACTGGCCATTACTATCTGACATGGTCTTATTAAAGTTCAAGCCCTAACAGAACTGTACAATAATTATTCAAAAAATATAACAGAAAAAATCAACAGGTGGTTTAGTAATGTTTTTCTTTCCTGTGTTAGAGAAGATGTCTGTTTTCAAGGCACAGAAAAAAAACGCATCCTTGGTTCCAATCTGGAAGAATATGCTGCACAAGAGACTCATTGGGTAAAAGGAGAAATGTTGAATATGTAGAACTACCTCTCCTTCCTGGGAAAAAGCTACTCAGGAGAGAGAGAGTGAGGAAAACTGAAAAGCAGTACATGACAAAAAACACGATTTCTTATACTTTATCAATACACTCTTGTGATGTAAAAAAAAGCACGTACTCAATTTAGTAGTTTGGTTTATACAATCCATTCCCAGTACTTTTTCTGTACATCTAACATGTCAGACAGCAAAATTAGGTGCCAATTAAAGACAAACTCCTCATTTGCTATTTCTATCTTCTACAGTAGCTAACAGAATACTTGCTTATTGTGTCACTAACCTGCAAGATCAAGGATTTGATACCAAAGCACCAAATATATATGAATAAATATTAATTTGCACTTTTCCATTACTGGCCATTTGTATTGTATCCATTGGGAATGTAAAATGCATGCCTGTAAAGAGTTATAGCTCAAAACATACAGTACTATAGTGATAATTGCAGTACAAAAGTCCAGATTTAAATAAAGTATCTAAGAATCAGATAAAGTATTTTTACATACATTGTATATAATTCAAGACAGTAAAAAACATCAATTTTTAAAATGTCTTTTTGGTTCAAAATTATTTATACTAGTACGCATGGAGAAAGAATTATTCTTAGCAAACAACCAGATAGTTCATTAACTAGCAAGGAGCTACAGTAAAACAATTAGGGGCATATTCTAACATTTAATCCAAAATCCTACTAGTTTAAATGGAAATTTTGCATGAGCATCAAGGGGGAAAACCACCACACTTAACACATTTACCCACTATATTTGTTAGGAAAAAATTCCAGCAACTTGGAGGGTTTTTTTTTTAATACTGCAGCCTAATTAGGTTTACTCAGTTGTTTTAAATGAGGAAACATTAAGGAAAAAAACAAAGTTCACTACAATACTTCGTAAATGTTGAATTTTAAGAGAACAAAGACCACAAGAAAAAATTTTACTAGATACTTACAATGTGCAAGAGCTTTAGCACATCCACAAATCTGTTAGAAAAGCAACAAAAAGCAAATAATTACATTTGAACTGCAGAATTAAAATAAACTGAGTAAGTATTTTGAGTTTAGTATTAACACCTACACTTTCTCTGAGCTCATGATCTCCTTCGCAATATGGTAAACTTTCGTTTTCTTTCCAGTTGCTTTACTCTGCAGATAAAATTACATGTTACACTGTGTACCCACAAACAAATAGCAAACAACTTCAAGCCTAATTTCCTACAAAAAATATTACTTTATGCTGCTCCAAAGTCTACTGGTATTCTGAGATTAATTCTTGAAAAATTGAATTTAGAATTTAGGATAGAATGACGGGTAATCTAATCTATAAATAAGCACTGGCCTCCCTGTCTAGAAACTCTGGAAAGCCTCAGAGCCCATATTGAAAGTGATAGCTATCAGCTATTGAAACAAGTGGAGTGTGGATAATACGCTATATGCATATTCATCAATTTAATTAGCTCATTTCTGAATACTGTATATAAATTTGCAGTAAACTCAAATGGGTTTTAGGAACATTTGGCAATATATGAACACAGATTTTCTTAATTTTTTATGCTGCTTTTAATAAAGACAAAAATGTTACAGGAAATAGTATTACTTTGAAAAGAAAAAAGTTAACTATTGACCATCTGCCTTACTAAATCTAAAAGAATAAATTAAAATTAACTACAGTAAGACTTCTTTAGCTAGTAAGTCTACTGTATAGAAAAAATATAATCTTAGTTAAATAAGATTTCACTCCTGAACTCTGCTCCCCCTGGCACGCGCGCACGCACACACATACCCATCCCCCTAGCTTGACATGATAGCACAGGGGCTGAATTATAATGGCGCTCTGTTTAAACCAATCACAGCAGAAGGTTAATTCTCATTTTTCCAAAACCAAAAATACAAGAATTCTAACAATTGACCCCCCCCCCCCCGCCCCGACCTGCCTCATCTGATTTTTGAATCCTTGAAAAGTTATGGCAGTGGTCCCAGACTGTGGGGGACACCCCTCTAAGGGGGTGCATAGGAACAGTCACAGGATGTGCAGTGGGGCTGCTAGAGCCGCTTCGCTCCCAGACCAGCTCTGCCCCCAACCCTGTTCATCCCCCAAGCCCAACTCCACCCCCTGACCAAGTTCCGCTGCTGAGGAAACCTTGATTGTGCAGTAACGGGGGGGAACACAGACAAATTCGGTTGATGGGGCGGGGAGCAGTATGACTGGAAACGTTTGTGCACCAATAGGTTGTTATGAGATCACTCAAGAAGAAAAATGCTAAATAAATGTAAAATAATTAACCCCCCATCTTATTAGTGAAAGGAAAAAAAAGACAGGCATATGAATATTTAAGCTACTAGCTAATAAAATGGAATGTGGAATTATTTGCATTACAGCACAATTGTGCTAGATTCTGTACAAATGTATACAACGGGCATCAGAGAATTTCCAATCTGAGGCCCAGGCCTTGCACGCTGGTCCCAAATAACAGAGAGATGATCATCCCTGAGATAGATTTGTGATGAGCTCCAATGAAATCAATGGAGCTCCATGCGGGCAGAAGGATCCACCTACACAGAGCAGCTTGCAGGATCAGGCCAAAGCTTAATAACCAATTCCACCAATATGGTACATCAAACAAATGAGGACAAGATAACAGGCATGCAAAGTTGCTCTGCACAGTCTAATTGTGTGTACAGTTTGTCTGCTGCCTTTTTTTAAAGATCATATCTCTATAGTAGCAGTCCTACCTTGCCACCTGCCTAGTGTTATCAGCTGGCACGATGTGTATTATCTATTCAGGTTTTTAATTACATTTGGGAGTCAAAGGAAAGGAGAGATAAAATGAAAATAAATTATAGTTAAGCAGGTATGTAACACAGAACAAACAGTACCAAGCTGAAGTTCTGGTGACATCGTATGCAGTACAGTAGTATAAGAGCAGGCACTGAATAATTTACCTTAAAAATTGTAGATGTTTTAATTAAACTGCTGCATTCTTGTTAATGATTTTTTAAATAAGGTTACACTATTTCTCTTTGAAAGATCCCTTATTTCATTTCCTATTTAAAAAAGGTGATAGTAATGCAGAAGGTAATCCCATACAATTTTATTTTTATCAGTATTATAGGATGTTACATCAATAATTAAAGTGATACTTAATATTGTTTGCTGATTTCCAGGAATTTCAGAAGCCATACACTGTATATTTGTTCTTCTGATGTCCCAAGGTACTATCAAAACCAATCCAAATAAAGGTAAGGACGACAGATATCAGGATACAGGTTTACAAATTTAATAAGTTAAATTCTGAATGTTGGATCAATTTATGGTTACCCAACTTGATACAACAGTAATATGTTGCACTTACTCAGTGCCATTTATCCAATGATCACAAAGTGCTTTATAAATGCATAGGTAGAGTTTTTAATATTTAATTTAGGGAGGCACATGGTAGGGAGGTTAGGGCATCCTATGAGGGGAGCATGACTGCTCCCCATCAGTGGCAGCACCCTGCAGGGGGGGAGAGGCAGGAGGTTATCTGCAGGCCCACTTCCCGCTCTCCCCCACCCCCTGTGGGGCTGGTGGGTGCAGCGGCAGTGGCATACTGAGGGGCTATGCCCTCGGGCGCTGGCCTGGGGGCGGGAGGGAGCACCTTGGGCAGGGGGCTCTGCCAGCCAGGGGAACAGTGGCTTACTGAGGGAGGGGGCCATGCTCACAGGTGAGAGCCAGGGTGGGGCGCTGGCCAGGCCCTCCTCAGAACCACCTTCTCCACTGACATCCCCGGCGGCCACGCCAACCCAGCCCCTCCGCCTCCAGCGCTGCGCTGGGCTCAACTAGGGAGCCACGGGCCAGCTCAGCCTGCGGGGATGTCAGTGGGGGGCGGCTTCAAGGAGAGGGGCCGACTCAGGCTGGTGCCCAGGGGCATGGCCCCCTCCCCCTTGGTACGCCACTAAGGCCAGGATGCCTGGTGGGGGGCAGTGCCGGCCGGTGTGGAGGGCAGGGGTTTAAAAAAACTATTTAAAAAAAACCCCACAAACTCTACCCATGTATAAATGTAGGTATCATCCCTGTTTTACAGATGGGAAACTTGAGGCACAGAGAAGCAACCCACTCAAGGTCACAATGCAAATGAGGGTCAAGCTGCGAACAGAATCCAGGAGGCCTGACTCCCAAGAGATCATCTCCCTCCAGTGCCTACTGGCATCAGCAGCATTGCTAGACCATTGCTTAGTAAGTACTAATGCTGCAAGCTTTGGTCTAGATTTTTAGTTCTCCTGCGAACAGCATATAAATTATTGAGAGCTGGAAATCAAATTGTAGTTTCTACCATACTCAGGTAGGCCTGAGTATTTAGTACTACTCTGAAACAAGACAATTTCAGCAACAAAATCCTCGCTCTTCCATTCATATCCATTAGGTTTCTTTTTGGCAGAGCCCCCATATTAGCTTAGATTAGAAATAATCACTAAAACCAACCAAATTCAGAACATTCATATTCATACAAGAATATGATACACAAACTTTTCTCTCTCTTTATGGAGAGCATAGCTAACACTACAGGAATAAACTTACAAGCAGTCTGATTTTGCAAGACAGTAACTTTCAACACTGTATAACTGGCAGTTGCAAACTAGTTTAAAAGTAACAATTACACAATAGCAAAATACTAATGCAAAATAAGCATGAGTTGAGATATTGACCCTTGTTTTTTCCAATTCCATTTGGAAGATATTTCTCAGATCAGCTAGCTCTAGAAATGCCACGTTGCATTTGTTCAGTCAGAAGACAGTCATTTTGGAAGGCAGGACAATTTGCAGCATAGATTTCAAGTTTTGGGCCTTGAGTTCCCTCAGTTTTCAGGTGGTTAAAAGGTAAAAACTGAGATTTTTCTCTCAGCAGGTGTTTACTGTACCCACTGTAATGGGTGAGAAACAGCGTTAGACTGAATATGCTTGCTAAGAAAAACAAAACCACCTAACAGCTGATTACCAATGCAGAGATTATTTCATTTTCCTCTGCAGCGGCAGAAACTGTTAGCAAGTTTCGAGGAAGGAGCAGATTGCGGGTTAAGTTTATCTCCAGCTTTCAGAGTCCACCTGCCACAGGCCAGCTGAGTAAGTTAAAAACAGATGGTTCACCACCAGTTCTGAGGTACAAAACATGCTCTTGCCTTTATATGAAACACGAGATGTTTCATGAGCAGAGCAGCATTGCCCTAACTGTGTTTGTCTAGGAATGCCCTTCTGAATCTTGTGAGCTGATACACCCACACACAATTTGGTTAGTTCCACAGGAACAAGCTGTGCTGCTGATTCGCCCCCTCCCCCACCACACCTCCAAACTTGTTCATCCAGAGAACAGTTGATTCATTAATATTAGGGTTCAGAGCATTAGCTGATAAATATGAGGAAATTCAAAGCTGTCACACAACACGTGCACCATGTTGAACATGAGCTCTTCTTTCTGGCCATGGCAAATCCTATATCTAGTTCTCCTTGGCAGGCAAGTGTCCGAAATAATATTCTTCCACAGAGCAAAAAGATACTTGCCTGGAAGGAGGTGAAGAAACAACAGTCCCAGCAGGACTGAAGGAAAGCAGAGACCAGACTCTACAGCCACACAGATTTCAGGGATGCTGTGAAGCTGACAAAAATCTCTAATGCGTATAAGAAAAAATTACAAAGGAAGGCCCTGGGAAATGTGATGGAACCCCAGATCATCAACTGATTCAAAAAGGCTGTTTTATTACCCAGTCATCCTTTGCTTGAAGGAGGGTTAGGAAAAGGAAACCATATGGGAAGTGCCTCCCAAAGACAAACTGTCCAGCACAGACAGCGGTGAAGACAGAACCACACCCTAGGCATCATGGCTACAGTATATCCAGGGCACTTGGGGCAGAACAAGCCTGCTATGATGGGCCATAAAGAAGGATCTTGTGGAGAGCACACAAAGGAACACTATCTCATCACTCTGAAGGCAGGGAATTGAGTTGCTTAAATGAGTAATGTGCCAACTAGGTAAACAGAACTAGCAGAGAGAAGACAAAAACAACCACCACCCCTCTTTAATAGGTACCTCTGCATTTGATGGAGTAGATACAATCAGGAAAGCCCAGTAGTTTGGGCCAGAGCAGTACCACTCAAATCCAAGGAACAGGAATCCTACACTATTCCCAACACAGGGCGACGGTTGGGCCCCAGGTCTACCCTGGCCATTGGATAGGAGCAGCTGCACACTGGTTAAGAGGCAGGGTCTCACACACTTCAGTCCTATAAAAGATACATTTGTGGAGTACACCCCAAGACAGTTTACTGATTTGAAAGGTTTGTGTCTCAACTTCAAGAGTGTTGTTCTGCTGAAAGGGAAGTTGTTACTGAAAAATAGCCTTTCCTTTCCTTCATCAAGACTTGGCTGGAACCATCCTATATCACAATAGTTTCATCTGCCCATGTCCCTATAACCACTGAGATGGCATTGGGAAGGGCCTCAGCAAGTCTAGTGACCTGTTTTCCTGTCAGCTTCTCCAATCCCGGCCATCCGTTTCCAATATTCTTCAGTTCACCTTGCAGAAAGCATCAATCTCTGGGACACAAAGGTCCAGAACATGAGATTGAGAGCTTTTGAATGTGCATCTAAAACATGCAGACAAAGCAGTTAAGTTTGACTGATTCACACTTTACTTCAGTTTGTAGAACTCTACATATACACATGGGTGGTGTTTAGGACTACAGCTCCACAACTCTTTAAGATGTTAAGAATGAACTGATGGATTGAGCAGTGCACACTTTATGACTATATCTAAACAGTTTTTCACATCAATAACATTTGCAAATCCATAGCAAGTATGAAGCTTTACAAAAAAAATTACTGTGCAAACAGCATCTGAAAAATTATGGCTTACATTTATACATTACATTTCTTATGCAGATATTCCCCAAATGCCCTTTACAAACTAGATGGGAAACTATAAAATATTGACTAGGCAAAGCTTTAAAAATCAAAATACACCTGTTTATCTTCTTGAAGATCAAGCTCCCCTTTGCTAGAATCAGAATTTGTGTCATCTTCCTCATCAGAGCTGTTCATAATCTCTTCATCTGATTGAACTTCTCCCATCACCGCATTGGGATCACTATGGTGATCTTTTGATGGCCTACAAGAAAAAAAAACCCCAAAACACAGTTGATTTATATTAGCATAACTTTTCATTTTTATTTGAAAAACTATCCATCACAATAACTGAGCTAACTGTTACTAGAAGTGCTGAGAGCCCTGACAAGATAGAGCAGGATTTTCCATAGAAGACCTATGAGTCTGGAATGCCATATCTATACTGGTATTTACAAAATGTTCATTGCCATATCAGCTGAGTGCCATACAAGTTAAACAGTCAAAATGATTTTGTTCTTTTCACCCTTCACAGATGCCAGAGTTGATCTTTGTCATCCTTTCGGGCAAAGCCTGAATTTTTTTTCCCCTTGCTTTTGTGTGTGTGTGTGTATAAAAGAAATATATTTATTTCATGTGCTAGAGGATAAAGGCAGACTTTTTGTTTTGCTCGGCTCTCTGTCATGGCACTGGGGCTCATCCTGGACATAATACTCAGTTTTATAGTCTTGTTTTTGGGTTTTGTTTTGTTTTAAATAAAGACACCCAAACACATTTGGGTAACGGACACTCATAAAAATTCAGGCTTGCTTATCAAGGCATGTGCTAGTTAAACCGTTACATCAGGTTGAAATTAATACTTTAGGTGGTCAGTTCAATACATACCCACTTTTCTAAAAAGGGGCTATAGAATGACAAGCCTATTCAGACAGCTGTCAAAACTATAAAATATAATCAAGCTCTGTAGCTGTAGACTCTTAAGTCTCAGTTTTCATTAACTTTACCCATTATTTGTAACTTGCAAAGATTTCTTGCAACAAGCTGTTACCTGGCAGCTCTGTGTTCTTGGGGAATCCAGGTGCAAAACCCCTACTCTCTCTCTCTGGTTCACCTGAATCCCCCCCAGCCTCTGCTTGAGCCAAAAACAAAAGCAATGAAAAGGCTGGGAGACACACCTAAAACCCTCCAACCAAACAAGGGTGATAGGATTGAGACAACTCCCCATGCATCGTCTACATAGAAGATGTAAAAAGAGGCATTTCAATTAGCACATTGAATGGAGAACTGGAGCCTCATTTACATCGAAGATGGAACAAGAATTAGCATGAAGAATGAAGAACCAAGCTCCAAAGCAGGAACCGCACTGAACTCTGGGATTGGCAAGGCAGGGGGACACTGCATGATGGGAGATCTCTGCTCTTGATGTAAATGAACTCACACCTACACCCATCCAGCTCCGCAGTTATCAGACCATTCTAGTTATTGATATGCAAAACACTGAATGTGCCTGGTTGCATTGTGAGCTCCCTCAAGAGACACTGACCATAGCTGGGAGTGATCAGCTCCTATTGTCCAGCATAGAGAAAACCACTCTGGGGTACTTCATTGAAACATTATTTACCCACAAACAAACCTGGCTCTACAAAAAAACCCTACCCAAAATTCAAACTCTCTCTTCTTCTGATGCCTGGACCCAAATGCTGCCTGCTTCCCCATTTCCTGACTGATCTTGTTGTGGGCTTTGCCTCTCTCTCAAGCACTCCTGACCCTAAGCTGAACAGCCTGTCTCCTGGGAACTGCTGATCTGCAAGGAGTGGTGAGATTTCCCCCCCCCTTATTACAGCCTAAGGGGGAGAGAGTTATAAAGCCATAGCAACATCTTCAACTATAGAATTAAGCAGCTAATAATTTCAAATTACACCATATCAATACCTAGTTCATGGGATCAGCTTTCAAAGTCAGCAAGGTACTGAATATCCTCCTTTCCCAATTACTCCAAAGGATGTGGGCAAAGAGTAATTACTTACTGTACCGTATCTGTGGATCTTCAAGATGTTATAGTCAGTGTGCATCGCACTGTATGCACATGCCTCATGCAAGTGACAGTGGATGTTTCTGTACAGCAGCGTCCATTGGGGGCATGCATGCACCCTGTGCCTCTCATAAGAGGGCATGGGGAGGCATGACCTTCCCTCACAGCCCTCACCATTCAAAGCCCACGCTGGTGAAGATTCCAAAAAGCAGGCATGGAGCCACACTAACCACAGGGTAAGTAACCATTCTTTCTTTTCCAAGTATGTCCATGTGGGCCCCACCATCCCAGTGTTGGTGGCTGGCCAGCAGCATCCCCTGAGGACAGTGGCAGTGAGTGCCAGCTGATTCACTCTAACAATGACTAACATACTGCTCTCCTGAACTTGGCATCTGCCCTGGCAGCAAGGTCAAGGACATGATATTCCATGGAAGTCAGTGGGTTACGCCATGTCACAGCCTTGCAGATCAGAAACCAGGACATTTCGGAATCAGGCGAAAGATGCTGTAGCGAGCGTGGCTTGATGTCTGAAAGGAAAGTATCAACAGCCAACAGGCAGCACTTCATGCATCCACTTGGAGAGTCTCTGCAATGAGATGCCCTGGCCAGAAGGGGCTACAAAGAAACCGTGAGACAACAAAAATGACTTTGTCCTATTCAGGTAATAAATAAAGCTCTGAATACTGTGTAGTTCCTTCTCTTCCAGCGACCAATCTTGAGCTTGGAGAGACAGGATGATGGAGGCAAGAGTGAACATCCTGAACCTGAGAAAAGTATGTATTTGTTCAGTCTCCTCAGGTCTAAGATAGGACAAAGATCTCCTTTCTTCTACAGAAAGAGGAAGAATCAGGAGACGTCACCTCTTTCCCTGAACTCTGTTGGAACCTCCTCTATAGCTCCTAAATGAAGCAACAAGGCCACTTCTGATTGCAGCAGGCATTCCTGAGAACAGGTGCATGTAGGTGGTAATGAGTGCAAGTGGATGGGAGAGCCAGGGGTAATGATCATCCTGTTACAACAGATCATGCCCAGTGGAATGGAGGGGGGTGGATTCTGAAAGTAATGCTCATTCACTGGATTTGACGCAGGTCCCAACCTTGCTGTCAAGTTTACTGGTGTGCTGTAGGAATGGGGTGCATTGATGAGGAAGAGAAAAGGTGTGTCCTGTGTCCTAACCTTTTCTTGGCCTGATATTCAGGCTGCCTGAGCTGGTAAGACATCGTCCATGGCCTCTACTGGGATTGAGAGCAGTAAGGCTTGTGCTACAGCACTGAGATGTAAATCCCTAGAAAGCGTAAGAAGTCTTTCTGTGAGTGCAGAGTGCTCTATGTCTGTCTGCTAAATAGCTCCTTGCCCTCAAAGTTCAAGTCTTCAATAGTGGCCTGTTCCTCACTTGTAATTCCAATGCTTGGAGCCATGATGCTCTGCATATCACCACCATGGTGGCCAGAGACTTTGACATTGTGTTGGAGGCACACATTGCCATGTGTAGTACCACCCTGGCCACCAGCTAGTCTTCCATAAATTATCTTCTAGCTCCTCTCTGCTATCTTGCACAAGCTTTGTGAGGAAGGGTGTCACTTTATCTCATGTTAGGAAATCATGCTTGGCAGTTAGCCACAGGCAGCTACAAAGAGGCCAAAGAATATGTCTTTCTTCCAAAGAGGTTGAGCTGTTTTGGGTCTTTGTCTTCGGGGGTACTCTTGTTCTGCTTCAATTTTTCCTATACTGCTGACATGACTGAGGAGCCTGGATTAGGGTGAATATTTACACATCCTCATAAAAAGGCAAAACGAGCATCTGCTAGGTACATATGACTCTCCTAGACAGAACTAGTACCTATTGGGTCCATCTTTTAAAGGGATTAGTCCATTACAGTCAGGTCAGACGGTCAGGGCTTGAAGCCCAAAGGTTTTGAGTCCACCATGCTAAGGAACTCTGTACAGAGGTGTGTCTAGCTGTCGATACTCAATCCAGAGGGTTTGATAAGGTCATATCAGTGCTCAAAATCTTGAAGATTTAGGCTTTTCCACAGAAGAGTCTACGACAACAGAATGTTATACACTTCTGAAATAGAAGCCATGTGCACAGTTAAGTCAAATGATATTTCTATTGTTCATGCTTCTTAAAACCTTATCTCTCATCCCACCTCAAATGGTATCTTTGGGGACTATTGTATTAACTTTACTGATGTTCATGGATCATTGTGGACTAGAGAAACTCCCTGGGGCAGAGTTCCCAGAGCACCTGCAAGAACTTAAAACAGTTGGGGGTAGGGAAGAGGAGGGGATTACTGCAGTCCTTGGAACTGTAACCAGCTCCAGAGAAGTACCACCTCCTGAGACAGTTTGTATATACAAGTTCAGAATCAGAGGCCCAAGGAGACAAAGAAAGGGCTTTTAGTTTGAAAGGCTGAGTTTAGCCTGGCAGAAACGCCTTCTCTTTGATGCAAAAAACAGATGACCTTTTGTGCAGAGGATACTCAACTTTGTGAAGGGTTGGAAGACCCTGAACCTGTCAGGGTCTCCATAGGAATGGCGAGGAGCTGTTGGTAAAGCATTTAGACCCTTTTATTGTTTTTTCCTGTATCCTTTTGTCCACAAATAAATGAAAGAAGAGAATGTGGTTACATTACTTATAACCACTGTCATTCATGGTCATAGCCCTCGGAGAGAAACAAAAGAGCAGGGGCTGGACATTAGTCAGACCTGGCAAGAAAACCAACATGAACTATGGAGAAGTTATAGTTTAAACTTAAAGAGAAGGGAGAGAGATGTGGATCCCTGCCCACAGAAATGTGAGAGAGGCCTGAGTGGGTATTACTGAAACAGACTTCAGAGGGGATTAAAGGTGCAGTTACCCCAAAACTGCAAGGGACAGCATATATATAGCTCTTTAGAACAGATAAGGAATTGTTTCACTCTTATGCCAAAAACAAAAGGCAATATGCTATTTTCGTAAGAGCACGGTCTAAAAACCTCCCCTATTTCTACTAGTGATACCATATGCCCTACATGTGGTATAATTCTGTCAAACTGGAAAATCTGTACTAAAAATATTTTGCTCTACTTCTTGGATGAGAGTTTCAAAGCTGGTGTTTTGAAGGCTTGACATCCCTCTAAGCAGTTTTGAAAATTTCAGTCCTTATGTTTTTACTGGAATTTATCCAAAATCCTCAATATCCAAGCTACAGTATGTGATGGAGATAATTGTTTGACTTTATGTAAAATGTAATTTGAACTAATCAGCTTTTATCAAAGGTAGAGAAAAAGAATGCTGGAAGGTAAATTATGTTTTATAGCAAATGAGATTGCGATCTTTTAAACATAAGTTTCTGAAATTCTATGATCAAAAGCATGCTCAAGTTGCCACTAGACATGTTGAAGGGGTAGGAATCTTTCACATTTTGGAAAGATTGCTGACTTCAGCATCGTGGTATACTTATTCTAGATTTTGCCTTTGGACAAAGGCTTGTCTGGATACTTCATGAATGTGAGAAATATAATGGCCATAAAATTTGTAACAAGATTTACACCAAATAAAAAACAAAAAGCAGTTTAAGTTGTATAATAGGATACACAGTCATATTAAACATCTTTTTTGTCATCAGCTAGTATTTTGGACCATACCTCAGATTGCAGGTGCATCTCAACTTCTTGAGTGTATAGAAAATTCAAGAGTATCTGTTATAGTTCTAAAAGCCTCTTTGAGATCATCGGGACCCAGCCGAGTACTCCAGCAGTTTCTCTTATGGTTATTTTGTTTATAAAGAAAAAAGTGATAACCATCCCAGCTGCCATAGTGTCTCAGACTCAGAGTATTCCTGTTCATCTTTACACTCCATTCATCATGCTACCCCTATTTCCTCAGCTCAGTGGGTCACTGAGCAACTCCTCGTATTCTTTTACCTCAGTAGTTTAACATTGTGATACTTTTCCACAGATTAATAATGAAAATCAATACTCATTTAGCAACTCATTTGTAGACAAATATCTTGAGTGTCCATGGACTTAATGCAAGCCCATTCAGAATGAAAATACTCCTATGGGCTTTATATATCAGCCATCCAAAGAGATTGAAGATTTCAGTATACAGATTTAATGGATTTGGCTCGTTAACCACATTTTAAAGACAGTCCTAAACAAATAAGCTTTTTAATGAAATTTGAGTGCATCTTCATTTAGAGAATTACTCTCCCTTGTATGCTTCCATCTTTCTATCATGACAACTTTAGTCTCTCTGCCCATGTGCCATAGATTTCTACTCTTTTTCTACCCTCTTATCCTCTTTTTTAGAACTCTGCCATCATATATTAATTCTCCCTAATAACTCAAATTTTCTATCAAAGCTCTCTTCATATAGTAGCTATTGTGTTTTTTTAAGCACCCACTCAGACATCTTTATCCTACTCTGTCCCAAAATATCCATCCTGATCTTGTTTCCTCTTTGTCAGATATTCTTTGCTCACAGCCCCAACATTAATAAGCTTTTTGCTAAGAGAAACTTCTGCATTATCAGTCATGTGAAACACCTCATTGCTAACTCACCACACTGTCCCTTGAGTAAGAATATCCTGTCATATCATGTGAGCAAGCTGTCTATAGATAGATGTGGTTCAACTTTTTATTTATTTATATACATTTAAAAATGTTAATTTGCCTGATAATGTAGAATTTCTTATTGCTTGCTTAGTAAGATACCAATAAAGCAACCTAAAACATTATATATGTCACGTAAAAAAAAAAAGAAGGGAAGATGGATGATATGGCAATTCTTTGTAAATTAGGACAAAGCAATTCTGGCAAGAAACTTACTGCTTGTCAGTATGAATCCCTTGTGAACTTCTAAACTTTAAGTCTGACCATAAACACGCTATCTCAAAATGTTATGGTTAAAATGGCAAATGCTTTTAACAAGTTTTTTTCCCCTGTGAAGTATATACACATGTCAACTCCAACATGGTTACAACTTTCCAACCACTGTGTGTGCACGCAAATCTAAAACTTTTCTGTACTTTCATATTTTATTAAATAATCATATCTATAGTTGGCTTAGAGTTCAAAAAAAGACTTATTTGCACTGGCAACTGAAACTTATCCATAATTATACACAAAAACTACATTAAAGAACTTCCAGCTTCAACCCTGACTCTGGGTTGGAGCATGCTCAGTTGTTCTGTGGGGATGGTGCCATGCTCAGTCCAATCACATGTAAGTGCTGTGAAAGAATGCTCAGGGAGGGCAGAATCTTCAGAGATTTTAGCTGTTAAACTCTAGCAAGTCTGTGCTGAGCATGTGCCAACTGCGATTTTTCGAAGCCTTATAACTTGGCCAAATTTGGATGGATTTTTACGGGGACTGGCAAAAGGCACATCCCTGACACAAAGGCCACCATCTACCACATTTCAGTTCCCTCTTTCAAAGTGCAGGGGAAATACAGTTCTCCAAATAAAAGGTCACCAGAAATTTTTTAACATTGAAAAACAATGTTATTTTCCTTAGCCTTATTCTGCGAAACAGCTAAATCATTTTGGCTGAAATTAAGTATCAGCCTGAGGCAGACATCCAACATGGAAAATTTCAGCCCTAATGGTTCGCATTGCAAAGTCATAAGCGGGTCTTCTAACAGAAAGTGTTGGGCAACCTTAATAATAGGCAGGGCTACCAACCCTGCCTTTAATTTGTATTAAAACAGAACTGAGAGGTGCCAACCAAAATCAGGGCTTCACTTTTGGGCACTATTAAGCTAGACACTACATAATCACAGCGTGAGACAGTCCCTGCCCCAGAGAGCTTGCGATCTAAACAAACCAACCAGGCAAAAGAATAGAAGTATTAACAGTCCCATTTAAGCAATGGGGAACAGAGGCACAGAGAAACTAAATGACTTGCCCCTGACTACATAAAAGTCAGAGCAGAGCTGGAAAGTAAACCCTGATGTCCTAAGTTCTAGTCTAGTGCCTTAAACATCCTGCCTTTCCTAGAATTCAAGGTTGGTTTGTTTCCCCTCTTACACTCCTCTTCCCTGCATTTAAAGTTTCTTTCCCACATTGCTTGTCCCCAGACATCCTATGCCTCCATTTACAGATATCTGAAAAAGGTTATTTGGCCCAGGATTGAAAATAAAAAGAGTCCTCAAAGAAAAGTTAAGTAAAATATACATATAGTTGCACTGACATTGCTATAAGCTCAGCTCTGCCTTTAAAAATAAAAAATAAGCACTGAAACATATTTTCAGCCTCACATCACAATGAGGACTTTGGTCTCAGCTCCCAATTCATTCAGATTCACAGTCTATCACTAAGTCCGAGAGATGACTCGGCAAGTCTTGTCCCAGTCTGTCTATCTCATCTCTTCTGCTGTGTAGATTGTCTGCATTTTAGAGTTCCACCATTAAGAACTCTCATTAGTAAATTGGACATTACCTTAACTCCCACATAATTAACTCTACAGTATTTCTAAAATACAACATATTTGATTAAATTTGTAATAGCCTGCTATTTTATAGAAATTTTTAAAAGTAATGTTTCTATTTGTACTTGTGCATTTCAGAATGTCTCTTCCATTTCCAAATATTATTTTGAAATTAGGTAAAGGGGTTGATGAATACACATACTTTACAGACAAATTCAACTAAGTATTTCATATGATTTCCTAGTTACACTTTTGTAATTTTTAGAAAGGTTTGTCCACACCTGTTGTACTTTTGAGAAAATAGCCTCTTTTGGAGCAGAATCTTGTAGCATGTGAATAGTTTCTGGTCCTCCTCTTGACTTGTGAGATGACATACAACATATAGAGAGTATTAACTGCTTAAAATTTGTAATCACAACTGAAGTTCAGATCCAAGGGTAAACACACCAGTTAGCACAGCCTAATATATTTCAGCTCAAATGCTACTTTTAGTATTGTAACATTTCAGAATCACCATCGGCATACATATCACATTTCCCTTTAAATTAATAAGGACTCCCAAGCAGAATGTTCACCCATATTTGTATTATGTATATGAATATTATTCACATAGATCATCACTATCAATGTAGTTGAAAAAGATCTTGTTGGTTTTTATGAAGTCCTAAGGATACACTGAGTCTGTGGGGAAGAAATACCTTACACCTTTGTCACAATCCTTCTCATAAGCCATGCTGACAAAAGCTGTGACCAAGGCAATACGTCTCACTGGCAAAATTTGGGATTTTCCTAAAACAGGATTTGGCTGTAGCTTTTAGAATGTCTCTGAAATTGAGAATCTATTCAAGAACTAGATTTAAAAAAATCAGTTCTCTTGGATCTAACATTTGAGGCTCCACATAATAGAACCTCTACTAGTGGGGTCCCCAAACTACGGCCTGCAGGCCACATCCAGCCCACCGACACTTGCCCCCCCATCCCAGCCCTGCCCCTCTCCCACATGGGCCTAGCGGTCCCCTAATCAGTGCCGCACAGTGGCAGCTCCCCCTTCCAGCCTTGCCCTTTTCCCTCCGTCCCCTTCCACGTGACTTGGGTCCTGCTGCTCTGGCACACCATAACAGCAAAACTGAGGGATGTGGCCCTCGCAGCTGCAAGTTTGGGGACCCCTGCTCTACTGTAAAATAAACAATTCAGAAGCAATTATCTGATTTAGAAGTTCTGGAAGTCAGAATTAAAACTCTCTGAAGTCTTAACAGGGATAGTGACACAGTAACTAGAAAAATTGAAACTTAAAAGAAAAAATTCAAAATCTAATAAGAGTGCAGGTTTAAAATTAGACCTATTTATTTTATGTTTCATCTTATGTAAAAGTGTAAAATTAGAAAATTATGATAACACACTTTTAAATCTTAGTCTGCTTCTAGGATAATTTACTGTAGTTTCTTAGAAACAAGAGAAACAAATTTCTATCAAAAGGCAAAATGGAGGTGGTCAAACATACCTGACAGAAGACACTTGCCAAATGTGATACAAAATGCTGACTGAAATCACAAAGATGCACAGGCAAAGCCTGGGGAGCTCAAGGAGTGATGGGAGCAGGCGAATGAAGATCATATGATTAATAAGAGGGAAGGCATTTAGTCCTTGGCTTAATTTGTTCTTCTGAAAAGTTACCTTTTGCTGTTTGCTTTATCAATACCTCAATCTCTAGGTCCATTTTACAGCATTCCAAAATCACCAGCTGTTTCCTTTTGCAAATCAGATTGGAAGGAGGGAATTTTAGATTATTCCAGATGCATGTGGATTCAGACACAACACTTCAAATACACCACTGAATTTCTCAGATTCTCCCACTGATGCCTGTTTAGTTCAGTTCTCGCCGTTGCTGAAATTTGTCTCTCATGGTCCTTTCCCTGCCCCCACATTTGTCTTTAAGACATGCCGGTTATACAAAAAAGATTACGAGAACGGGAGGTGACCTGACACAGCATGATTTAGAAACCTTAGTTATTTCTAAAATACCTATCACCTCTAAGCATCAATGCTGTATGCACTAAAAGAAGGAGCTCACCTTTCCTCTCCAGATAAAACTGAGGCCCGGTCTACACTTACCTTTGCGATTCGACGGCAGTCGAAAGGAGATATGCAAGTGACATAAATCACTTGCGTACCTCCAGTCGACTTTGCAGCGTCTCCTCTGCGCACCGTCCACACTGAGTCTTCGACGCAGCGCTATGCCATTTACCAGGGTGGTTTTCCTGCATCACTTGCTGGATTGACTGAGCGCGTCTATACAGACCGCTCAGTTGATCCAGAGCAATCTATCTGACAGCAGCGAATTTGCCGCCATCAGTGTAGACCCAGCCTGATAGTGTTTGAAGTCCTAGTGGGGACTGCTGTAGCTGTTTGACATTCTAGGAACTCTGCCTGAACCAGAAGTCAGTCATGACACTTGAGACAAGCTACGTAGACTTTGTCTTCACTGCCAAAAAAGGCACATATTTTCACAGCAGGATAACTAAATGCATCGTCTCCTCCATAGGCATGCTAGCCCATTGGGGGTCCTAAGCAGGTACTCCCTCTCCCCGCCCCACACACACAAAAAAAAGGGAATGGGGGCCTCCTTGAGCTGCTTGAGGCCCTAGCATTTTTGCCAGCAAAGCATTTTTGTCAGCAAAACTTTTGTCCGTCAAGGGTGTGAAAGAAACACCCTGACTGACATACGCTTCATTGACAAAAATGCCGGTGTGGACAGTGTTATGTCAGCAGGAGAGGCTCTACCATCGGCATAGGATGGCTCCACGGGAGACCTTATAGCAGCTTATAACATAGCAGTTATATAGACAAATCCTTAGTCTATTTATGCCTAACACAAACATAAGATAGCTGTAAACTTGATGTTAATTAGTAGCCCCAAGCTCCCACCCCCCTCCTATTTTTTTTTAAACACATCAAAGATGTGGCCATAGGACTTGTCTTCACTGCAACTGTTTGCTCGAGTTAGTACACTTGAGTTATTCCATTCAAGGCAGGCTAGCTCAAGTGAAAGCAGCGACACTGTGAAACAACAGTCAAGCTACACAGATTGAATTATTAGTTGATGAGTTGTTGCATCGCAGGCTACTGTATCCACACTGCAGTATCAGCTTGATCATCGGCTGCACTCAAGTTTGAACCTGGATGGGTCAGCTAGCTAGATCTTGAGGCACCACTTATCTACAGCTAGAGGTTTGTGTGTGTGGAAAAGGACTGGGTTGGGAGCAAAGCTCAAACTATAATAAGCAGTAAACAATGACTTGTTAATGCAGCAAAGACAAGCTCCAGAGTAAGTCCGTTGTATCAGTGGGACTTGACAGCACAAAGGGCAATAGATGAGATAGTTTTGTTGGCTTGACATTATGGCAAGGTATGAGCTAACCAATCAGTTAATTTTGATTTAAACTTTATTTTGCCACTAAATTTACAATTGCAAGTTTCATCGATAAGCAGTTGTGAGTTCTGCTTTTGTCGATAAATACTCAGTGCTGAAGGATAGAGACACCTCTGTAGAAGAGTTTTATTTTTTTTTTAAAAAAAAGAAATGGATCAAGGGAGCTGTCAGGATTCACACCACCTTGTTGTTGTGGGTATTGTGTCTCCTCATCTGTTAAAGAATGTCGCAGATGGATTAAGGAGAAATAGGTACACTGCATGAACACTTAGAGATCTTTCAAGCAGCATGAACATAATGGGGGGAAGGGGGAAATCAAGTTCCTGAGCAATTTGATTTTGGAGATTATTTTGAAAGTTTCTATAAAAACCATGGTATTTTTTATAACTACCCTTTTACAAAACTTAGAGAATCCAAACACAGTAGAAACTAGAAAATCATCTTGTATTTTTAACTAGCAAACTTTATTTTTGACCTGAGGTCAGGGACACAAATGTCCTCTTCCTTCAGTGGGGAGTAGAGGGGGTTGACTCTCCATTCCAGATAAATGTTTTGTGTCATTTTCTCTCTCTCTTTTTAAGATCTCTTCTGGATTGGTGAGTATTTGGTGGTCGTGTATTTGTATAAATTTTGTACTATGCCACTTTTTTCATCATCACACCATACCATTTTATCCATCATTTAGCTCAGATATAAAATGCAAGCTACTGCTTCCAGAAGTACATTAAGACAGCTCTCACAGCAGACTGACATCCTCCTGTAGTTGCATATGCATTTTTCATTGTTCTGTTGGAGCTCTAATTGATGATTCCTGTATGCATCTCTTAGAAAGTTCAACAGAAATATGCTTGTCTTGGATGTTCCACGCTCTACGTACAAGAACCATATTTTAAACACATCTTTAATTTAAAATCTCATTACTGAAAACTGTTTTTTGACAAGATTCTTTTTTAAACTAAAAACCTTTGTGAATCAAGTCATTAAATTTATGTACAGTGAGAGAATGCTGACAAAATTTCAATTTAAGCCAAACTGTGTGTCCTAAGGTGCTCCAATTCAGCCTCACAGCTCCATGGCACAAACCATGGAAAGCAGAGCACAGAGCCACTGAAACAACTCCAAAGGAGTCATTGTAATGTAGCATGCCAAAATACATTATGCATGTTATAATGTGCATATCTGACATGATGTGGCTCAAGCTACATCCAGCATGACTGCCAAATAATTCAATAAGCAATGACAAAACACATTGACTTTTATTATTGCCCTCAAGACCTACATACAGAGGAGATCCTCCATACCCAGGTCTTCCCTCACTAGGGCCAGATAAAGGCCATCTCCAGGCACACCCCTCTTGGGAAACCCTTGCAGTATGGCCCTTGCCTATTTGAATTAACAATTAAATAATAAAATACCACCACCTACTTCAGAGCCATTCACATGAATGTATCTACAAAGGTGCCCACCACCTCTCCTCTTGAGTTGAGCAGTGGTTTCCCTGCTCCCGTATGTCACTGTGGCCAAAAGGGACCCTATTTGATGTTAAATGGTCAGGTCAGAAATGCAGTGAGGTCTCTATGAGTATTGAGGTACTGGTATTTTCACCTCCCTTTCTAATTGCATGTGTCTGAAGATTCGTTCTAGCTTTGCACAAATAGAAAGTCATTGGACATCAACATTTCTTATGGCAGAGACCACAAACCCCTAAAAAAGGGCCTTAGAGGAGAAAAAAATGACAACTGCAAACACAAGAGTAAAAAACAAGACTTTTAAAACACAGAGAACAACCAGGATTTTGCCACCTTAGTGTGTCTCTGCTGCAGCTAGCAGTGTGCTTCACAGCTCGAGTAGGTGGACTCATGCTAGCTTTGCTACAGTTACTGTGCTAAGCATAGCTGTGTGGTTGTTGCAGCATGGGCAGTGTCCAAGCTCAGGTGGCTAGCCTGAGACACTACGCACTAATTTTTAGCGCACTAGCTAAAGTGGAGCTAGTATGAGTCTGTCTACCCAGACAAGGAGGCAAATTCCCACTGCAGTTGAAACACAGCCGAACACACCAGCTTTTCTTAACTATCATGACAGTTCACCAGCATAATACATAATATATTTGCCTGCCCTTTCCTAGGACCACTGATACCAAGGAGAAAAAAAAAAAAGTATTTTACTTGCCAGCAAGCCACAAACAAAACCAAGCAAACAACAACAAAAAGAGCTACCTACTCACTGCAGATAGAATTTTGGAAGGTTGTAACAATCTGTGCTGAAATCTCAAGTCAAACACCTTCATGTGTGGGAGGAACCCTACAATATGAAAATATAAGCGCCTAACAATATATACTTAAAACGTAAAAGCTACTTTACCACATCAGTGGTATCATGAAGGCCTGGTGCTTAGCTCCCCATCCTCTAAAATAAGAATTCACACAAGTCCCAAAAAAACCTGAACCTGAAAAACTCTTGCATATTTATGGATCACTGGTTTTGTGCTTGTATTTATCTTGACAGTTACATCATGATTAATGTGTATATCTCCCCTTCAAGCAAGTGAGACAGTTTGGAAGTAACTTTAAATCTGTGGTTCTCTCTCCACTTTTACATTTCAGACAATAGCCAACAAAAGAAATAGCTAAACAACAGTTATCTGAATCTAAAACAAACATGGAGTAACTTAAGAATTCTCAAAAGCAGTGATGTTTATACAAGCATCAGCTGACAACTTCCTGAGCTGCACAATGAAAGATACTGGATGAGAAGTTTAGCTCAAGCTAAAAACAGACCAGTAACAAACAATTCAGTTATTTCTTATAATCTTAGACCTACTCATGCTCTTCTCTCCCCCATTTTTACACACATTAGAGACACACTGAAGGAAACCAATTTAGACACTTGTTCTAAGCTTTTGACAGTTTTAGGCCCTGAACCCACAATTGGATCAGCACCAGGGTTCCCACAAGGAAGCCACTGAAGTCAGGGGGCTCCACACACTTAGAGTGGTCTGCCCACATGGCTCAGATTAGATTGCTGTTATTGAGATATTTGTTTGGGTAACATTCCTTTCATTGCCCCATAGAGATTTTGCAGGCTTTTAGTCCATTGATTTTCACACCAACGGAGATTAGCCCCCATTTCAAGGGAAAAGCCTAAACCTTCAAATAAAAATCAGGGGGTTGTAAAAAAAAACAAACATCAGAATTCAAACAGATAAGGCAAATGTGTTTGTTGCTACTTTGTACTGTTCCATTTATTTTAAGTACAAAGACTTATTACAATACTGTAATACCATAGTTAGACATGTATAATCAAGTACAACTGAAATAACTAGTAATTTTTGCATGCAAACAGTGAGACTAAAATTTAATGAATTAAAATATGAATAAAATTTAATTAAAGTCAAAATGTTGGCCTTACTCTTTCCTAACACTTTAAAAATACATTCAAGTTGGATTTTGGCATAAAAATTCATTTTATTTTAGATACTTAACAACAAACAATTAGATCAGGCCTTAGTATAATAAAAATTTCACTTTAAGAAAAACAGCATCAAGGAACTTTAGTAACACATTTCCTGAGCCAATACTGAAAATAACCTTCAGGAAAAGGCTGTTGTCAAGCCACATAAAGTCTTTCATCAATTCTCGTTTCATCTCTCACTTTCCACTCCATATTTATGTTATGGTATTCTTCTGCATTAATATGGAAGACACATGATTTACTAAGTGCACCACTGTGGGTGAGACAAACAGAAAGTCATGGTGGAGAAAGAAAACATACTTTGACAATAAGTAACCCTACTTTGCCCTTTCCTTGGCATGACAAGATGTGTTTATGTAGAAAGAATACTCAAATGAAGAAAAAAGTTAAAAGCAAGGGGACAGGGATTTAAAAAAAGAAGAGAGAGAGAGAGACTGTATATGCTACACTTAAAGAGATCAAATTTCAAGAATTTGAAATTCTATTATGAAGGTCTAACCGGGAGTTCAAGAGGCTGTCTTATACTTAAATAGAGAAAATACTAACTGGGCTAAATGGGGTGCCTTTTCATTTACTTTCTTGTTTGTAACTAATCAACAGATCACTGAGAAGAGTTCTGAGTTAACAGATGCTGTAATGATTTTGTAGTGGTCACCAAAATCAGCCCTTTTAAAATTATCTGCACATTAGAATTTGCAGAATTTTTTGACAGTAGATTATAATTAATTTTAAGGTGGGTCAATTTTTTTTTGAACAAACCTCTTGGTTATACCGTAGTGGCTTTAAAGGATTTGATAATGTTGAATCTGAACTGAATTTAAGGATCAATTAATGGAAGGGCTGAACTTAAATCTGCAACCAAGATTCTCAGTAAATGGGGGAGAATTTCAGTACAGAGAGGGATGAAAATCATTGATGTGGGGGCACAGATTATTAGATGCTGTATTGTAGATCCTCTGGGGCAAGGGTTGTGTCTATCTGTATTTGTAAAGCACTGGGGCCCTTATGAACTACAATTAAAACCACTGATGATAAAATCAGTAGCATGACAGCCTTTAATATATTTTGACTAGTGTAAAAAGAATAAAACATTAAGCAGATTGGGTTCTGGTTATAGTTCACAGATCTGAGATTCTGCCCTTTTTGCCTGTGGTCTAGATTCCTTAACAAGAGGTGAATCAAATACAGTAAGAGTGTGCAGTAGACAAGTAAGAATATCATAATACGTGAAATTACTCTATGTGATACAGTGACAGCACATCAGATTTTTCTGAAATAGAATTAGTTTTGCAAGATGCTAAATGCAGCATGTTAGAATAGCCTTGTTGTGTATCCTGTTCATTTCCCCCCCCAGAACGTGGAGTACAGTAGATACTGACGAGGCAGCAAGTGAAAATATGTGCAAGCCATAACTGGGTGGGGTGCATATCTGCTAACTCGTCACCAAATCTGTTTGGTTGGGGTTTTCAGGAAAATCTCCTGGGGTGAGGAAAATGTTAAATGATCTATTTTATTAAAGTTGTGTTTTGCTTTATACTGAGAGCAGTAAAGTCCTACCGCAGCTGCTCTGAAGTGTGACCTTAATTGGGGAAGGTAAGAGTTGGGAGTCAGGTGGAGCCAATACATTGCAAGGCTGCTCTTGAGCCTGCATGCATGACAGGTCAGAGCCAGTGCTTTTGGCTACCAAGATATCATAGGAGGACGGACAGGAATATCCTCATAGCACTGGGAAGGCCATCTGGAATGGCACAGGTGCTAAATTGTCGCTGGGTGGAAAGTGATGCTGTTGGATGACCCCACAGTTGCTGTTACTTTAAGCATGAGCAATCCAAATGGTGGAGTGAATACCTATGCACTATTGTAGCCATCCTGAGCCTAGACACAGCGTTTGTCACATGCAACTTAGGGGATCCAAAGTGTCATTACTATGCCAATTTCTCTAGAGCACACAAGGTTGTGATGTAGAGAAGCACACAAGAAGCATCCCAGGAGTAGCAGAGGTAATCTTCCAAAAGCAGTAAGAGCTAACTGATACTACGAAAATAGATTAAAAGGATATTATTAAGAACATGGTTGTTAGCAAGCAATACAATTTGAGATACTGAAAAGCTTTTTCTTTCCTGTTCTGTCAAACATGACTTCCTTGTTTCATGCTGACTCTAAATCACCCTGCCTTTCCCAGCTGTTGCACTCATCAGGCTCATGAATGTCATCACTACAGTTCTTGACAGCAGAATGACAAAAACATTAAAGGTAGAGCTGCCTCAAGGACAATTCTGTTTTGCAACCACTTTTCAGGTTTTGACATTTGTTTTCATTCCACACTGAAACAAAAGCAAAACCTTTCAATTGCTTTCCAGGAATAGCCTGTGTCAAAATAGTGGTTTTCAGATTGAAAAACCTGAACTTAGTCTCACTTTGCATGTCTGTCTCTCTCCCTCACCCACACCCACCCCTACTTCTCCAAAATGTTTAATGCATATTTTGATTAGATTTCATTAAGTTAAATATTTTCCAAACAGCTCTAACTAAAGGGCTTTTACAGACAGACAGAGAGAGAGAGACAGACAGACAATTATATGGGCGGGGATGTTTCCTTTTCTAAGTATGGAAGAGTGATTATTTAAAAATATTTTAAATGATGGGGCCATTCCACATCAAATTCTACAGAGGGTTAAATACATTATGAACCTAAACTACCTGACAGCATCCTTTTATTTTATGGAAAACAAATGTATAGGGAAAGTAAAGCAAAGTAACATGAATTTGCATCAAGTCCTTCAAAAGAGAAACATGATTTTCCCAAATAAATGATTGTCTTCTTAAAATGCCTTCCATATGCTATATCCCACAAAGTGTTTTAAAATAACAATTCAGAGTATAAATGCATGTGACATAGAAGAGTAACTAGACCCAATCATCTTGACTGAATTGCTCCCCAAAGGGGGCACACCTTTAACAGAGTAGTACAATCCCAGCACTACAATTTCAGCATTCTGTAGCCAAGTTCCTGCTTTCTAACATTTTGGGCCAGAGATCAACACTGCTGAGCATTAGTAACACTTGTAGTGCGAGAGTCTCACACTGATTTTAATGTTGGTCTCTAATTTTACAAGCAGCTAATTATGTATTTCATTACAAAATTTAACATGTATTGTTATGTATTGTTCATAAAATATCAAACTTTTGGTCAGTATGGTGGCATAGACCTTCTGCATGGTAGCCCAGAATGGCATTGGCTACAGTTTCCATTCTCTGATCCAAGCTCCCAGCTCACCAGAGCTGGGTGTGCTGCGAAGTCTTTTTATTCAGCATATAGTAGAAAGAAAGAGAACAAATTAGCACTTTAACGAGTCAGAGGGGTGGCTAGTAAAGACTGGGTCAAAAACATGGCATTCACAAGCTGCAAAGGCAAAAGACAGCAGCTGCAAAATGCTGAGGGGAAGGGTACGGAGGAGACTTGATGATGGGAAATAAAGGCCATTCTGCTACCCTTAATTATGTTGGCTAGTTCCTTATTCTGCAAGTAGTCCCACTGGTTTTATTGGAATTATTTGTGGAGCATGGTACTGTTCAACACGTAAGAATGGCAAAATGGGCTTGTATCAAGGGGAAGAAAGAAGGGTGAAAATGAAGACAGAGTATGGGAGGCTGTCAGGGACGTAGAGCCTCCATCTTCCCTAACACGTTCTCCCGACAGAACTTCCCACAAAATAGTGATTATTTACAGGATGAGGTGAAATCCACACATCTGACCCCTGGTTATAGGTTATACTGCATTTTCTTTCGTGTTACAATAGGAGAAGCAAGTGCATCTTTTCAGAGCCCAGCAAACAAGAAATCTCCAATATCTGAAACTTATGGAAAGATCGTTTTAAAAAAGCCACATTTAAAGGCTCTCCTACTAAGAGTTTGGCACAGACACTGCAAATCTGTTTATGAGACATCCTATAAAGCCATCTTTTCAGGGAAGCAGGCTTTTTCACCTGGTGATGGGCTATTCCAGAGCAATGACCATCAAATTAACATTTATCTCAGGGCCCAACCCTGCAGCCTTCACTCATGCTAAATTGTCCTTATTGTTCATGTGAGTAGCCCATACAGGCTACTCAGCACAAGTAATGATTGCAGAATCAAGCCCATAGTGAACATAAGAACATACCAAAAATCAAGTCATGGGAAAAAATAAAAAGGGAAGTATGTAGTTGTACTCATGTAGAGTTCTTAAAGTATCTCTCAAAGAGAAATCTTCCAACTAGACAATGTGTTTCAATTGGCAATGCAATCAGAAATTATGCTATCAATTACAGACAACTCTACATTCAGTCAAAATCAATCAGCAATCATGTATGGTTGCAAAAACTCCGAGAAAACACTGTCAGCACATTCAGGAAACATAGTACAATAATCCACAAAAAGATGGAGAAGCAGAGAAATTGAGCCTGAAGTACATTGCCCTTGCCTAAGATAGCAGGTTAAAATGCAATTAATAATAATAATTAAAAAAGGGGTCCCCAAAGATCATGTCTTCTCCTTTTGTCAGATCACACATGCTCTAAGTCATGTTGAATTTTCCTTTCTATTAGACTGTTGGCAAATTTCCACTCAGTTTTAACTTTGGTTTCTAGTGATGTTTTTGCCCGCTTTTGATTAGAAAAAGCAAAAGATTGTTATTGGAAAAAAGAAGAACGACAAAATCATGAATTTTTCTTCACTATGAAATACAAAAAAGTGTTATAACTTTGAAATAACAGAGCTGTAGTTACAAATCCCCGACAGTTGTGTCAAAAGAAATGTTGCAGTGGTACTTTGGTAACACATAAAAAGCACTAGCTTTTAGTAATGCTTCAAACCTAAACACTCACTTCTTAGAAAATAGACAATTACATCATGCCTTGTCTCCTGCTAATTGTGATCATTTAAAACTTGGCACGCATTTAGAAGTGCGATTTCTGACTGCCCTTCCCAGCTACCATTCTTCACTCATATTATAATTAAACAAAAAATGAAATGACCTAAAAACCAACAAAACAAAAAGCTATTGCATTGACCTTCTTTATCTTTTAAAATGGTTTGTCCTAATTTATTACTCTGAAAACTAAAAATCTATATCAACGACTCTCTCTCTTGGAACAAGGTTTCCAGTATTGTTCCCACCACAGAACATCCCAAATCAAGGTAGCTTCATTCATTAGTTTTATTCATTACTTTCCTTTCTCAGGGTATCCCACAGTATGTTTCAGGGAAGTGAGTAAGTTTGGCACCAGTAATGTGTTAACTGAAGATAAAACACAGCAGACTATATGAATTCAATGGTGCACACATTTTTGGGACACTAAGGGTATAATGAGCCTAAATCTATTCCCATTTAAGCCAATAGTAAAACTTCAATGGTGAAATGAGGATAGGCCACCCTTTTGAAAATCCCAGAGCAGAATATTTTACTGAGAAAGCAACTGTCTTTTTAAACAGCCTAACTATAGCATTCATTTTCTAAGAGTACCACTGGATCTTTCATTTCCTCCTAGAAGATTACCAAGGTGAGCAGAATGTGCTTCAATGTAATCGATCATCTGAAATTAGGATAAAATAGCAAGGGCTATTAATCCTCATGATTTAGGCATAATGGGATCACCTCATGGGATCGGGAAGAAGTTTCTCACATGATATAGTACCACTGAGTACATTGTAACGGTTTAAGGTCTTCCTCTAGAGCACCTGAAATTGGATACTGTTAAAAGCATGTAGATTAAACAAACCCTTTGTCTATTCTGGTATGGCAAGCCTTGTTTCTGTGATTAAGTTGTATATGTGCTTTAGTAGTAATGAGGTACAGTCCTTTCAATCTACAGGCTGTGTTTGAAGTACCATTTTTTTTGTACTGACGTTTTAATTATAAAAAGGATTGCTCCTAACAAATCTCAAATGTCAGGCTATGGAAATTTTAGGGAAAGTGGTCTAATAAGACGTGTCTACACTTAAAAAATAAGTCGACCTAACAGGCTGACTTACAGCCACCCTTGTAATTACAACAGCGTCTGATGTCCACTGCCTTCCTTGGGTCGGTGGAGCACATCTTCACCAGGAGCACTTCCACTAACCTAAAGGGCAGTGTGGGGAGCTGAGAGCCCCAGACCTCAGCTGTCTGCCAGGAGCCCAAGACTCCCAGATTCCCTGTGGGCTACCCCCCAGGCCCACTCCCCATTTGAGGCCTGGGGGGAAGCCGCCTGGGGCTTCTCCATTCCTCGCTCTACCCCAGAATGGGCAGCCATGCCATTTCATATCTCAGCCATGTAACTGACAAGACTGGGGAGCATGCTGAGAAGCACCAGGTCCCAGCAGCCTGGTCTTCTTGTTCCACTCCCAGCTGGGAGCAGGAACCAGCTGCTTCTCGCCCCACTCCCAGTACCAGCTGCCCAGGCTTACAGCAACCCAGGCTTGGGCTTGGAGCATTGAAATTGACAAGAATGACAGCCCCACCACCGATGTAAGGGGACACAATGTCTGCACTGACACCGTCTCACCCTAACTGTGCCAACAAAAGCCCTACACTCCTCATCAAGGTGGTTTTATTTTATTGAAAAAACAGGGCAGTTTTGTCAGTGGGGGGTTGATTTTGTCGACCAAAGCGGACTTTGGTTGACAAAACTCTAGTGTAGACCAGGCCAAAAGGGGCAAGTGCACATGCAACGTACTAGACTTATGTAACAAAGGATATCAGCCTGCATGGAAGTGGTACTCTGCTCCCCTTTTCAAAGTCTTCAGGTATTTATGAATACCACAGAAGGACGATGAAAAATAAGAACACATAACTCTGGTTCTAATCCAATTTCTAAAAGGAAGCTATGCCAAAGCAGAAGCGAGCACTTTACTTCAGTAAATAACAAAAATAAAACAGTACACAGTTCATAAGGCCAATACATGAGTGGGTAAATGCTTAAGATGTTGCACTCAACACTACGAAGCTTAATGAGACTACTTCCCACAACAAAGACTCCCACCTTCCTATGGAGGCAGGTAATGATGTATATTGTATTACTTTTCATCTACAAGTTTATATTTCTAAAAATGCTACAAGGATTCCATTTCAAATATTTTCTCTCCCTTTACAATAAGCACCTCATTGCAAAACACTAAGTTCTCACATTGGTTAGGACAAGTATAAGAAATAAAAAAAATATTAAAAGCCTTTGTACTCGACAGGTAAAGTAAGAGCAGTTGTGATTGTCTTCAGAGTTTGATCTACACACAGGCCCTTCCATCAGGGTCAGATTCAGCAATTCCTTGCAGTATAGTTTTGTAAAGTTGTTTGTTGGACATTAAGCTACAAATAGTTATGTATTCTATTCCAAATCTAAGCATGGATTTGAACCAAATCCTAAAACACTTAAAAAAAAAAACACAACTTTTGTTAATAAAAAAGTCACCAAAGCATATCTAACTATCATCTACCACACCAAAAGTTTTCCATTTGATTGCTTAGCTATGAGCATTTAAGCAAGCTCATTCTGGGACTTGGTCTTTACTGGCAAGAGCTTTTCCAGATTGAACACAAGCAAGTGTTAGATATCATCAATTCCAGTTCAAGGATTCTTTAAATTCCAAAGCAGAATAGTTTGCTTGCCTATCTTTCAGTTTGATCAGACATTAGGAATGATAAAAATTATCTTTTTCCTTGATACCAAATTCTACAAGTAGACCCAAGAGTTACTTCACCAAGAAAAAATCCTTCCAGGCCACAAATTGTTACATTAACATATATGGCAGAAAATACATAGGTATTAGATTATTTTGCTAATACGTAATGAAACAAGCGTATTTCCTAAATCTACCATCCAAACAACAATAAAAATGTGTCTGTATCCAACATACAGAACTGGATCTATTTTACCCACACTTTCCTCCTACATTACCTGCCATGCCTTGAACGGCTGCTTGAAGCTTCATAAGGTTCTTCCAATTCGTATACACTTGTGTCACAGTCTTCCACACTGCTAGAATTTTGCCATTCAAAACATGGATTTTTATCAGATGACAGAACAAAAGGCAAGTTTTCATATTCTGCAATTTCTTCATAGTGGCGCACATTTTCATATTCTGGCATACAGTCACTTGTAAGAGAATTCAAGTGTGCTTGTGACAAATGCTTCCCTGAGAATATTTGTTCATCTAAAGATTCTGATCTTTGACTGTTTGGCATCTCATGCTGACTCCTGTGTCTCTGTCTTTTCTTTTGTGATGCTGGGCTACCCATTTCTACAGAATGTGCCTTGGCAGATTTAGTTTTCCTTTCACTTGCTAGGGATGCTGCATTCCGGTTGTTACCGTCACCACTCCCTTCCCCAGTGGAAAGACTAGCTATGGCACTATCCATGGACTGGCTGCCCTTGGACAAAAATTTCTGGAAGTCACTTTTCATTATGCAAACAGACAATTTAATGTTGAGAAACTTTTTTAAACTATTTTTTTTCTGAACATCTTTGGAAGGCTTGTCCATTCTTTCTGTATCCATGGAAGATAGAGATTTAGCTCTAGGCTTGGTCACAGCAGTTGAAAGGTCAGAGTTTGTGGCAATATTGGCAGCTTTTAATGATTCTGTATTGCCTGAAAATGGCAGAATAGGATGAGGTAATTTCCAGACAGGTTTCTCTGAAGAGCGTTTTGGTATGTCACAGTAAGATGACATACCTTGTTCTTTGGCGGATGTATGCCTTAAACGAGTTCTTTCCTGAACCCTTTCTGCTTTTTTATCTTCACTGGAAACATAAGAATGTTTTTCAACAAGCTCTTCTGATGCAGCTTTTTTCAGCAGCCCAGCAGCAGGCAAGCTGTGTCTTTGAGGTTTTTTAGGAATAATCCTTGGTGAACTTTCATCTTTTACATGAATCTCTTTACCTTCTGGTTTGTGTGTGGAAACATCAAAGCTACTGGAGGCAGGCAAGTGCTGACTGCCAGTCAATTTGAGTTGCTTAGGCAAACTCATGGACAGAATACTGCTTCGTATAAAATTAGTCCTTTTGTCCACAGCAGCTAACATACTAGCATCATTTGTCATTTTATCTGCAGGACTTGTTAAATTAAGGTCTTTGTCCGAGGAATGTTCAACATTTTCTGTCATGAGAGAAGTTTCTTGCAGAACCTGACGCAAGATAGTCTGTGAGGCCAATTCTTCAGTATCTGTAGATTCCTTTGAACTACGTATTTTCTCAGGAAGATTTTGAGCGATCTCAAATGTATTAGCCTGATGCATTTTCTCTGGACAATCATTATAAGAAACACTCTGACCAAGGACATTAATTTTTGCTTTTTTTTTAAAGATGTGCTCAGAATGTCCAGTGGAATCACTCTCTGAATCAACTGGTTCTCTTGTTCCTTCCCCAGCAGTGTCTATACCATCTTGACGGACTAGACACGCAGGACGTTGCTTTCTCGGTTTTGGAACTGGAAGCACTTTTGAGCTAGGTACTGAACATGCTCCGGAGGAAGATGGAGTTTTAATATCATCTCCTCTCATACAAACTCCATCTGCAAATGTAATATCACTATTTACACTGACATTTTCCAGGGTTTCTTGGTCCAATGAGCAAGAGCAATCATGGTTACTTTCAGTCAAACTAGGACAAGGTTCAGACATATGAAATTCATCAGCATTGGTCTTATTGTGGTTATTTTGTGGCTTCCCTGTAGCTTCCTCAGAACCAGATGAAGACTGTACAAGATCTGTAAACTCTATTTTAACTTCAGTGTTACAACTACTGTTATCATCCCTTTCAAGTTTATCTGGACATTTGTGCCTCAGTGAGTTGCTATTAGGGAATACACTTGGTGTTAGAATATCTTTGAGTGTCTCTCCCAGAAGATTGGCCTTTAAAACTACCCGATTTCTACTTGCCAGTTTTTCACTATGACTCTCGTGTAATGTCCTTCCTTTTATAGATGGTGCAATCTGTTCACCTATCTTGATGTTCTCTAAATTCTCGAAGTGTTCAAAAATTATTTGAGTTTTACATGTGCTCTCTCCATTTCCAAACTTATGGATGCATTCAAAATTGCAAGAACACATTGGTATAATGTAAGAGGTATCCTCAGTGTCTTCTGCTGGGTCTCCATTTTTATAATTCAAGCAGCCTAGAGTCTCAGAAGAATCTCCTTTGTGTTCTTCTAAGCTTTTGGTGTTTTTTCTTAAAGATGATGAAAGTCTAACTTCAGGAACAGATGAACTCTTGAGAACCTTTGGTTTTGGTGCTATTGCTGGTTTAGCTTTCTTTGCTGTTTGTAGAACTCCAGCAAACACAACATCTGGCTTAGGTGCAACAGGAGGTGGTGATGCCTTGTGTCCTATCACAAATTTTGGTTTTGGGGCCACTGGTGGCTTCTTGATTTCTAGAAAGGACAAAAACAAAAACTTTAATCATGAGCTGACAAAACAATTTATCTTGTGTTGCATTACTTTTAAAAGATTAAATTTGTATATAATATAAACTATTCAATGATTTACAATACTTTACTTTAGCCCCATCCCACTTTTTTATACCAGCATTTTCTCCTTTTAGTAGGAACTGTCAGGTAGTTTAGGGGAAAAACCTCAGGTTTTCTAAAACAAGCATTTTTCAAAACCTAAAGACTGATATTAGAAATGTTTATCAAAAAATGTTCAGAATTAGTAAAGGGAATTTCTTGTTTGCCAAGACACTAAAGTGTGATGAAAACTAAAGTCCACTAGCCTAGTTTTGTAGTTTAAGATGAGCAACATAAAGAACATTTTTTTAAAAAGCATAAAATAGTGAGAGCTAAAGCAAACTTTAAAAATTGTAGTATAATAAATCAATTAATTAGATAAATCAATAATCCCTCCCACCTTTAAAATGCTATTATTTAACCTGACCATGTTCTTTTCCCCTTTATATTTGCAGAAACATCTAAAATAGGAATCTGCCACTACAACCAGTTATGCGGACTGGGTTCTGAAGAATGAAGTGTGGATGATAAGTGATTTTCTAGCAGTGAAGTGCATTCCAAGATAGAAAACAACATGCCTTGGGATGGAAAATTCAGTAAGACATTGAGTATCCTTATTGTATTTCCTATCTATTGAAAGCTGTCATCATGATTATGGCTTATGACCCATCTCACAGCACGAGAAATCACACCGTTTTTACAGTATTATTGATGGGACATTTTAATACGCGTTGGAGATTATTCATGGTTCATAGAATTCTAAAAACTATGTCCCACCATAACTAATTCTCACAATGATCTTGATGCAAGAAGAGTAATTCATGCAGTACAACTAAAATGCTTCTTAATTAGCAACAAATTCTTTATACATCACCTCCATTGTTAGAAGTTCCTTGTACATTTTTTTAAAAGCCTCAGTAACCTGCAGATACATGCTGCATATCTGAAGAGATCATTTGGCCCGCTGACTAGAAATTGCAATATTGTTACAAAACCATTTTTAAAGCTAAACTATAATTCCTGCTTTACCCTAGAAAAGTGAAAAAGAACACAGTGCTAGAAATAGAATATGCAATTTATTGAGATACTCAGAGGGAAGGATTTCTCTCAAACTGTGTGATGCTCTAAAGGAGGCAGAGAGAGGCAGACAACTTTTCTACCATAGAAACAGGAAAGCCATGTTTTTTCTGGGTTGTGAATCATATCTAACCCCAGACTGCCCCTAGTAACTCAGCCCCAGAATTCAGCAGCTCTTGCTGTGAGGAATCATTTTATTAATTCCACTACTGAGGGCACAAAGCTGACCTGTGAGGCTCAATATGTAAGTCAACTGCCAAAAAAACCCAGAATAGGCAGAGAAGAGGCTAGCAGGGAGGTTTCTAACTGAATTTGCAGGGGGCTTTGCAGGAACTTTTTCAAAACATAGAGCTCTATATACGCAACAAAGATGGCCAGCAACGGAACAGTTATGACCTGCAAGGAATGTGACATTTTCTGTATCTGTTTCCTGCCTGAAGATAGAGACTTCCTCTGCATGAACTGCAAGTTGATTGTTGTGCTGAAGGAAAAGATTTGAGGTCTAGAAGGGCAGCTATTGACCTTGTGTAGCATTTGAAAAGCAGAAAATTCAACAGACAACCAGATTCGGGCAGCACCACCCCAGGCCAAGCAGAGAACAAAATGAACGAAGCAGGAGAGATAGGAAGACAGAGAGGAGGCCTAGCAGTTTGTGAAGCAATGAGAAGAGAGAAGTAGGAGACAGTGTGCAGAGCCAGAAGCAGGACAATTCGTAACCACCAGAGAAAAGGGGACCAGGAGAAATTCACTAATTACTTACAGGTATTTGGTGCAGCTGTGCAAAGACCATACTGAAAAATTTAGTCAGAGGAAAGAAACAGCAGTCCCACAGGACACACCTGCACCTCCTCACAATCTAGCACACAGGGGCTTGGCCCACCCCCACTATGCCACTGATGGATTGTTTGATAAGGTGGTCTCATTTGAACAACATGCTTTTTAACACAATCAAGTGCAAGGTCATACATCTAGGAAAAAAGAACATAGTTCACACTTGTAAGATGGGGTACTTTATTCTGGAAAGCAGTGACTCTGAAGAGGACCTGGAGGTTAGGGTAGACAACCAATTGTACTTGAGTGCAATGCTGCTGCTAAGAAGGCAAACAGTATTCAAATATGTAAGCAGGGGAATATCAAGCAGGAGTAGAGAGGTGGAATTACCTCCATATACAGCATTAGTTAGACTGTTGGCAGAACATTGCATCTAGATCTGGAGTCTACATTTCAAAAAAGGATGGTGAAAAATTGGAAAGGGTACAGAAAAGAGCTACAAGAATAATCTGAGATCTGGAAAACATGTTTTATAGTTAAAGACTTAAGAAGCTCTCTTTAGTTTATCCAAGCAGAGGTTGAGATATAGGCTATAGTGGTGAATGGAAGCACCCTGGGATGACTCAGGTTGCCCTTAATGACCCTCTACATTTGGTCTGTTCCTCAACTACGAAAACCTCATCTCAGAATGCTTAAGCCTCTCCTCCAGAATATTTAATATCGACATGAAGTCACTGAGAGTGTTGAGGCAATGTGGACTGCCAGGGTAGCTCAAAACATCCTTCCCCTAATACACAGCACCATCTCCAAGCTCTCTCAGTGGATGGCCAAAATCAGCACTGCATATAGGGTAGATGCCTAAAGCTGAACCTAGGCAAGCATCAAAGAGTGCTGACAAGAAGAAGAAAGTTCTTTGAATAATTTTTCTGTTCTGTAACATACACCACTATCAAGGATGCACATCCTCAGATTGTTAAATAGATCTCCACTGTCTTGGGTTCCTTTTGGGTCCCTCCATGCTAATGGATGCCTAAATAGCCATGGCAGCAAAAAGAGCCAATTTACATCTGAGTCTGGCCAAAACATTGTGCCCCATCCTATCGGGCAGAGATCTGGCAAAAAGTAATAGACATGCGTCATCTCTATAGTCAATTAGCAACAGCTCTTCTACTTAGCAACACATATTGTCATGAACACAGCACCCTTACGCTCTGTTATCTGCACTGGCTCTACATGAATACAGAAGCCAAGGCAAGTCAAAGTCTCTAGCCTAATATTCAAAACCCTCTATGGGACTGACTCTAGTTCCCCAGGAAATTGCCAATGCTCCCAAAAGCTACATTCCACTGGAACCATTAAATGGTAAACCAACAGAGGAAATGTTTGTGAGTATGAGACAAAAGCTTTTATAAGAGCTGGAACTAGAAACTATGAACCTACAAGCCTCAGAGTTTTGTATTTATTTTCAAACATCTTTTTGACTCACCTTCCGAGCAATAAGTTTTTCTCTCACACCCCATTCACACAAAAATCACAATTCTACCACCATTACCTATGTAGAACATAAGTTTCCTCCATGAGTAGGCCTACTGAAACTTCTGGCAGTACTACTCTTCATTAGCAGGTCTGGGAGAATTTGGCACAAAATAAAAACCAAATACTCCAGCTCTTACAAGCTAGGTAGGAAGAGAGATTATTACTATTTCTATTTATATATGTTTAGGAGGTACTCAGAGACGATGCTGGAGATCAATATAATATTTAGGTCACCAAACAGATGCTTAATTATTCTAAAAGCCATCTAGTGATTTTAAGGACAAAGGTCATTGCAGCCTGATTAATATCTTGAATCACTTATTTTAAGTCAATAAATCTTAATTATCAGTTTTGTACCTACAGTACATTAGGTGTGCAATTAAAAAAATTTAAAAGAAGTGTTCTACATATATGACTCATTTCTACTTCCCCCATCCTGAAACACTAGCGTTTTTTTCTCCATTTTGTTTTATGCTTATTTAGAGGCTGTGATTTTTCAGGTGTCCAAGTGTTATAAAGTAAACAAAAGAGGAAGTGAGTCATAACATCCCGGAAGATAGCATATGTAGCTTTTAAAATGCAAGGAAAGAAATTGGTTTTCTAGCAGCTGGATTTCATAAAACAAGTTAAACAAATTCCAAAAGGAAAAGATTAATTAAAAACTGCAGTTTTTTTAGTGATCTGATGAAGGAGAACAGGGAAGTTGAGATAACTTTATTCATTTCTCTTCTGTTCACTTTAAACAACCTAAAAACCTCTTTAAATCAGATGTCGAGATAAAGCTAAGTAAATATAATGTGACTTGACATGTTTTAAGATTAAAAGGACACTAAATCCTGTAGGCCTCATTTTTTCAGCACTTAAAAGTAATGAAGTTTGATAGGAAAAGTCATGTTGATTTTGTTGGTTTTGTTTCCTCTCTGATTACACCACCCGAATTATAGCTTCTGTGCTAATAAATAAACCACCTAATCTCTCCTTGCAGTGATCAAATCAAATCTCAACTTCCAACTTATGTCTTCCCTTTCCTACATAAAATGCATACAAATTCACATTTAAGAACTCACTCTTTACTGAAGAAACAGTGTCATAAACCCAAGTACCTTGTTTAGTTTTTTGCTTTCATTTAAAACAAAGCATAAGAACGGCCATACCAGATCAGACTAATGGTCCATCTAGTCCAGTACCTCGTCTTCCAATGGTGGCCAATGCCAGGTGCTTCAGAGAGAATGAATAGAACAGGCAATCATCAAGTGATCCATGCTATCGACCATTCCCAGACTCTGGCAAAAAGCATTCCTGCCTATCCTGGCTAACAGCCATTGATGGACCTATCCTCCATGAATTTATCTGGTTCTTTTTAAAACCCTGTTATAGTCTTTGCCTTCACAACATCCTCTGGCAAGGAGTTCCACAGGTGATTGTGCGCTGTTCGAAGAAATACTTTCTTTTGTTTGTTTTAAACCTGCTGCCTATTAATTTAATTTGATGACTCCTAGTTTGCGTGTTATGAGGAGTAAATAACACTTCCTTATTTCTCCACACCAGTCATGATTTTATAGATCTCTATCATAACCCCCCTTAGTCATCTCTTTTGCAAGCTGAAAAGTCTATCTTATTAATCTCTCCTCATATGGAAGCCGTTTCATTTTAGTTGCCCTTTTCTGTACCATTTCCAATTCCAACATATCTTTTTTGAAAAGGAGCAACCAGATCTGCATGCAGTATTCAAAACCATGGATTTATAAAGAGGCAATACACTATTTTCTGTCTTCTTATCTATCCCTTTCCTAATGATTCCCAATGCTGTTAGCTTTTTTGACTGCTGCTGCACATTGAGTGGATGTTTTCAGAGAACTATCCACAATGACACCAAGATCTCTTTCTTGAGTGATAACAGCTAATTTAGACCTCTACTACTCCAAACACATACTACTCCAAACAGGGACTGAGTGACCACAATGATTGTGCATTTATAAGCAATATGTGCCTCATGAGAAAGCAGTGAGAGCATGTAGCTCTTTGTAAAACAGAAGCTAAGTTTTAATGTCATCACTGCAATACAGTAATTCTTGTTTTTAACTCATTTTCATTAACCATCATCGAAATGGCTCTTTTAATTCTGATGAAACACAGGACTTTATAAACAAACTAACAGATAACCATATATGGATCACTTCACCCATCACTGAAATACAGTACAGCCAACTCTGGAATTAATTCAATGACATACAACAATATGCCAAAACAATTTAGTACAGGAAATAAAAAAGAACAGTGGCAATCTGAACATGCACCTAGTATTTCAAAAAGCAAAGTGAGAGCTGGAACTTGGTCAGGTGGTCAACGTTTATAGTCCTACTCTTGAAAAGAAGCCAGATTTATAATGACTGTTAGTGGTTAGAGCTCCTCCAAAACACAGTTCCTACAGCAGTACAGTGCTTCATTCAGTACTGAGTCTGAGGGAAGAATTCTACATATAGAGACACTGACACTTATTCCTGCATTTCCTAGGTGTTTCAGTCTATTCCTCGCAGAATTAAGAATTGTCAAGAATCAGTATGGATGAGCTCTCTATCAAACTACTTCATTCTGAAGATGCACTAAAAGGACTTCTAAGGGACATGCTCAAATTATTTACATGAAATTAAGCCACGAACAGGAGACATCTAGACATTTCAAATTTTCTACATGCTTCACAGTGCTCTGTAATGGGAAACACTGCTTGTTAACCACTGAATGATGCCCTGTAGTTTTAAACAGTATACACTAACTGTGACTAGAATGACAGCTAAATCTACAATTTAAATTTTAATATTTATTAGATTAAGTGTAAAATTACATTAAAAATAAAAATTTATATAAAAATACTTTCTTCCACATCCAGGTCTCTCTGCTGACTTTCTGTCTGTTACCACAAGTTAAAGCTCCCCATCTTCACTGCCAAAGCCTTCATAATTTTGATCCACATCCATTAATATTGTTTCTCCTATTCCCATTTTAGTCCCCTTAATCCTTTCACATTAGTGCTCCGTTAGTCCCCACCTTTCAACACACTCCTTGTGTTTCAGCCCCCCTGTGCTTACCAAGACAGATTCCCTCTCCAAATAACTAGTTTTCCAGGAATCCTTCCTCCCTTCCCCTTAGCAGTAATTCCCCACATTGCCTCTTCCCTTTCCTTTTCTGTTTTGTCTGCCTTTGGCCCACCAGAAACATGACCCCTAAACAACAAACTATGGCCTCAGTCCTGGAATTGGATCCATGCAGATAACTCCTGCAGCTTCATGCAGGTCACTAATCTCTAAAACTCTTGGAATAATTGTTCTGAGTAGGGAAGATATCTGGCATTCTGTATCATATGAATTTTTTCTTCAATGTTCAAGCTTTGATCTCATGAGCACTCCCTAATACATTCATTTTATTTGCCAAGCTTTCTAACTCTCAGAAAAAAATATAAGGTAGGGAACTGTAGTTCCAGAAACATTACTAAGTAACATGAACACATTAGTCAGTGGTTAAATAAAGACACTCTGCTGCTTTATTTCTTAATTCACCACCTCTAAATAGAGTCACTTAAGAATCTATTAGGCAAACAATGTATTACAAGTAATTAAAAATTGGAAACATTAAATAGGGCAGAAATATGCATTAATAAATGATTTTTTATTCTAATAGGCTGGATTAACTATAGGACCATTATATTGCTTAGCTAAATGAAGGCAGTTCTATATGCTAGAGCTATTCTCTAAAGCAATATTGAAAAGTACAGTCAGTTGGTTAGTGTTTGTTTAAATGTGCACGCTGTGGTTTTTTTTTTTTTTTAAAAACACCAATTAAATTAGATCCTGTAGAACCACATTTTTTCCCCATACGGGAAACATCTTGTTGTTTAAGGTTTTGATTGTATTTAACTGCTGCCCTCAAAAAGTCCCATAAAGCAGTTCATCCGCATAATTTATACATAATTTTATTCAGTGGAAAAAACAGCTCTCATGCATGTTGGTTCACGCCGGCACAAGAAAGGAAGCCTACTAATCTAACAGATGGGCGAACAAAAGTACTGACAATGCTTCTTTATGTGACCAAACAAACAAAAAAACTGAATAACTCCCTAAAATACAAGAAGCTTTCTTGTTTTAACTCAAGGATTTGCTTTGCAACTTTGGTAGCCATAAAATTGACAATACTTAAAAGGAAAAAAACCAAAACACCACAAATGTGGGTCAGGTCAAACTAAGATCTTGTAATGAATGCTTTCCAATATGTACGCCTGCATATGAGTAATCACCAGCTTGTAAGATCTTGATAAAGACAGGGTACGTTCTTGAGGTAAAACTAACTCTATAGGTGCCAATTAACATTAGCAACTGTGTTAAGGTTATACAAAGTGATAACAGAACACACAGATTAATATTTATTTTAGAGTGAAGAACAGATATTTGGGATTGCTTTGCCCAAGAAAAGAGGAACCGAGGAAGGTGGTGGTGGTGTTTTCACTACACTTTAAACTGAAACATATAGTATTTTAACTGGTCTGATTATAAAAGACACTTTGTCATAGGGCACAATATCCTGAAGAGTGACAAATTACAATAAACTGATTTTAGCAAGATGAGTTTATTATACACCACTATAAATACGCCACTAGCCTACAGAAAGTCAAACAATATTTTTCGAAGTATAAGGGTTCTGCTGCAGGGATATATACTTTGAAGAAAGTGAGAAGTATGAAATTGTCATAACAGTGTACCTAGAAAAGAAAGATAAGTGCTATTTTTTTAAATTTTATTAATCTTGTGCCCAGCTGCTGATGTCAAACAGATACTGCAGCAAATCTGCACTTTTTCTGTTACACCATAAGAGAAGTTGCCTCTTCAACATCAAGGGGCTAATTTTTTACAGTGAGGGTCGAATCACAGCAAAAATAGGTAGGTCAACGAGCAGCAAACAAGCACCAGAGTCAAGCGAGAAAATACTTCTCAGGTCAATGGCACTACACTGGTCTTAAAAACAATGGGTTTGAACGAAGAGCAAATTTACTGTTCAAATGTAGCAATAAAAAACACGAGGAGGTGAGCGCTCTCAGACCAGGAAACGCTCCACGGGACATGAGGAGACGGGGGCAAGAAGGTTTTTCAAACGTCGGACACCGAATTAAAATAGAAAGAGTGAAACACACTCCTCCAGTCGCGTTCTTGGGAAACAGAGCAACACTCCCTCCCCCCAGCGCTCTCCTTCCTTGCAGCGCAAGCCAGCCAGGGCTTCCCACACAAGGAAAAAATCCGTCCGACCATTCCAGTGGGGACAAGATCTCCCAGGAGGTCCACCCACAACGAGGAGGGCTTTGTTTGTTTATCCAAAGGATGCGAACAGCCAAACGGAGGATGGGCTGAGGGATTTTTTCCCCCCCTCGTGGCGGGCGCATCTGCACTCCCGGCTCCGGTGCATGCACCATCCCCTGGGGGCACCGGGGAGGAAAGACACCCCCCTCCAGCGCGGAATCGTTCGCAGCGGAGCAAGCCCACCCCGGTCCCCGGCGCGCCGCCCGAGACGGCGCTCGCCGCGCTGGCGAGCGGGGCCGGGGCGAGCGCAGAGGCGGAATCCAGCCGCGAGCCGCCCGCAGCCCTTCCAGGAGCAACTTTGCCAACGGTCTCTGCCGCACGCGCGGTCGCCCCCCAACGGATGTAACCGCCCGCCCGCCCCGGGGCAGAGACACGACGCCACGGGACACGCTGAGGGGCTTCTCGGGCGCTTCCCCCCGGGGGGGGTCTCGTACCTGGGCGCCCCGCGAGGCGCGGCCGAGACCCCCCCCGCGGCGGTGCCTCGGACGCGGGGCAGGAGGGAGAAAAGTCACCACCGCCAGCCCCCTGCACGCCAAACTTTCCCCCCTGCCTTCACGGGGCTCCTACCGGCTGAGCTCATGGTGCCTCCCGCGCGCCTCGCCTTCCCGCCCCGTCTCAAGCCACGGCCCCTCGCAGAGCCGGAGGGGACGCGCCCATTGTGCCGCCGCCGCGCTACTGCTGCAAGGCGCCCACCGGCCGCTCCTCCATCGGGTCCCGCAGCGCCTCTGCGACTGAGCCGGACCGAGTCCTGCTGCCGCCGCCGCCGCAGGCAGCTCGCACAGCCCTGCGCCGCGCGGGCTCGGCAGAGCAGCGCCCCTAGCGGCCGTAAGCGCGCAATCGCCGGGCAGCCTGCCAAAGGCCGAGCTCGCTTCTACGCCCGCAGCCCCGCCCCCCTCGCCACAGGCACCGCAAAAGGCTCCACCAATCAGCTCAGCGCCCTACCTTCCCGGAAGTGTGCGCCCGCGCTGGCTGCTGGGAGTTGTAGTTTTTTCTGAGCGAGGGGGTGGCCGGGCGAGGAGGCGCCGCCGGCGGTTGGGCGGACTCGCTTTCCCACAGTGCCCCGGGGCGGGTGTCATGGCGAAGGATGACACCGGACTTTGACGAAGAAGTGGTGTTTGAGGTGGGTGCGAGGCGACCCCGCGGGCTGCCTGGGCCCGAGCTCCCCGGCGCCGCTGACGCTTCGTCTGCGCTGGCGGCCCCCGGGAATGGGTCTCTGGGGTGGCGTCTGCGGGCCGGGGGGCAGCCCAGGGGTGGTCAGACGGGGCGGGCTGGGCTGCAACGCCCGGGCTAGTGCATGGGCCTGGGCAGGGGTTGGCGCGCCGGGACCCAGGCTGGTGAGACTGGGGCACGCTGGGCTGCAGCGCCCGGGCCAGTGCATGGCCGGTGGGCAGAACTGGCACGCCGGGACCCAGGTGTAGTGCAGCCCAAGGGCGCTGAGATGGCTTTGGTGGAGCAGCTTCAGCTCCATTGTGTGCTACCGAATGGGAAGTGGGCAGTGCCAGTGGCCCAGTGCGGCTTCATATCTGGAGTTGAGGGGCTCGCATTTGGGAAACTCCATGCCGGCTGGATCACGAGCACACAATGATAGGAGTTAGAAATACCTAATTGGATAGATTCAGAATGCAAAATCGTAAGGGAGATGCCAGGAATTTGCTGGTGTAGCTGAGGTCTTAGTCTGGGAAACTGCTGTAGTACAGGGGTTGGAAAAGATTGGGAGCTACTGCAATAGTGAGAGCAGATAGAGAGCTCCTTTGTGGTATCCCTTCTGCACATAGTATCCTTTCTGAACAATGAAGTTGAACAACTTATGTGTAGGAGTGCCAGTGTGTAGCTGTTCTTTTGTTTGGTGCTGTATGCTGTTTGGTATATTTTAATAATTTAAAATAAGTACAAAGATACTGTTTAAAATTAAACACACTGGTATGCAGTCAGGTTAATCTGTGAACATTTTTCTTAGCCAACTGCAGTTAAGAAAAGTAACGTATTTATAATCCACAGTATTTGTAAGGTTAGTAACAATGACCATCCTTAGGCTTGACTTCAGTGGGACTGCTCATGCATAAAACTGAGCACATATTGTACGTGTTTATATTAACTTCAGTGAGGCAGTAGTGAATGGCAGGATCAGGGATTCATCTTCTGTATCTAATAAATCCTATTTATAAATAAATACAATTCTTGCAAAAGTGTCCATGTTAATGCTAAATGTATGTAATATCTACGCTGAAAGCTACTCTCTTTTCTGTCTTTTGTAGTATTTATAGAACTTGTATAAGGTCTCTAGAAACTTTACAAATACATAACTGCATGTTATGTTAGTTCATTCCTTAAGGTAGCTAGCGTGGACCTGATATATTTATAAAGTAATGGTTAAATATATCTGATGCATTTGAAGGACAAAAGCAATGGCTATGCATTTAAGTCTGTAACCCTAGGAAGAGTTCATTGATCTGTACAGCAACTCCAAACTTACCATGCCCAGCACTCCACTTTCATGGTACTTATCCATAAACGATCTCATGTTGATCTTAAATGAAGCCAGGATCATGCTGATCATTAACATTGTTGTGATGTATACAGATGCTGTGTAAAAAGTTATATATGAGGAAAATATGTTCCTAAAATCTGAATCAAGGCAGGGTTAACTTACAGATTTCTGCCAGACAAAGGTTGTATATTCACCTGTCTGCCTTGGTTCACATGTAAATTAAGCATTGTAAGCCAACACAATGGAAACCCCATTTGTGTACAAAGTCAGTATGAGGATGTGAAGTCAACCTGAAGTCAGCACACCAGAGAATAAATCGCCGGGGCCTCATCAAGACTTTGTGAACCAACAATGAGTTTTGCGAGATATAAGAAAAATGCAAAAGGACACCTCTTTCTTTCATCGAGGAAGCAAAAGGACAGCACTTTTGCATTCATGAAAGGGATTCAGCCACGCTGGTTGGAGATGCTGGGAAATTGCTTTAATTGAGATAGACTACTTTAGACAAGGGTTTAGATTGTTAAGGCTGTAGGAGGCATGTTATAATTTTGTTTTATATAAACCTTTCTGTTTGCATTATTATCCTTACTCACTATCTCTTAAATCTTATCCTTTGATAATAAATTTATGATCATTTTCACTATAAATTTTTCAGTGCTGTGATGTTATGGAAATTGATCCTCAGCTGAATCAATCAAGCTAGTGTGTGCACTGTCTTCTTGGGGATAGCAAACCAGTTATTTCTGTGAGTTGCTAGTGATGGGGGCTGAATATCACAGGGAATGCTGCAAAGGGGTTCAGGGACTGGGGTGCACCTATTGTTAACCTGCAAAGCAAAGTGAGTCTGGCAATCCCCTGAGAAGATTGTTTGGGTAGCTAACATGCTGGTGTTGTAGGGAGCAATTAAGCACTATCAAGTCTCACCCACCTGCCTCCAATGAGAATAACAATGTGACTACTAATCCTGGATACCCTGAGAAAGTTTCACAAGGTCACACCTGCATTTTCAGGTGTATAGAGAAATTGTAGATGTCATTTTTTAAAAAAGAAAATGAATTATTGCATCCTTATGATTACTGGTTTCTAGAGAGTGGAACCAACCCACTATATAGAGAATTCTTTTATTAGGCTATGGAGATGCTAAATGTTCTAATACTTAGTAGATCAGTGTTTCTCTCATGGCTTTAATAAATAACAGTTTAGATGCTACTCATAACTGGTTATAGAAAAGTACAGTCAGTTTTATAGGGTTTCTTTCTTACAATATTTCAAATTTGTCAGTCTGCTGATAAGAAGGAAGGTCCTTTCATGGATCATTAACTGGTAAAAAGATAGGAAACAGAGAGTCAGAATAAATGGTCAATTTTCACAATAGAGAGAGGTAAATAACTGTCCCACAGACCTGTATTGGGACATATGCTCTTCATCATATTTATAAAGAATCTGGAAGAGTCGGTGAACAGGGAGGAAGCAAAATTTGCCGATGATACAAAATTACTCAAGATACTTAAGTCCAAAGGTGACTGCAAAAAGTTACAAAGGGATATTACAAAAGTCAGCAACTGGAAACAAAATGGCAGATAATGTTCAATGTTGATAAATGCAAAAGTATTGTACATTGGAAAAAATAATCCCAACTATACATACAAATTATGTGTTCTAGATTAGTGTTATCATTCAAGAAAGAGATCTTCAAGTCTTTGTGAGTAATTCTCTGAAAATAGCTGGTCAGTGTGCAGAGGCAGTCAAAAAAGCTAACAGAATATTAGGAACCATAAGACTGGGATAGACAGAAAATATTGTAATCATAGAATAGAAGGACTGGAAGGGATCTTAAGAGATCATCTAGTCCAGTCCCCTGCACTACTGGCAGGATCAAGCATTATCTAGACCATCTCTGACAGGTGTTTGTTTAACCTGCTCTTAAAAGTCTCCAATGATGGAGATTCCACAACCTCCCTCGGCAATGTATTCCAGTGCTTAACTATCCTGACAGTTAGGAAGTATTTCCTAATATCCAACCTGAGACGCCTTGCCGCAGTTTAAGCCCATTGCCTCTTGTCTTATCCTCAGAAGTTGAGAACAATTTTTCTCCCTCCTCCTTGTAACAACCTTTTTTGTACTTGAAAACTGTTACTATGTCCCCCTTCAGTCTTCTCCAGACTAAAGAAACCCAGTTTTTTCAATCTTCCTTCATAGGTCATGTTTTCTAGACCTTTAATCATTTTTGTTGCTCTTCTCTGGACTTTCTCCAATTTGTCTACATCTTTTCTGAAATGTGGCACCTAGCACAGGACATAATACTGCAGTTGAAGCCTACTCAGCGCAGAATAGAGCAGAAGAATTACTTCTTGTGGCTTGGTTACAACACTCCTACCATTACATCCAAAAATGATGTTTGCTTTTTTTGCAACAGTGTTACCCTGTTGACTCATCTTTAACTTGTGATCCACTATGACTCCCAGATCCCTTTTTTGCAGTACTCTTTCCTAGGAAGTCATTTCACACTTTGTACGTGTGCAACTGATTGTTCCTTCCTAAGTGAAGTACTTTGCATTTGACCTTTTAAATTTTATCTTATTTTCTTCAGACCATTTCTCCAGTTTGTCCAGATCATTTTGAATTTTAATGCCATCCTCCAAAGCACTTTCAGCCCTTCCAAGCTTGGTATTGTCTGCAAACTTTATAAGTGTACTCTCTGCCATTAGCTAAATCACTGATGAAGATATTGAACAGAATTGATCCCTGGAAGACCCCACTCAGTATGCCCTTTTAGCTTGACTGTAAACCATTGATAGCTACTCTCTGGGAATGGGTTTCCCACCAGTTATACACCCACCTTATAGTAGGTTGTATTTCTCTAGTTTGTTTATGAGAACATCATACAAAACAGTATCAAAAGCCTTACTAAACTCAAGGTATTCCACATCTACTGCTTCCCCACTATACATAAGTCTTGTTGCCCTATTAAAGAAAGCTATCAGTTACTTTGACATGGTTTGTTCTTGACAAATCTATGCTGACATTATTTATCATCTTATTATCTTCTAAGTGTTTGCAAATTGATTGCTTAATTATTTTTCTGGGTACTGAAGTTAAACTGACTGGTCTCTAATTCCCCAGATGTCCTTATTTTCCTTTTAATAGATGGGCACTATTTTTGCCCTTTTCAAGTCCTCTGGAATCTCTCCCATCTTCCATGACTTCTCAAAGATGTTAATGGCTCAGATATCTCCTCAGTCAGCTCCTTGAGAGTTTCATCAGGCCCTGGTGACTTGAAGACATCTAACTTGTCTAAGTAGTTTTTAGCTTGTACTTTCCCTATTTTAGCCTCATATCCTAGCCACGTTTCACTGGCATTACCATGTTAGACATCCAATCGCTACTAAATCTTTTTGGTGAAAACTGAAACAAAAAAGTCATTTAGCACTTCTGCGGTTCCCACATTTTCTTTTGTTTTTCCCCTCTCATTGAGTAATGGGCCTATCCTGTCCTTGGTCTTCCTCTTGTTCTAATGTATTTGTAGATTGTTTTCTTGTTACCCTTTGTGTCTAGCTAATTTAATCTCGTTTTGTGCCTTGACCTTTCCAATTATGTCCTTACATATTTGTGTTATTTATTTATATAAATCCTTTGTAATTTGACCTCATTTCCTCGTTTTGTAGGACTCTTCTTTGAGTTTCAGAACATTGAAGATTTCCTGGTTAAGCCAGGGTAGTCTCTTGCCATACTTACTATCTTTCCTACGCAGTGGAATAGTTTGCTCTTGTGCCCTTAATAATGTGTCTCTGAAAACCTGCTAACTCTCTTGAACTGTTTTTTCTCTTAGACTTGCTTCCCAGGAGATCTAGCCTACCAAGTCCCTGAGTTTGCTAAAGTCTGCCTTATTGAAATCCATTATCTTTATCAGGCTGTTTTCCCTCCTACCATTCCTTAGAATCATGAATGCTACCATTTTATGGTCACTTTCATCCAAGCTGCCTTCCACTTTCAAATTCTCAACCAGTTCCTCCCTTTTTGTCAAAATCAAATCTGAACAGCCTCTCCCTTTAGCTTTCTCCACCTTCTCCAATAATAATGGTCTCCAGTACTTTCCAAGAACTTATTGTATAATCTGTGCCCTGCTGTGTTGTTTTCCCAACAGATGTCTATGTATTTGAAGTCCCCCATCACCACCAAGTCATGTGCTTTGGATACTAGTGTTAGTTGTTTATGAAAAGGCTCATCCACCTATTCTAACTAGCAAGGTGGGCTGTAGTGGACCTCCTACCATGATATCACCCTTGTTTTTTACATCTTTTATCCTTACCCAAGACTTTCAACCCAAGACCCTATTTTCATTTCAACCTAAATCCAAGTGTACAAATTTTCTATGTATGAAGGCAACACCTCCTCCCTTTTTTCCTTGCCTGTCCTTCCTGAGCAAGCTGTACCCTGCTATGCCAATATTCCAGTCATGCGTATTATCCCACAAGTCTCTGTGGTGCCAACTATGTCATAGTTGTGTTTATTAACCAGCATTTCAAGTTCTTTCTGCTTATTCCCCATACTTCTCTGCATTAGTACACAGATATCTAAGATACTGATTTGATTTCCCCTATATGTTCTCTCTTGTCTCTCCCTTATCACTGCTATAATGGCCCATGCTTCCCTCAGATTCCGTTCCTTCTCTTGGTCTCCATGTTTTTTACTTAACTGTGGGCTTTTGTCTCCTTCCCCCCCCCCCCAGCCCCTCATTTCTCACCACATGCTCTTACTGGCTGAACTTCTTAGGTCAGAACCCCTTCTCCAGTTCAGTGGCTGCTTCTTTTGTCCCTTGCGGTGCAGTGAAGTTATGGACAGAGAGAGAGAAGAGGGGTACTGGGGTGTTTGTCCCTTTTTTATAGTGTCAGTCTCCCCCAAAATATTTCCAGCTGAGATTCTAGAGCCAGAGAGTGTATAAGAAAGGATGTTTCCTGTTTCTTTTCCTCACCTGTTGGAGTTTCTTTTGTTTCCTTTCTGCTTGATGACTCTGTTCACTGCTTAAATGCAAATTAAGTAGAGCACACGTTCTTGTCACATAGCTATTTTAGGATTATACTGTCATCCATCACCATAGTATCTGAGCACCTTCCAGATGTAATCAGTAGCAATAGCGAAGTCCCTAGTGAATAACCAAATAGTTCAGATTACAGTCTAGCCAAATCATTCCAGATTTGCTAGACTGAATAATTTAAAACTACTGGATTTAGTAGGCATTATAAACGAAGATCCCCATTACTCTGCCCTTCCCCCTGCTTCTGGTTTTTGCATTCTGTCCCTCAATAATTTCAGTATCTGATCTTTGATTTTTCAAGCAGCCATCTGAAATTGATATGATTCTTGACTTTCTGGCAATGGGGTTCTGCATATAGCACTAATGAAACTGATCTTGTTAATTTCGCTGTGCCTGTGCTTAGAAAAGCTATCAGTTATTGTAGATATATTGGAACTGCCTGCCTGCAGACTCAGGGATGATACTATGTTGGTTCACCCTTGGTTCACTTTTGGAAGATTGTTCTTGCAGTCATAAAGTCTAGAAACTTTTTATTTTTAAATGAAACCTTAAACTCTGGAGATGATAGTGGAAGCTCTCTCTTGCCAGGGCAAGCTTTCCCACTCATCAGGAGTGGATTTTTAAAGCCTGACCTACATTTAATGAGGTTATACTGACATATCTCTTAATTGGGGTCTTGCGGTGGTTGTTGTTTTTTTTTTTTTTTTTTTTGGTACAGTAACATTTTAAAAACACATCACTTTGTATCATCTTTGTGAAACTGTAATATTTGAGCTGTGTAATATTTAGTAGTAGAGATCCTGACTGATAGTTATCCAAAGACAATAGTACTTTAGCAAGAAAAGTGACCAGAATAATTTAGATGCATAAAAACATAAAGTGGTCTTCAACAGTTGTGGTATATCACTCTTTCTAGTTCCCTAGTATACTTCTTCATGCTCAGAAGATTTCTGTAACTTCTTCATAGTTCAGATCCATTTCCATTGTCTTTCTGATGGCTATCAGAGTTTTCTTGGTTAAACACTTGACTCTTTGCTTCGAAACCTAGCATTTTTCTCTCCAAACTTTCTCAAGCCCTTCTCTCTAACGTAATATTCTTTATTCATATATTACTGTTTCAGTCATCAGTAAAATGAAAGGAAATACAGCGTGGCAAACTTCCCAGTTTTGTGCAATTCCTGTAGGGTACAGAATTATCTCTGTTCTTACTTTTGAGTAAAGCATCCCTAAAGGGACATGAAAGGGTCATTAGCTCCAAGCAACATCAAGCTTTCCTTACTGTAAACATGGCTTTCCCTCCCCCCATCTGTTGTAATTTATTCATGAGGCTTGTACTGTTCTTGGAAACATTAACATTCACATAGTGTAATGGATATTTTCTTTAATGTTATTCACTGGGTATTTGAGTACTAATGGAAGTAGTATGCCCATTCCTTGACACACATGCTGCCAAACTATCATGACATCATTATCATAGTTAAATCTGAACTCTTATGCTAGATTCTGTGGATGTCTATCCAGTGGTATGACTGTAATTCTGTCTAGTCTAGTATTTGCTGTTAATTCATACAGAATCCCCAAATTAGATAGTACAGCTTTGTACCAAACTTAATTGTTTCATGTAACTAATATAGTCCAGTCCCCTCTTCAACCTCAACATTGACAGGAGGGAGTAAAAACATCCTGTGAGGGGATGTATAAACTCTGCACTGGGAGTGAAAGGGTTAAGGAACAATTCTGGGCCCAGACAGCCCCACCCATTTGCCCCTGCAGAGCATGCTTCAGGAGGAGGTGGGGCTTAAAAGGCTCAGCTCAGAAGGGAGCTGACTAGGCAGGGAGAAGGGCCTGGCCTCAGGTGCACCTGAGCAAGAATGAGGAAGCTGCTTCTCTGCAAAGAGAGAACCTGACCTGCTAGAACCCAGACAGACTGAAGACACTGTGTTTGTTCTGTATTATCTTGATTACTGACTAGAAAAGCTTGAACTATAGAGTGGAAGGGTAGGTGTAGCTGTCTAAAGTGCTCCTGGGTGCTTGATCTTGGCTATCCTCAGAGACCCCTGGGCCAGAGTCTGGCAGAGGATAGTAGGGGAGCGCATGCCCTCCCACTCTAATGACTAGACACTCTATCAAGCACCAAACTTTACAGATCCATACAACTGAAGTATAAGGTTACTTTTTCTTCTCTGGCAATTCAGAATCCCAGAGGAAAAACTAGCCTGGATCAAAAAGAAGTTTTGGAAGCTGGGTCTTGAGGACAAAGGTACAGAGAATCAAAACATCAGATCAAAGTTCATAGCTCAAGCCTCTGTTCCTAATAGGTTGAACCCTAATCCTCTGAAATGTGAGGAATTTGTTTACGCAGTCAGATTTTGAACATGCAAATTCACATTGCCCCATTAAAGAGATCTTGAGTTTGAACTATGTTTTATTTCAGGCCTATTCCTAATACAGACAGTCAGACTCAGACAGGTTGGGAAAATAGATGGCTGTGTGCAGAAAAGAAATCTTCTCTAGGATTAGGGGGAAACTGCTTCTTCCAGGAGTGGAAGAAGCTCACTACCAGGAATCATAGAATCATAGACTATTAGAGTTGGAAGGGACTTCAGGAGGTCATCTAGTCCAACCCCCTGTTCAAAGCAGGACTAACCTCAACTCATTAATCCCAGTCAGTGCTTTGTCAAGCCAGGCCTTAAAATCTAAGACAGAGATTCTACCACCTCCCTACATAACCCATTCCAGTGCTTCACCACCCTCCTAGTGAAAAGGTTTTCCCTAATATCCAATCTAGATCTTCCCCACTGCAATTTGAGACTATTGCTCCTTGTTCTGTCATCTGCCACCACTGAAAACAGCCTAGCTCCATTCTCCCTGGAACCCCCTTTCAGGTAGTTAAAGGCTGCTATCAAATCTCCCCTCATTCTTTGCTTCTGCAGACTAAACAAACCTAGTTCCCTCAGCCTCTTCTCATAAGTCATGTGCTCCAGCCCCCTAATCATTTTTGTTGCCCTCCGCTGGACTCTCTCCAACATGTCAACATCCTTTTTGTAGTGGGGGGCCCAAAACTGGACACAATACTCCAAATGCAGCCTCACCAGTGCTGAATAGAGAGGAATAATCACTTCTGGCAATAATCTGCTGGCAATGCTTTTACCAGTGCAGCCCAATATGCCATTAGCCTTCTTGGCAACCAGGGCACACTGCTGATTCATATCCAGTTTCTTATCCACTGTAACCCCCAGGTCCTTTTCTGCAGAACTGCTGCCTAACTCGTCAGTCCCTAGTCTGTAGCTGTGCATGGGATTCTTCCATCCTAAGTGCAGGACTCTGCACTTGTCCTTGTTGAACCTCATCAGGTTTCTTTTGGCCCAATCCTCCAATTTGTTTAGGTCCTTCTGTATCCTATCCCTACCTTCCAGACTACCTACTACTCCCCCTAGCTAAGTGTCATCTGCAGACTTGCTGAGGGTGTAGTCTACCCCATCCTCCAGATCATTAATGAAAATGTTGAACAAAACCGGCCCCAGGACTGATCCTTGGGGTACTCTGCTTGTGACCGGCTGCCAGCTAGACATGGAGGCATTGACCACTACTCCTTGAGCCCTATGCTCTACCCAGTTCTCTTTCCATTTTATAGTCCATTCATCCAACCCATACTTCTTTAACTTGCTGATAAGAATACTGTGGGAGACCATATCAAAAGCTTTGTTAAAGTTAAGGTATATCACGTCCAGCATTTTCCCCACATCCAGTCACCTCTTCATATGAGCCCCTATGAGGAGTACACAAATCCCACTCGAGTATGGAAGGAGTTAAGCAGCTGCTCTGGGCCCAGGCAACCCCACCTCACCAGACCTGCAATGCATGCATGGCTTGGAGGAGGAACTCAAAAGAGGGCAGGCCAGCTCCATTGAGGTGGACAGTGGAAGGGAACAGCGCTATGCTCCGAGCTCTTGGGATGGAGCATCCCAGAGCTCGTAGCTTGAGACCTGACAATACTGACCTGACCAAGCCTGCAAAGGAGGGGCTGGGGATTGTTTTAGAAGGTCACAAACTTTGTTTTTTGTTCAGTTCTTTACTCTGTGGGAAAAAGGGGATTCTGGTAGGAAGTGATCCAGGGATACAGCTGCATAGCACCCCAAAGTGCAGGATTTAGCTGGCCACAATTGGGCCCTGGATCAGAGTCCATTTGAGATGGTGGGCCCAGGTTCCCCTAACAATCCCTAAAGAGGTGACAACAATAGGAGACTATCCTGAGCAAGGAACCAAGCTGAAGAAGGCCCTGGACACACAAGTGTGCAGACCCCAAGCCCCTGACTGAAGGAGAAGGCCTCAAAGGTGTTTCAAGCATCCAAAGACTTCTCCATTTTCTGACTTTCTTTGGTGGACTGGAATGCATGACCTGGCCGGATGGCTGAGCCATGGTAGGGCCAGATCACTACAGGATCAGAGCCGCTGTCAAGAGGGGTGCCTGGGAAGAAGGGGTCCTGCCATGCATTACCTGACAACTGGGTGGCACCCATGGTGAACGACCCTCTTCACAGTCTTGAAAACAATGGATAGAAGGATATGCCATTGAATGTATAGAATATCCGAAAGAATGATTCATTCAAGCAAAGCCTCCTGTTAATCATGATATAAACTGCCATCAATTTTCTTTTCCTGTAGATTCTACAGGACCTTTTCTCCAGTCTGAAAGATTTGAGTCTGTTCTGCCTCTTTTGCAGGGCTCAAGAAATCCAGAAAAAATTATACCTTGGGTAGCTAAACAAATATGCCAAATATCATAGGTTCAAGAAGAACATGGTGATGGCTACTCTTTCAGACATCAAGCCAGGAGACTGCATGGTGTTGATTGACACAGGGGAAGCATAGCTTAGACATTTCAGTATTCATTTGTCACAGAAAGTTTATTGGATCCTTACGGATCAGAACAATCCTAATGGAAGGCTCTATATTTTTCTGGCATAGTGAAGCAAGTTTTAATGTACACTTTAGAAGATGTACATGTTTTCTATATAACTAAAATAGCCATGCGCATGTGCAGCATCACTTTCCTTTGGTTAAAATGTTTAACTGTAACCAGTGCACAAAGTGAATTTTCCAAACCCTCATCACTTGTTCAATCAAAACCAGTTTTTACCAAGACATTCCAACACTTCCCAGTGAAAATTATTTCCCCCACCCAACTTCAGCTGTGCTAGAACAGTGTTTTGTTTTGTTTTTTCTTCCAGAAAAACAAGTCTTACAATTTTATTTTATTTAGTGTGGGGAAAGTCTACACTACCTTCTCTCATTCAAAAACACCTGAAATCGTTTTGGCTCAAAACTTCAAAAGAGTTCTCTTTTTGACATAAACCAAACCTAGAATTCTTCAGTCAGAAGAATGAGTCTCAGAACACTATAAATGATGGAAAAGAGGTGGTTGGAATGGAACACTCTCACAATCTTAACAATAGCAATTGAGAGCACACCAGCTATAATAGTCTTATGATGTCGTAGAATCACAGAAGTGTAAGATTGGAAGAGACCTGAATAGGTTACTTTATTATGACACCAAATACTGGATAGGGTAAGGAAGTACTATTTTCTGCTCTCCTCCCATTTTATAAACCTACTGCAGGATTTCATACACAAAATAAATACACAATTTAAAATTTACACTTTGGTCAAAAACATTTTACCTACCGTTGTCACAAGCATCATCTAAGATTATTATGATTGAAAGACAGGGGGAAAAATGACTTTTCTCCTTTTTCCCCTCCCATTTTGTTTAGTTCATGCATTTGACAGCACTTTGTGTATATTCACTTTCTCTCTCTGGTCAGTCTATCATTTTTCCTAGTTTGTGTAGACCTTTCACACAACAACGGGGAGAGAAAATAAGGTAAATATAAGTTTTAAATATTAGAAAATGTGGTTGTAATACCACAAAAATTGGCAGGAGGATTCAGAGGCATGTTTAGTACATGAAACTATTTAAACTCATGGTCTGAAATTGACTAGATATTAAGCTGAATGTCATACAAGTAGACTGTCGGGGAAAGAGATGGGAAAAACGTTAGCAGAGGTACATATAGAAATCTATAATGTGCTAAGTATTGTTACTGCTGGCCTTTTCTGAGGGAGAAGTAATGTTACCTTACCTTTCTCTCAAGATTTCTTGTACAATCAAAACTATACACTGTGCAATCCATTGAGACACCTGGATGTCTGGAACTGCAAACATTAGCTGTTTGTAAGACTCTACTTGTTGCTAAGTTAGACATTTTGTCATCTAGTTCTGTAACTTTTCTGTACCTATAGAAGGTTTGTTGTATTTCAAATATGAATGAAATGGTTAATATTCTAGTTAAATGAGATTCAAAACCTCCCAGAAAAAAACGTTTCTGTGATCTTAAAGTAGACAGCTGAGAATCCATCTTTAGCTCTTTGGCTGCATATATTACATGTCCTCCTATATATGTGCTTTTTAAAAAATGCCTGCCTTCAGGCACTAGGTTAAGTAACAGCAGTTTGCGGCCCTGCAAGATATTTCCTACTTGGCTGTTTAACCTTCCAGAAGGCTTCTGCTATTTTGTTGTTGTTGCCTCTTTGTTCTGCTAATCCTGTTTTGTAATAGCTTATATTTTTGCTGCATGGGATCTCTAGAATATCCTGACAATGATACCAATGTGTTAGACTTCATTCCTCAGGGATCAAATTTGGAGGAGAGGAGAAGTAATGGTGCTTTCCGAAGTGCCACCAACACACCTGCTTCATTGTAACATCACAGTGAGACAGTACTCAAAGTACCTTGCCTTAATCATAATGTGATTGTCCCTCTTTCTTCTCATGTGTATTGCTCAGTGGTGACATATATAATAATGTTGAGATGTAATTGATCTTTGGGATTCAGAGTTAATGCCAGTTGAGGTGGATAAGGGAAGGTCACTCCTCAAAGCTATCGTTTAAAGCTGTCTGCAGACTCGAAGTGTTATGTTAGTTCAGACTGACTCCGTGGTTTAAAAAAAGATCATCTCATGGAGCTGCTGCAAACTAGCCAGCAGCTCCTTACTCAGTTGAGTTTTGCTTGTGTAAGGAATATGGGATTGGATGTTTGCGCATCCCTAAACTTCCTGAATCAAGCTCCAGATACAGATTTTGGGAGCATCCAACAGTATCTTTCTTCACCTGTCTGCCTTCCTTCTGTCCTCTATTGATGGTGTGCTTAACACTTTTTGCTGTGCTTTTTCTGTTACGATTCTCCACCTATGTATTTGTCATGAAGGTTTCATTGGACTGTGCGGACTGTATCCGGCAGCCACTGGTTTGAGTACATAAACAGTATTGTACTGTCAGCGCAAATGAGAACCATGCCTAGTATTACATAAACATACGTTATCCTAACATTTCTGTATAAGGCATTTCTGTGGTGGTAATAACATGCAGCTACCGCAGAACCTGCGAAAGGAAAAATTCTTACAGCTTTATTTTCTTACAGTTACAATGGTGTGGAACAATACACATGCCATAGAACTTACTTAATGCTTGCAGTGAGTTGCCCAAGGTAATAATTAAATTATGTTGTATATCAGAAATTTGCCAGGAATCATGTGAGGAGAGATAAACAGATCCAAGGACTGCTTTGAATAATGCATTTAAGCTACATTTTGCTATAGCTTTTCTGCTGAAGTACAAAAGAAACCATGTACTGTATACTACCAGTTGCAGACAAAATGGAGTAGAAAATTTTAATGACTTTCTTTCACTGTGTCAAAGTCATTGTCTAATGTTAGCCTTAGCACGATTGGCTGGATGACAGTCAAATCAAATGAAGAGATGATTACCAGCCCAGAGAATATAACCAAGATTTTTAAATACTGTTGCTTGGAAAGCCTTTTAAAAGGCTTTCATCTAATGTTGATGTGCAGTAATTCTTTTAAGCAGTATCTTTTTAAAAGCTTTAAACAATCCATCATCTGCATCTCCCTTCCCCCAGTTATAAAGCACCATTAGTCAGGAAAAATTGCACAGTCCTGGTAAGTTTCAAACTGCTTCTACTGATGCTGCCAGGAAAATGCTACTGTGCAGGCGCACAGGTGCAATTACACTGACTGTTACTTCTCATCTGCTTGGGTCACCCTGGAGGGACCTGTGGAAAGAAACAGGGGGGTGGGAGAGATTTTCACAGCCACAGGGAAGGAGTATAGGAGAGAGAAATGGAATTCCCTTTTCCAGGAGACAAAGACTGCACTCTCTGTGAGTTTTTAACTTTTTAAAAAAATATAGACTTAATTGTTTTGCTTTGGTTTTGGCCACTGATTTAACTCATCTTGGCCTTTGCTGTCACTACAGTGAAAATGCATTAATTAATGTTTTTTTATTGAAAGTGCTGTTTAATGTGGTACTGGAGGTGATGTAATCTCTGTTCTGTTCACATAGCAGTATCTTCAGCTTCAGAGGAAAGCATTTAAGGTGATATTGCTTAGTTAGCTAAAATTTTAAAATTAAAGGTTGGGGCTGAAGAAGATTTTTCTTGATAGTGAATTTGTGGTAATAGAAAATGTTAGTTTTATTGAGGAGCCCTCATGTTTTACAGATTTACTGCAAAAACCCTGAGACAGTTGCCTCATGATGCATCAGCAGAAATAACTTGGGCGTAGCTTTGAGTTTAGTTGCTATTGTAATAAGTCAACGAAAGCTTCTATCATTGTAGTCTTATTCATCATTACAATGTTGTTTGTCATAATTTGCAGAGACATAATGTAATGTGATCATTATGAAAAGCTACAATAGATTTATATATTGTTGGGGAGACAGCTCATCTTTGATTTACTGTCTACTTGAACTGTCTACTGTCTACTTAACTAGAAACTTCCTCCTGTAATAATTTTCCTGTCACACAACATTGCACAATTGTTGGATTTCTCATCTATCTTTAACTTTTGTTTGTTTATTATTCAGTTGGTTTTTTACCATATGCTTGATCTGAGTTGCACACATGACTCAAACTTGGTTTCCTCAATTTAGAAAGGGTTTAACCAATTCATTGCTGTGTGGCAGCTAACATAGCTTGCACGACTGCCTGAGATGAATTAGAATGGAAAGAGAAAAGTTTTTTGCTGGATCACAAAAATATTTTTTTAAACTTTTCAAGAACAGACTATCCTATTTAAGGCTTTATTTTCCCCATCAATGTGAGTTACATATGTTCATCAAAGGAAGATAAACATTAGTTTCTTGGTAATCCTAGAATTGTTTTCAATTTCCAACACACAAAACTGACAGTTATCTCAGTAAAGTGACCTTTTTCATGCATGTAATACTCAATGTTTTATGATTACAGCAGTATACACCTATTGAATCTTGACATGTTCAAGCGAACAATGAAAAAGAGTCAGAGGTATAACTATTCTTAAAATAGGCTTAAAAGTAAGTTTGCTCTCAGTTTTAGGGTACAATCAGGGAACAAGTGATTTAGATGTGTGGCCTGGAATTGGAAGAACTTCACAAACAAATACAGCTCATATTAGAATCTAGTCCTAAAATGAATCCTACTCCCATTGAGTAGTACCTTTTATATCGTATATATTCCCACTGGAAACTAGAGACACTGTGACAGGCACACTGTATAAACTGAACAATTAAAAATAATTTCTCCTGAAGTTTATAACTGAAGTATTGCAACATCCTGCTATCCATGATAAGAAGAAGATGAAATTAAGAAACACAAATGATACTGACTAGGCTAGTTTTTGTCCAGGCTGAGAAAAATGCAAAAGTGTAAATAATCAAATATAAAATATTTTAAAAATACTTTCATTTTTAATAATCTGTCTGTATTAGCCATAAGAAATATTTTTAATACTTTAAATGTTTTAATTTAACATATCCCTTTTAAGTCACCCTGTTATAAATTAGTACCTGAGATTTTAACATGAAGAAGGCTCTCTTTCAAAAGCCAATTCAATGTTTAATATTATAACCACCTGCTAAGTGCAAGAATGGACTTTCTGATTTGTCCCAGGCTATCAGAATAGAAGTCTGTGATAGTTATTCATAATATATGAAACCACAAGCCATCAACACTTTTTTTTTCACCAATGCATACGTCAATGCAGAGTGGGGGGTTTTCCTCCCTCTTGGTTTATTGACAAAAAGAAATGCACAAGATCATAGAGGATGATAGGAGGAAGAAGAAACAGACCTCAAGAAGCAAATTGTTTAATTTGAGCATGACTATTTTAGGTGAAAGCATCTCAGCCTAACACTGACATTGAATGAAAACATTAACCAAAAGAAGCTCAGAACAATATCACCTGAAATTTTCCCCCATGGCTGAAAGTAAGCATAAGTAAGAGTGTTGGTGCAGGATGGGTGTAAACTTTGTTCTTCCTTTCACATAAAATTAAATGAGTGAGAGTGTCGTTCAGTCATTAGAGTTAGAACTTGCATTATAATGCAGACAGATTGTGAGATTTAGTTACTGTTTTAAAAAACTTAATGAAGATGAAAAATGCAATGCAAGTGTTAAAAACAATAGTTCTGTCTTTCTCTTGCAGGGACACAATCTATATAATGGGAAGCAAACATTTTTTAACAGGATCCCATTTTAGTGATTAAGTTGCACAAGTGATAGTTTTTGGATTTTTCCATCGAAATACTGAAAACTTTGTGTGTATGTTCCACACACAAAACATACCCTTAGTCTTATTATGTACTTGCTAGATTTCCTAGTTATTGCCTGGTTCAAATGTGTCATTTTGAGTGGAATTCTCTACAGGCTGGTACAGAAATCCCAGACAAGTGATACAAACTCTATAACTGTCCAAGTGACAGATTGGTCAGTATCATTTAAAATCAGACAGTATCTAGGTCATTTTCTCCCCCATAAATGCATTCATGCCATCAGTGGTATCACCTAATGGCATAAGTGTCATCTTTGAATGTTATGGATGAGAGAACTGGGAAGCTGAATGTTTTGCCATCTGTACTGTGAATGAGAGAGCTCTTTCTTAGTAGAAGAAGCTCTCTGAACAGCATGCATTAATTCATTATGATTCTTACCACACTTTTCTGCTGGTGGCCTTACATCCCAGGCCTATTCATTGTTTGTCCTTTGACATAGCCTGTAATCTTTTAATGGATACCCACTATAAAGTGGTGCAAAATTCTTTTTTTTACTTAAAACAATGAGACTTAGCCTTGGGATTGCTCCTGGTAGTCCATGCTAATGGAAACTGACAGATCCTCCCATAATGGACACAGTATAATAAAAAACCTTCAAGAAGTGCACCAGAAGGAACTCTAATGAAACCCATTGCTATCAAAAAACATGATCTGTGTTTTTATACTGGTTATGGCCAAGGCACAATACAGCAGTGGTTCGCAACCTGTGGTCTGTGGTCCCCTTTGGGTCTACGGACTATCTCTAAGGGGTCTATGAAAGACTTAGACTGAAAAAATGACTAAACAGAATTCAACTATGTTTACAGAGACTAGATTTCCAAAGGGGCCCGCACCTCCATTTGAAATTTTTTAGGGGTCTGCAAATGAAAAATGTTTGAGAACCATGTAATAGAGGACTGATAATTTTAAAAGCATGTGAATTCTATTTTCCAGTGACTTAACACACTTAGGACCTTGTCCCATTGAAATTCAAAGTGAAGATTATTATATTATTGTTTATTACTTTTTTATTAAAATAAATTGGATTATACAGAAAAAAATATATTATTTAAAATTAGCTACATCATTTTGATAATATAGCGGTGAATTCAGTTACAAAGAAAGAATTCCATTTCACTTTATGTAGTGCCTCACCTATTAAATATAGAGCTGAATATCTTACCTAGATTTTCCTGTCTCTGGTAGGTAGAGTATTTGGAAGTTGTGTGATCAGAATTTTTATACCCTTTGCCTCCCTTTCTTCCTTTTTTGCCAGAAGTCCCAGTCAATCCCGAAAGCATCAGACCAGTTTTCTCAATTAGCTCATGATATCACATGGGATCATTCTCTTTCATGCTATGAACATTTGAAGTGACATCACATTATCAGCATAAAAAGCTCTCTTTTCTTGTTCCTTGAGGGTAAGCCATTTTCAGTCGTTTGTTTCATACTGAAAACTTGCTCTGTGATAGATGTTGGTCAGTAATTAAAGATCAAGGTCACATTTCCCTTCAGTTGGTTTATTCCAAACCTTGCCTCAGTCCATCCCTTGTGGCTATGTCTACACTAGCGGATTTTAACAACAAAATCCCACTAATGGTAGCACTGGTCCAGTTGCGCAGGTGAGGGCTTGAGTGTAACCAAGGTGGCAGTGGCTTCTGGTGTTTTTACTACCATGTCACAGAAGTAGCATGAGAAAGACATGCTACATGGGTAAGGTAAAATCTTTTATTGGACCAACTTCTGTTAGTTGGCATGTGTTCTGGGGGACTATTAAAGGTATGGTAGTGGTGTTAATGGGCCACTCTGCTGTGACATACTGTATCTCAAAGTAGCATCCTGTAATGCCTTTTCCCTCACTTGCATAGGTTGTTATATTTCATATAAAGCATGCCATGTAAAATATCTTATGAAAGGTCATGATCTGCTGAAACCCATTGTTCTGCCCAAATATGTATATCCTTAGTGTGTATAAAGTTACAAAATTTTGCTGCAAGGTTGTTACTGAAATAAATTGTAGGTTTGAGAGTCCCTACTGTTAGGTGGTAATCTATTCCCAGGAGGGTGTTAAGCGACCCTTAATCAACAAGGGATTTATAATTCAATGACAGTTGCACAAACATCACACAATGGGGACTGCTCAACCCCATGATTCAGTTGCACAAGACCACACCAGGGGGGAGTGCTTAACACTGTGACTCAACAAAGCCCCACAGGACATGTCTGGGCTAGTATTTTCCTGGCACGTCTACTGAGGGTATAAAATAAGGACAATGGCATTATGCTTTGGCCTTTCTTGTCTCCTATATATGCTGGAAGCAACAAGAACTCTGGAAAGACAAAGACTTCAACCGAGGAGACTGGTCCCAGGATTAAGATTTAGATTGTACATTTGTCTTTTATTTTCTTTGGTAGCTATCTCTGACCTTTTATGCCTACCATTTATAATCACTTAAAATCTATCTTTCTATAGTTAATAAATCTGTTTTATATTTTACCTAAACAGTTTGTTTTAGTTGAAGTGCTTGGAAAAATCTCGGCTCAGGTTACAAAGGATTTTGTGTGTCCTCTTCATATTGAGAGAGGGACAGACTGAATAATAAACTTACACTGGTCAAGATTTTGACCAGGGAAAGAGGGTACAGTCCTGGGGTGCAAGGCTGGGTGTAGGGGAGAATTGCCTTTCTCTGTGTCATTCATGAGTGGCTATGGGAGCATTCACGCAGTTTAGCTGGTTGTGCTTGGTGGGTGTTGTGCTTGGTGATTGCTTGTCACTAGCAAAGCATTGTGACAGCCATCCCAGACTGGAGAGTTAAAGGGGCACAGCAGAACCCCAGGTGCACGTTGCACCCTGGGGATCCTGTCACATCTACCTTGAATAGTCCCTTAGAATATGTGCTAGCTACTTATGCTAAACAACATGTTCCATCTTGTATTTAGTTATGGTGTAGGAGTGTCTTCCCCAAACTTGAAGAGCGCTGTGTAAGCTTGAAAGCTTGTCTCTCTCACCTATAGACGTTGATCCAATAAAAGATACTCCCTCACCCACCTTGCTCTCTAAAATCCTGGGACTAACATGACTGCAAATACATTGCATACAGAAATAGCATTCACCAGCGTGGACAGTACTGTTTGCACAGGTAGATGGGTTCTCGCCAAATTTACTTCTCTGCAGTGTAGTGAAGAAAGTACACCAGGCAGACTGCCTAAGTAGGGGCATGTATGCCTTGGAATGGTAGTGGAAAAAATGTTTGCACTATTAAGGCTGTCGTGCCAACTATTTCCCTCCATGCTGGCATTGTACATAAAGACAGGAATGATGACTAGTCTTGCTTGAAACAAGTTTAATCCAAAGAAAAGTGGTAATGTGGGTGTGCTGTTAGGAAGCTTGCATACAAGCTGTGTTACAGGTATGTTGGGGGTTCAAATAATGGTTAGCACACCAAATTATTTTTAGCTAAAACAAGACGCAAGATTAATCTTAACCTTTCTCTCCCAAGTTTTCATGCTTAAAAAACACAAAAATCACGCTGTACCCTATGGCACTTACTCATGTTCCTTGTAAATTAAACATTCTGATTGGGTGGAATACTCTACTTGGAGGAAAATGTACATTCTTAGCAGCTAATCTAGAACTGCATGACATTTTAATGATATAGTCCAGATTTACCTGAATTTGAAGAAGTACCCTACTTTAAAGGGAAGGGCACTTGAAGAAAATGTCATTGAGCTGTTACATTGGAAAATTCCCCACAAGTAGCTGAGTCACCTGTCTATTCCAGAATCTTGTTCTGTGTCCATCATTGTGGATTAAGGGACTTGTCTGCATGGAGTTTTGAGTTGAGATTCCTTAGAAATACTCATGAATTTGTTACAATGAATGTTTGAGTTTCAGGTAGTGAGTGAACAATGAGCCAGTGTTGTGAGTAATTCAAGGAGAACATGCCAAAGTATGCAAATGGTTTGACTTAAATGATGCCAGTGACTCAGGCAGTTTTTGGGAAATGGAAGTTAGCTACCCATGTTATAGTCCTATACTGTATAACACCAAGTAGTTAAGTTATTTATAGAGAAACAGTGACTGAAGTGTTTGCTAAATGGCAAGAAGTCTTTTGAAGTTGCAAATAATGTACCAACAGTGGTAGTGGTATTTTAACTGTTCTTCTTGACTTGCTTCAGATGTTATGCCAGCAGCAGTTAATGGCAATTAATAAAATAGTTTACTTTAAAGATTTATCTAGGTCTTGAGTCAGTTTCCCATAGCTGATGCAGAGCTTTGTGAACCTCTTCACAGATACACTAGTGGTTCTCAAATTAGGGTACATTGTATCCTGCGGGGGTATGCAGAGGTCTTTCAGGATACATCAACTTATCTCAATATTTGCCTAATTTTACAACAGGCTACATAAAAAGCACCAGCAAAGTTAGTACAAACTAAAATTTAATGTAAACAGTGAGTTGTTTTTACTGCTCTATATACTGAAATGTAAGTACAACATTTATATTCCAATTGATTTATTTTATAATTATATGGTAAAAATGAGAAAGTAAACAATTTTTCAGTAGTTACAGTAGTGCTGTAACTCTTTCGTGTTTTTTATCTGATTTTTATAATCAAGTAGATTTTAAGTGAGGTGAAACTTGGAGGTACTCAAGACAAGTCAGACTCCTGAAAGGGATACAGTAGTCTGGAAAGATTCAGAGCCACTGACATACACAAACTTCCAAGACTATATGCACCTTTTACTTAGTAAAATATTAGTTATGAGATTGGAGAACATTTCTGGCCTCTTACTGCTGACATGTCTACCTGACTTTCCCCTTAGTAATTTTCCTCCATAATTAGTGTTGTGAATGAATTGTAATATAGTAAAATATTTGTTTCAGCAGGATTTTTTTCTGCTATTTTAAGGAAACTTTTCATAAATACGCCTTACAACAGAGGAACTTTTTGCTGAAGAGTTGAAATAGGATTCATTCTTTGCTTAATGACTATGAATGTTATGAATCTGAAATTTCTGCATTTAAAAAAAGTCTCTAGAAAGATGTAATAGAATATGCTTCATGTTTTTGTCACTTACTAAATGATTTTTACATGACAATTTCAATAGCTCCTTTCACCTAAGGTCATTTTTTAGGCTCTTTGCAAACGATAGGGGAAAAGGGGGGCAGGGAGTTGACTTATTTTTCTCTGTAACATGATATAGGTATGGAGTATTGCGAAACATTTGGAGGAATAAAAATGAATAGCTATCTGAGATTTCTCTTTTAATGAAATATATTTAGGCCTTGTCTCAAAAATAAGTCTACATATACAGTGGTGGTTGATGTCCATACTGCCCTCCTTAGGATAGTGGAGTGCATCCTCATCAGTTCCTTGCCAGGAGTCCACAAGCTCGCGGGCTCCCTGTGGGCTGTTGTTTGTCGTCAACAAAATTCTGTAGTTTAGAGCAGCCTTAGAGCTCAAGGCCATGTTGTGTTTAGTGAACAGAATCAAAGCTCCTTTAAGTCTCCTTTCCTTCAAGTCTGTCTTGAACTGGAGTAAAGAACAATTCTGTTGTTGAGTTTGAGGATAAAGGCAACACAGTTTTTAAGTTAGTTTTTCTTTTCTCAGGTATTGGTTCTGTGAAATCTAGTACATAAGAGATTTTATGTATTTCTACAGGCAGTGACTGTAGAAGATTGGTTGGTTTTACCCTGAGGGTGTTATTTCTGCTTACTTAGTGAAACCCTTATGGGTCAGATATTCATGTACTCTTCTATCTATGTTCTAGGCATAAAAAACAAAATGTTAAAAATTAAATTTATAACACTTATGATTTAAAGATTCGGGTGACTGGGCAACAAAATGGCAGATGAAATTCAGTGTTGATAAATGAAAAGTAATGCATGCTCAAAAACATTATCCTAACTATACATACAAAATTAAGGGGTCTAGATTAGATGTTAACACTCAAAAGATCTTCGAGTCATTTAGTTAGCTCTCTGAAAACATTCTCTCAATGTGAAGCAGCCGTCAAAAAAGCTAACAATGTTAGGAACCATTAGGAAAAGGATAGATAATTAGAGAAAATATCATAATGCCACTCTATAAATTCATGGTATGCCCACACTTTGAATAGTGTGTGCAGTTCTGCTCACCCCATCTCAAAAATATATATTAGAATTGAAAAAGGTACAGAGAAGGGCAACAAATATTATTAAGGTATGGATCAGCTTCCATATGTGGAGAGTTTAAAAAGACTGGGACCTTTCAGCTTAGAAAAGAGATGACTAAGTGGGGGATATGATAGAGATCTATAAAACCATGAATTGCCTGGAGAAAGTGAATAAGGAAATGTTATTTACTCCTTCAAATAACACAAGAATCAGGTTCACCCAATTAAATTACTAAGTAGCAGGTTTAAAACTAACAAAAGGAAGCACTACTTCACACAACACACCATCAACCTGTGGAACTTACTGCCAGGGGATGTTGTGAAGGCCAAAAGCATAACTGAGTTTAAAAAAGAATTAGATAAGTTCTTGGAGGTTAGGTCCATCAATGGCTATTAGCCAAGATGGTCAGGGATGCAACCCCATGCTTTGGATGTCGGAAGTGGATGACAGGTGATGGATCACTTGATGGTTGCCTGTTTTGTTCATTTCTTTATAGCATCAGGCATTGGCCATTGTCAGAAGACAAAGTACTGGTCTAGGTTAACTGTTGGTCTGACACTGTATGGCCGTTCTTATGTTTGCTGTATTCTGAACCATATGAGTTTCTAAAGAAATGGTTCTTCCCCCCCTCCCTTCTGGCTAAACCACTATAAATATAAAAGAGGTTGATATTAGCCAAGCGTAGGGTCTTCTGAAGTTATGACCTTTTCTTAGGTACTTTCTGCAAAAGAGGGACTGGAGTAAGCTAAAATATCCACGATGTCACAATCTCAGAGGTGGCTTTTCTTTTTCTTCACCTAATTATCTTATGGTCACTGTTAGTTAACAAAATATTCATCTGTTGTTCTTTACTGTTTATACAGAAATGTGTTTGTACTGAAAAGTGTCAACTTTAATTGATATACTGTAAATAGTAACAAATAACAATTATTAAGCAATTCTAGTTTGTAGTACCGATGAAAGGAAGGAAATTATAAATTTTAAATGGATGATATTGAAAAGCATGCGTAAAATATTCTATTCCTATAATTCCCTACCTTTTTCTAGTAGTCTTTATTGCTAAGAATTTTTCATGGAAACAGGATCTTTATTTCTTAAAGTGACGCATCTTAAAAAACCCATGCTTTTTAAAAAAAAAATTGTCGTGTTCTGTTGCTATAAGCATTAATACCTTAAAAAGGAAAGGATGGCATTGCAGCTAAAGCACATGATTGGAAAAGTGATGATGTGAGTGGTATTCCTTGTTTTACCACAGACTCCTGTATGACGTAGGGCTTAGCCTTTCTCTCCCTTAGTTTCTTGCTTTTGTAAAATAAAACGTACCTGCTTCATAAGATTGCTATGAGTTTTATTTCTTTGATGTTTGGACCGCAGTTTGTTTGTGGTTTGTTTCAGATGGAAAGAGTGCATAGTATAAATTATTTACTTTCTTACTAAGCTACAGTAAAAGAGCATCCAAGCAGTCTGGGTACCCTTGATATTCTTTTAAAAATGCACAAATAAACAAACCCATCAGTTGCCCCAAATTAAATCAAATAACAAAATGAAAACTTAAATATAGTAGAAATTAATCAACCACAAACTGAATCACCAACATGTCTCTCACCAATGCTACCCAGCCCTATTCTACACCCATCTCCTTATGGGCAAGTCGGACAAGGAAAACATTACTGAAAGGGAAACAAATGTTGATGTAAAAATTTGGCTTTTCTGCTGTTACACATTTCATTTTGCTTGAAACAGTAAAAAGAAAGTTGTTTGACATTGTGATTCACATGCATGCATATGGTAACATATTGCTTTGGCAGATGATAGACTAGATGAGTTCGCACAACTTTTCTATCTCTTTCTATGATCATGTATCCTGGAAACCTACATGCGTGTTTTTCTTTAACTAAGCAGGAATAAGCATTAGCACTGTAGATCCCTTCTGCCTTGAGATTATAGATTGCATACAGTCTCCTATTAAAACTTATTTTATCCATCTGCTGCATGTATACAAATGCATATGATAGAATAGAACCTCATTAATTTGCAGTGATGTTTCGGAAACACATTGCAAATAAATAAATCTTAGAAATTATCAAGTGAACAAATGCAGTATTAAAAAGAATTGTGATGCTTTGTCATTAATTTATATTTGACACCTGTAGTTTCAGTTTCAAACTCCATTCTATAGCATATAAAGTGCTTAAGGTATCTAAGTATTAGCATTCTGAGACTTCACTACAGCTCTTTGGTGTAATATCTTTGAGAGTGTTGGAAATCAGGCATTTTTATGTTTGTGTGAATGTTAAAATATGTGGTTTAACAAATAATATTGCATGTGTGCAGTAGAACGTTTTTACGTCCTTAACACTTATTTCGCTGGATACGTCCTACCCCGTCCTCAGCCCTCCTACACTCATGTTGTACTCTGTGTGATGATCCTGACTATGAAAACTGAGTTTTTTTCCTGTTGTGTACTTCACAGGCAGTTGTGTGGTTTGACTGTATTTGTGCATATTGTAACCATGGCTTTTCTTTTTGGGAAGTGCTAAAGAGGCCATTTGGGCTCACTTTCTTTTTTAATTCTCTTTCAGAATTCTCCACTTTACCAGTATTTGCAGGATTTGGGCCATACAGATTTTGAAATATGTTCACCTGTATCTCAGAAGACAGAAAAGTGCACAGCAGAGAAGGGACAACAAGAACAAGATACCCACACCACCCAGAAAGTGAGCATTCACCTTGCCTTGAAGCTATGTTAAAATATATAAAATCATAGACATTATTTAAACTCTTGCTATATAAAAAGTTATTAAAACTAATAGCTGCCTCATCTTGCCTGTCTGCTGATATAGTTTGAGGCTGAGGCGATGCCGCTCAGGATTTAAATGTACTGGAGAAGCATAAAACTTTCACAACAAATTTTTAAAGATCTGTAAATTATATTATTTACCAGATAATTTATAGTATTTTAATATGGGATTAATACAGTCTGAGAAGTTTCCAGCTTTTCTCATGTGTTGAACTGCTAAACACCACTTAATATGTAGCAAAATATCCAACAGATGGAACTTCTTGCTGGAAAGTAGAAGTAAAATGACAGTTGTCCGTGAGACACTAGAACCACATTAGTTTGTGGAGACATAAGAGTAATGGATGTTCTTAACTTCTTATTATGGGCACACATTCCGTAATGAACGTTTCAATGGTTTGGCCTAATGGCCCTATACTAGGGGCCAAACCATTTTCATCCTTAGTTCACAATAGGACAGGGAGGATCAGTGGTTGTTGTCAGCTGTGGTTCCTTTTGATTATGCAGAGAGAGCACAATGTCTCTTACTGCATCCAGAGTAACTTAAGACACTCTAAGGCCTTGTCTACACTAGAAAATTTTGGTGACACAAGTTACAATGGTGATCAAAAGTGCTGTTATCACAGCGCTGGCACCAGTATGCACAGCACTCACTGTGTCGTCAAAGCGCATCCACACTTGGTGCTCTAGCATCGACATTAAGAGCAATGCATTGTGGGCAGCTCTCCCACTGTGCAACTCACCACTTCGTGCTACTTGGAGTTGTGGGGCCACAGAGCATCATGGGTACAGGCTGTACAACCCACGATCCATTGATTTCTATCCTGTCATTCTTTGGATTTCCAGCTTCATTTCACAGCATTTTTTATGGCTCCGTTTCCTGAGCACCACCATCTCTATCTGAAAGGATGGATCCTGCAGTGCTCTCCTCTGTTACTGTCAGTGTTCTGAAAACTGGTTCTGGGCTGGTCGTGCATTATATCATGACCGCCCAATTGGAACTGGAAACTGAGGAGCCTGACCTGTTCTATGCCATGCAAACGAACAGCACTGCATTACTGTTTGCATTCATGGAGCATCTGCACATAATGAACCGCTGTTTTTGGGCACATGAGACAAGCACTGAATGATGGGATCACATCAGTATGCAAGTCTGGGTTGATGAGCAGTGGCTGAAGAACTTTCGAATGCGCAAAGCCACCTTCATGGCACTCTGTGCAGAGCTTGACACCATAACGAGAGCTGCCCTCTTAGTGGAGAAGCGTGTGGTGATCACCGTGTGAAAGCTGGCAACTCCAGATTGCTACCGGTCAATCACTAATTAGTTTGGAGTCAGGAAATTCACCATTTGCACTATGTTTTTGCAAGCGTGTAGGGTCATTAATTGCATTCTGCTATGAAGGACTATGACTCTGGGCAATGTTTGAGAAACAGTGGATGGCTTTGTAGCGATGGGATTCCCTAACTGTGGCAGGGTGATAGATGGCGCGCATATCCCAATTTTGGTCCCAGACCATCTTGCGATGAAGTACATAAACAGAAAGGGATACCTTTCTATGGTACTACAGGTGCTTGTGGCTCACCGTGGGCATTTCACTAACATCAGTGTGGGTTGGTCAAGAAAGGTTCATGATGCATGCCTCTTCAGGAACATGGGGCTGTACAGAAAGCTGCAAGCAGGGACTTTCTTTCCAGACCAAAAGATTCCAGTAGGAGATGTTGAAATGCCCATAGTGATCCCGGGAGACCCAGCCTACCCCTTAATGCAATGGCACATGAAGCCTTTTACGGGCAACCTGTATAGCAGCAAGGAACGTTTCAATAATAGGCTGAGCAGGTACCAAATTACTTTTGAGTGTGCATTTGGCAAATTAAAATCTCGCTGGAGGTGCCTTTATGGTAGGACAATATTCCCATGGCTCTAGCCGCCTACCGTGTGCTCCATAATTTATGTGGAGCTAAACGTAAAAAGTTTGCCCCTCACTGGAGCACAGAGGCAGATTGCCTTGCAGGTGACTATGAGCAACTTGATGCCAGGGCTGCTAGAGGGGCACAACAGAGGGCCATTCAGATCAGGGAGGCCTTGAGGCGCTCTTTTGACAATGAGCCTCAGTATGTTGTCTTTGTAAACAGCAATGTGTCCTGCTGACAGTTTGCACTGTGTATCAACGAGAGGCGCAACTAGCGTGTGCAAGAGACAAATAAAGAGTGTTTATTCATCAAATGTTATGTCTTTATTAATTGACGACAAACACAACTGACAGCAGTAATTGATAACAAACAGTAATTGACAATAAATGCAAAAATGGTGCTGGAAGGGAGAAAGTGGTGAGGGGCAGTTTGAGCTATCACAATTGGGTGTAAGTCCAGCTATCGTTCTGCTAGCTGTCTGAAGAGGTGGAGTAAAGGGGGTACCAAGACGGGCTAGGACTTTGGTAGGAGTGTTTGCGGGGAGTCTGTGGAGGGCACAGATGGCAGTTCTAAATTGGCTGCAAGAGGGGGCAAGTATGCATGATTTCATTCTGCAGCGTGATTAGTAACTTTAACAGCTCTGTTTGCTCCTTCATGGCTTTTATCACGCATTCATGACCTACCATCACTCGCTCTTTTTCCTTTCTGTCCTCGTGATCCATTTGTCTCCATGTCCTTTTTTCTTTCTTGTCCACTTCAGAGGAGTGGAGGATTTCTTGGAACATCTGCTCTTTGCTCTTCCGAGGTCTTTTTCTTATCAGTCACAGCCGTTTGGCGGGTGTTGGGTGTTTGACTGCCAAGGCCACATCTGTAGAAGCACAATAAATAATGAATAATAGCATTACTGTGAGTTCAATAAAAGCAGTGATGAATGACTCTTTAAATATACCTGTCTCTCACTGTTCCCTGGCAAGTGCACCGCTCCATAGTGAAGCAGGGCATGGGGAGTTTTTCCTGGGGGGATTGGGGGAGGCCATAAACTTGAGGAAGAGGTTACGGGCGGAAAGTTGTTTGAGGTCTCGATGCAGGTCAATAGGGACAAAATTGTAAATTGTACCACCATTTTCTGCAGGCGGAAGCCATAGAAGCCAATATCTCACTCCTCAGAGTAAGCAGGTGCTAAGGTGCATCTCCTTCATGCAAGGAGCTTCAAAGCTGGTCCCTATGCTGCTTGCCTGTGTGCCACTTTGGTCCCTGCACAAGCGCTTACCAGTTGGTGCAGCAAAGTGTCCTTCAATGGCGGAAGGAACAAAGCTGCTCTACCAAGGAACATTTGGCAACAGATTTGGGAGTACCTCCAGGAAAGTTTTCTTGAGATCTCTCTGGATGATTCCTGTGAAATCTTGGCATGCATTAACACGCTTCTCTGCCTAGCTGAAGAGGGGACTGGGAAGCACAAGCATACGCATCCACTGTTGTGCATTCTATTCCTTCAACCACATCTCTAAGCAGAAAACCAAAGTATGGATTTACCTCACATACTCAAGCAACATTGGATTCAAAAAAACATTTACCTGAGCACATCTCTCCTGCATCCAGCATGTCCAAGGTGAAGGGCTGGGACTGGCTGCAACCTTCTGGGGTTAAGAAGAGCTCCTGACTCCCCACCTCACCAAATGGACCAGTCCCCAGCTCCAGGTCATCCTCCAACTCCACCTCCTCATCAGTGATTTCTTTGTCGGGGTCGATTCTGGTGTCGTCTGGCTCTGGGGCCGTGGAGGTATCCACAGGTGGAGATGAGGTTGCCGCTGAGGATAGCTTCCAGCTCCTTATAGAAGTGGCAGCTTTTTGGCTCTGCACTGGAGTGATGATTTGCCTCCCTGGCCTTCTGGTAGCTCTGCCACAGCTCCTTGATTTTTGCTCGGCACTGCAGCCTGTCTCGTTGATAGCTCTTTTCCACCATGGCTCGAAAAATCTGGCCACCAGTGTCACTGTTCCTAGGGCTAGAGTGGAGCTGGGACTGCATGGCCGACTCCCCAAATGCCGATCAGGTCCAGTAGCTCCAGTGTGCTCCAAGCAGGAGAATGTTTGGTGCATGGAGCTGCCATAGTCAGCCTGGAAGATGAGATGTGAGCTCTCCAGGCCAACGAAGCAGGAAGTGGATTTTCAAAAATTCCCAGGACTTTAAAGTAGCATTGGCGGGTGGCTGAATGACAGTGGAGTTCAAACTGATGGCTAGAGTGGTCAGGATGGGCATTGTGAGGCACTTTCTGGTTGCCATTTCCTGCAACATAACCAAGAATGGTGTCTACACAGGTGCTTTGTTGATAAACATTTGTCCATAAAAGGTCTATGCCTCTCATCAAGGTGGTTTTATTTTGTCGAAAAAACAGGGCAGTTGTATCGGCAGGGGTGTGATTTCAGTTTGTACACCAGCATTGTTTTGTCGACCAAAGCTTGCTTTCGTTGACAAAACTCTCTAGTGTAGACCAGGCCTTAGTCTTTAAACAGCATAAATCGCCCTTTGATATTACAGTGGCTTGCAGCTAAGTTTTTCAGATGAGACTAAGGGAGTTTCAATGAGAGTTGGGCACCTAACTCCCATCAGCATTTTTGAATATTCCACCCTAACTGAGTATGCCACTCTGCAGTAGTTTAGGCAGTTTGTTTGGTTTAGGTAAGAATGGTAGTGGTGGGGACAGTCAAGCTGAATGACTCCATGTTATACATTCCACAAGCCTGTAGATCTGATAATCACCGCAAGCTGAACAGCTCAGACTTTTTACACTTTAAAAACAGAGAAATGATCAGTAAGTTTTTTCCAAGGGAGTGTTACATTTAATATTTGAATTATCCTTGACAAATCAAGGACCTGAAATTGAGGAAATTCCAAAAATTAAATCTGTTTCCACAATGTTAACTTAGGCATGCGGTACATATTTAGTATTGTGCATTTTGGTTAGTGCATTATTTGTTAACAACATGTATCCACGGCTCTGTGAATTCCATGAAGCCACAGTTGTAGAGTTGGCCCCAGGATTTCTCTTCTAGGGCAGCTGCTACAGGAATAATCTCCCTGTTGACCGTAGAAATTATGATTGTGGTAGAAATTCGATGATTGTATTGTCCTCTCCTTAGCACCTATTTGAAGCATGCTCAGTGCAGTTATTTTCTACCTGCCTTTTTCTCTTCCACAGTGGAGAGTTCTGTTTTCAATGGACGTGCTCCAGCTATGTGCTAAGCCAGAGCCTGCAGGAAAAAAGAGGCCTCTATGCAGACTTCTCTGCCCAGCACACTGCAGGGTGCTATGCCACCCAAAGCCATAAAGGTCAAAAGCTGGAACAAGCTTCTACAGACTTAGTGATTCACCATATCTGAAAAATCCCAGTTTCTTTCCCACGGTCCTTGCTGCAGCATTCAACTCTCTCACTTATGTGCATGGGTCTGATGCCTTCTCACTCTTGTCCACTTCTGCTTTCCATCCTCTTCCAGTGTTCAATCATTGTTACACAACATATTGCTGTTTTGCAACAGTTGCCTTAGCCTCCAGTCAGAGCTCTCTATCCCCTTCCTGGCCATTGCTGCTCTCCTGTTCCCACAGCCCACTCATTAGTACACCCATATCATTTCATAGAAGCAAGAAGGCGAGAGGATAACACTACCCTACGTTCTGCAGCAAGGCCCGCTGACCTTTCGTGGTATATCAGTGTTGGAACTTATGACAAATTGCAAGCCTGGGAAACACATTAAAAAACAGGCTGTAATGAAAGTAAATTAATAACACCATATAGATATCAAGTCTATTCTAGTCTACATAGATTCTTATACCATGGTTTAAAGTTAAGATTCCGTCATGGGTATTTTTAGTAAAAGTCAGGGACAGGTTACGGGCAATACACAAAAATTCTGGGAGCCCGCAACCTGCCCTGGCTTTTACTAAAAATACCGTGGAGGAAGGTAGACAAATGGAGCTGCTGGGGCTTGCAGCTGCTCCAACCCCACATTGCTCCTGGGGCAGGGGCTGACCTCGGCTGCTCCAGCCCAGGGGGGCTGACCCAACCCTGGCTGCTGCTCTGGCTAGGCTGGCTGCTGGCCTAGGGCTGGCCACTGATCAGGTGTTCTGGGAGCCCCGGAGCTGACAGCTGCTCCAGCCCTACCCCAGAAGAGGTCCTGAAAAGTCATGGAATCCATGACCTCCAAGAATGAATCATATCCTTAACCATGGTCATCTCTGTAGTATATGAGGACCTTCCAATAATGCATTGAGCAGCATGATTAACATCTGTTAAGTGTTTGTTCTCACATCCTCTCCTGGGGTGGGGGTTAGGGAGACTTTATGCCATATTTTGTTTTTGAAATTGAATTTCTCTCTCTCTCACAGAGGTTGCTGTATGTTTGTTAGAGTAGGCAAGGTCAAAGAAATGTGTCTTGCACTTAAAGAAGAAGATGGTGCGGTTTGTAATAGTCCTTAGTTCCTATGGAAGTCTGTGTTGATAGATTCTAGCACACTATGGCATTACCATAATAAAAACAATCATAATTCAATGAGTCCCTTATTCTGTTAATGCTGCATTTTGGCGCTTATTCCTGTTCTCACAAAATTTTCAGTTGGTTGTGGAACTCAGCACTGGTGTGCAGCAGAAATTGGAGCTTCTTGGTATAGAATTTCAGTCCCAGGTGCCGCAGAGCATGTAAGGCCAGTTGGCAGATTTATTGTTGTGGAAGTGAGCTTAACTTTTGGCATTTCTTCACACTTGAATGCCTGGTTTCTCAATCTTAATATCTCATTCAAATATGTATATTTTTATATTTAATATTCAAGCTGTTTTCTGGTAAACATTCATTTAGCTAGCTAATGAATTAGAAGTAATCGCTGCTGGCTTCTTTCAGTGCTCATGGAAAATATATATATAGTCTGACACTAATTGAGGACTAATGTTGCTTTAAATTAACTAATTTAAAATTAAAAGGATTCCTGAATATATTGTGTCCATTTCCATTGGTTTTCAAATCTGTCAAACTGAGGACGCTAGCTGTGACTGACTTGCTCCTCTAGTAATCTCACAGAAATCATGTTTTTCCTTTAAAGTTATCGGCATTTGAAGTACACCTCCAGTCAACCTACCTATTTCTGCTTTTGTGCAGTGATATTTATTTTAATTAAAACTCTTCTTAATTGAAAATTAGGTCAATAAAAAGTTATATCTGATTGACTGATATCTGTATATTATTGTGAGGTAATGCACAGGTTGGTTCTAGTTAGCTGCGTTACTTTCCCTTATGTGCACGGTCTTATGAAAGGCAGAAATGTTGTGCAATCTGTTTGCATGTGTATGTATGTAATTTACCATTTTACTGAAGTGTATTGTTTCTCTCCCTGACCTCTTCTGAAACAGTTCATTCATTTTATTGGTTCAGGAGCTCCCCCTTTGGTGTTGTCAACAACAGAGGAAATTGATCTTGGGTTCTCTTGAGGTCAGAGGTTGTGTGAGTGTAGGATGTCTGTACATCAAGCTCACCTGAGCAACTCTTGACAACCGGAATTATGTCCGCTTTGTCTCATTTCAGTTTCCAAATGAGGGAGTGGGGGAAAGGGATGGAAGAAACCTACATGATAATTTGGAGTTACAGGATATTGTGAATTGGAATTGATGTAATCATTCTTGGCAATCAGCACTGGCTTTGAAACATCAGTGCTTTTCAATTCTCTCTCTGATGCCAGAAGATCTGTTTCTGTCCTTTTGATTTCTGTTTCTCCTTCCCATTTCAGTGAAATCTCACATGGGAACTGATATACTGTTAGAGTGTGTGGTGAGAGGATGTTTGGTCTTATGGTTAAGACACTGGGCTGGGACTTGAGAGCTGGATTAAATTCCCTGCACTGCCCATGACTTCTCTGTGACTGGGGCAAATCATTTAATTTCTCTGTGCCTTGGTTCCCCATTTTTAAAATGAGACTGTTAATACCTCTGGGTTCTCACCCTTTAGCTGTCTAGTGTATATAGATGGTAAGCCCTTGGGAGCAGAGATTACAGTGCCTAGCTCACTTGGGCCCTAGTCTTGGATGAGTGCTACTTTAATACAAATATTTACTTGCTTGAGGAATAGAAAGACATGGTGATTGATGCTCACTGTGCATATCTGCAGAAGGAGCACCAATGCACTTGTTCTTTTCCGTCCTGTTCCTTAAGGTAATCGTGACTTCCAAGTACCATAAAAGCAGCATGCGTTTCAAATGAAAAACATTAAATACAATTCACCACCGCCACCCAAAAAATTCTGCTCCTGGGGAATGGAGGAATGACAGAAAATGCTAATTTTCCTGTAGCTGCCACCTGAGTGATTGGTGAAGGAAAGATGATTATCTGAAAATCTGTGGTGTTACTGAGCCTCATAGAAAAGAACTAACAGCTAAGATTTTTTCTTGCCTGGTGATCTGACTAATAGAAACCATGATCAGATATGACCCTACAGGATACACTGAGATTTTAGAAAAAGCATATATCTTCATTGGGAATGTGGCGGTTCAGAGATGGAGAAAGATCTTGCTACCTTGTCCTGCTGAGCCTGCCCTGATTCAGCAAAGCTGAACTTGAAGCACGTGCTTAAGTACTTTGCTGAATTGGAGTCTGAGTGACTGCTTGAATGAAATCCCATCAAAGAATCTTTCCGTGCTTCAGGAAGTAGTATTCGAGATTAAATAAACGCCACTCTTCCTTCTGAGAGAATAATGAGCTATGCTTTAGCATGGTAATTACAGGCAATGTGCTGCTAATGGTACTAGTCCTTGATGAGACTTAGAGCAGAAATCCCGATCACTTGCGGTTATTTAAGGTTCAAAAGCACTCTTTGGGCAAGTCTACACTACAAAATCTAAGTCAATCTAAATTACATTGCTATACAGCCTGCTGTATTGGAGTCGGTTTTACATTTCCACACTATGCCCCTTGTGTCGGCAGTGCACTTCCTCACCAGGAGTGCTTGCATCGCTATAACTGCCAGTGTGGGGCATTGTGGGACAGGTGAAAGGTAGCAACAGTCGATGTAAGCAATGCGGTGTCTAAGATGACACTGCGTCAACATAACTACATAGACTTAAGTGCTAGACATCTCGTGAAGGTGAAGTTATTAAGTTGATGTAATGGTCGAGTTACATTGGTGGGAGCCATGTTTAGCGTAAATGCTTATAGAGTTAGGTGGATGTAAGCTGATTTACATCCACCTAACTCTTTTGTGTAGACCAGATCTTTGTTAGAGTAAGAGTTCCTAATCTGTTCCCTGGCTTAATTTCAGTTTGGGTAGTTTCATTTGGCTTTCATCTTATTTAATTTTTTTCTATAATTTAAATAGTTAAATAGTTAAATGTTAAATAGTTGCCACATTCTATTTTACCCCAGATGTGATTATAGTTTAGTAGTAGGTAGACGTAACCTCTCCGTAGTTTCCCTTTGTTTGTGAAATGTGTTGGGATGAAAGTGCAAGACACTGTAAATGCTATCTTCAGTTCATCCCTTTATGTAAAGGAAATGTTAGTAAATATTTTCTTTATTTGGATTTAAATGAAAGCACATAAAAGCAATCCTATCCCAGGGTGTAGGTACCCTTGCCATCAGTTAAAATATAGGGAATAGATATTTTATTGCATAGTTCACAAAGAGCCTATTTAATTTATGTTTGCTCTAAAGTAGCAAGGAGAATACTCAAGAGTCATCAAAGGCAACATGACCTGATTTGTGTGTTGGTGAAAGCTGTTTTACTTGTCAGCAACACTTCCAGTGGAAATAAAGACTGTCAGACATCATTCCAAAATACCTGAATAATTTAATGTGTTACCGCACACCACTGGTTCACAGCCCAAAACAGTGGTTTGGCTTGTTTTGCATCTTCAAGCATTGGCCTGCCTGTCTTGCATTTATGCAAGCTCAGATTTTTCTTTAAAATCAAAATGTGGACTATGAACCAAAAGGTAACTTACACAGCATGTCAAGCTGGTTTAGTCTGTTGCTCAACAGATTATATTAGTCAGCTAGTAGCAGTACTTTATTTCCTGACTTTAATGGTCATTAATTAAAACTGTTCTTGGTATTGATTTAAATGTGTGCAATTGAGAGCTGAAAATTCAGGAAGATGAAAGTAGTTCAAAAAAATTGTTCTTAAAGCAAAACTTTATCTTGAAATAATAAATTTTTTCTATACCTTACTTTCAGTGCACTGGGAACAGAAGCTATAGTCTAAATTAAGTATCCATCTGATCACTCAAATGTAGCTCAAAGGCCATTATTTACACTCCACCCATTGCTTCTACTCATTGCCAAGATGGCATTTTGTTTTGGACAATCTGCTGCCTTTGCCTCTCTGCAGCCTCAGGATCTTCTGTAGGTAGAAAGAGGGTTTTACCTTATTACCAGCATTCCCTTTTCCTACCCTCATAAGGAAGTGGAAGGCCAAGCTGTAATAATAGAAATAAGAGCTGGAACAAACCTGATGGCTTATTTACTACATCCTCCAATTAATGCAGAATTGCTCTGTATAGTATGTTTTCTAGCACGCTGTCTGTTCTGGTTTTCAGTACTTCAAATGACAGCATTTTGAATGCTTCTCTTCGGCTTTTTCATAGTTTAATTAAATATCATCCTGTCCCAACAAGGGAAGCTAACAGAACAGCCAGAAGAGCTGTCATTGTGATATCTAAAGTGTTGGTCCATATCCTCATAACTTCACTAATAAGTCCTTCTGATATGGCTGTATAGCTCTAATCAGGCATAGAAACATATTGCATACATACATGGAAGCATTGTTTGGGTTACTCTATTGGACGCAAGTATCACAGTTCTGGGGTAACGGTACCTATGAGGGCACCCCACACTCAGGTTTCAGACCTCTAGCTGTCACCTTGGTTGGGGGGAGGTGTTCCTCTTCCTCCAGACTGTGGATAAAGGCTGCAATTCCTCATGTTCTTCACTGTAATCACATTAGCAAGTCTGAGGGCTTGTCCATACTTAAAATGCTGCAGCGGCACAGCTGCACCCATTCACTGAAGACACCACCTACACCAATGGAAGGGCTTGTCCCGTCAGCGTAGGTATTACACCTCCCTGAGAGGCAGTAGCTTATGTCAGGTTTCTCCCATCAACATAGCACTGTCTACACCAGGAGTTAGCTCAGTATATATGTGTTGCTTGGGGTGTGACAACATAAGTTGTTAGTGTAGACAAGCCTGAGGTTACTTCAACACTTGTGGTCCGATTATCTATCAGGGACGATGACAGAGTTAACCAGTGACCAGCCTCTCTTTGTAAAGCAAAGTATTTCTTTAGAACAAAAGCAATATAGAGAAAATATATCTTGAAAGCGATAAACAATGAATATGCATGCTTGTCTTACCAGATGTCACCCATTTTTCACTTGGAGACCATGGCAGGTTTCAAAGTCCTTCAAACCCTTCCAGTAGGGCTTTACCCTCCAGGTTAAAGTCTTATGTCAGCTCTCAATCTCAGGTTGTGATGAAGTGGAGATGCTTCTAATGTTTCCTCTGAGTGCGTGCCTCAGTTTCCCCCATTTGTTACTCATGTATTTTGGTGATGGGACCCAAATGTGTGATCATTACAGAGACCACTAGAGGGCAGATGGGCCTTCCCCAGCCACATGTATGCAGACCTAGCCAGACCCCTCTGCCCTTCTATCATTCTGTGCAGGTCTTAAGTTATCCAATTTTACTCTGGGGAGGGCATATACATTTTTAAAGGGCTGTATCAATCCAATTCTGCCGGTAACAAACACCCAAACATCCTGAAATATCAATAAGACAGACAAGACTAAAGTAAAACTCTGGAGAACATCAAAAGAAAATGGCGATGCATCTGTCCTTTAATGTTTTCCTAGGATATATTAAAGTAAAAACATGTTTTATAGTTAACAATCTCATTCATATCTATCAATTACGATGCAATATGCAACAAAACACAGTATTCCACATTTCCAGTCATTTGTAACACAATTTGATTGCTTGTGCTGCATATTAACAGTTTAAAGGTTATCACAGAATTGTAGGACTGGTAGGGACTTTAAAAGGTCTTCTAGTCCAGTCCCCTGCACTCAAGGCAGGACCAAGCATTATCTAGACCATCCGTGACAAGTGTCTGTCCAACCTGCTCTTAAAAATCTCCAGTGATGGAGACTCCACAGCCTTCCTCAGCAATTTATTCCAGTGATTAACCACCCTGACACTGAGGAAGTTTTTCCTAATGTCCAACTAAACCTCCTTTGCTGCATTGTAAGCCCATTTCCTCTTGTCTTATCCTCAGAGGTTAACGTGAACAATTTTTCTCCCTCCTCCTTGTAACAACCTTTTATGTACTTGAAAACTGTTATCATGTCCCCTCTCAAGCTTCTCTTCTCCAGACTAAACAAACCCAGTGTTTTCAATCTTGCCTCCTATGTCATGTTTTCTAGACCTTTAACCCTTTTTATTGTTCTTTGGACTTTCTCCAATTTGGTTGAGAGGTGTGGCCATGAAATTCATGTAATACATGTAAATATTTTTAAAACTACTTTTTCCAGCTCTACAAAGAGGTGTGGAAAGCAGATATACAGTATGTGTTATGAGCATCCATTTTTAATAATTAAATGATGCAGGGTCAAGCAAGACATGGTTTCTTTTTTTTTTTCTTTTGGTCATATTTTGAAGAAATACTTGTTGATTATTGGCCTGAATTAGTAGTTATTTCAAATCCATGAAGAGAGAGATTTTGTCCTTAATTAGCAGTCTACAACTCACAAATGAAGCTAAAAGCCCATTTTAGGTTACATGTGATGTAGCATGCAGATAAGAGTAAATAATGCCTAGAGCTAATCTGACATAGAGCTTCTGGAACAGTTACTGCAACTGTGTAGTCACCGTACCTCAGCATCTTCACTGTCTGTGTCCATTAGGCCAGCCTCGATCCTGGTCTTCCAGTCATAGCACCTGTGTAGGTAAAGACAACTCCTCCATCCCAGTCCTTCCCCCCTCCCCCTTGGGTTCCTTTGGACCATTTAATCCTGCTTGGTTCTTTTTTTATTCTTAAGGAGGGAGGGGATCTTTCATGCTCAGGTAGCAACTGCAACCCTCAGAACAGGTTAATCCTAATTACACTTGCTTTTAACAATGTAGCATTTATAGCACCCTGGAATGAAGGAGTTAATGAAAGCTTTGTTTCACCTTCCTGTGTACAGACAACATCTTCAAGTGATCAGAAGCAAGTATCCCCTTAGCATATTCTGAAGTTGGGCTACATAGAGTAAGTGAAAACTTACTCTCAGGTACTTGTAATTTGTCTTATCAAGAGATAGTGAAGCAGGAGTAAATGAATTATTGTTTGTTTTTTATTTGTAATTTCAGTTTTCTGTTCCTTTTAGCAAGGCATCCTGTCAAAACTAGCTGAGCTTTTTATAAGCCGGTTTCCTTTTTCACCATGTAAGAAAAAAGATGACCTACTCCACCAATTGGTAAGTAATTACTTTTTCATTTCCTTCCCTAGCCCCTGAGTCTTCCTGTCCCTTTTGTGCCTCCTTGATCTATATATTTTGCTGCATTCAGTGCCAGTTAGCAAGACTGACCAATGGGGACTTGACGTAGTCTTCAAAATGTATCATTGACTCAAGTTTTTGATGCTACATCAGTTTTTAGGGAACAGTGCAAAGCTGACTGTGTACAACCTGAACAGCTTTGAATTGCAGCATAAAGATTTTTAAACGTAGGTAAGGTAATTTTACCTTAGAAAAGCTTGACAAAGAGTGAAGCTGTTATTTAAAGCCAAAGAGACTGAATATAATGTCCAATCTTCTTAATCCAGTTCGGCTGTAGAGAGAGGTAAGAACAGGGTACCATACCATGTATGTATTGCAGTCTAACAATTTTAAGGGCAAACCAATTGCTTACATCAGAAATTATGCTCCTGATCATTTATATGAATGACCTTCAGATTTGTCACTTGGTTTGTGAGCATTTCTTCCATGGTGGAACCTGGAAAAACACAGAGGGCTCAAATCACCCCTGTGCCAGAGCTGAACGTGTCATAGAGATTGGGGGGCAGGTTAAAGATAGTTTCATACTTCCTTTTCATCTTCTCTTTCCTGGGTAATTTTGGTAATGAAGTGACAAACTCCTCTAGGTCTGTTATTGACTTCTACCTGAAGAAACTGCAGAAGAGAAGTATTTCCCATTTTTACACTTTTAATTTAGCTTTAGACTACATATTAATGGTAAATTTTAATTATGTTGAGTTTGAACACTTCCTTCTTCATTGGGAAATATTTGGTGTTTTAGAGATACAGTTTGCTTCTGTGTCTGAATTAAGACTTCAGAGAGCTACTTTTGTAGGTAATATAGCCACAGATATTTTTCTTTAAACTTTCTAGTTGAAGAAGGGGAAGTGCAAATGTTTGTGATGGCATTGAAATCATTGACACCACCTAAAGTTCCTATTAGTATTGGCAAGATAAAGCTCCATAGGATCCCACGCTGTTTCATTTGTGGAGCCATAGGTCCCTTTGGAAAGGTCTTGTGACTCTCTCCTGGAGGATCCCACTGTAGACAGGGATTCGGATTCCAGCAAATTGACCTTGTCTTTATCAATTGGTCCACAGATAATTTTTGTAATTGACTGATTTGCACTATCTCTATCTTAGCATCTTTTTGTTTGCTGATGAAGGATGCTGTAGAAAAAACCTAGATTCATTTGAACACAACAGACTTTTCAGGTCGTAGTTTGACTTCCATTCTTCTGATAAATTCTGGTGCCCAAACTCAGTCCTGTGGAAATACATTGGTGCAACCTGTGGCATGTTTCCAATTCAGCCACATTTTCCTCATTTAGGAGTAGGGTCATGAGTTCAATGTAATGCATCTTTCAAGATCAGATGGCAGAAGAGGCTTTAGAATGAAACACATTTAAGATAAGTGGTATAGCCAATTGTAGTGTGTCTAAAATGCTGGAGCCTTCAGAACTATAAACAGTGAAGATTTATTATTTTTTAACAACTTAATCATCTTAATTTCTACTCATACCCTGTTTTTCTTTCACTCATTTATATTAAGGATGTTGGGTTTCGACTGGACTCTCTCCATACCATCCTGCATCAGGAAGTTCTGCTACAGGAGGATGTGGAGCTGATTGAGCTACTCGACCCCAGTATCCTGTCTGCAGGGCAGTCCAAGCAACAGGAAAATGGACACCTTCCAAAACTACTCTCCCTAGCAACTCCTAATATTTGGTACTGTCCAGAAAATGCCTATGCCTGTCACTATTTAGATATACTGACAAAGGAAACTATCAGCATGCTCTTAGCACACGAAACTTTACAAAAAAGTTTCTTTTCTCATCTGAAATCCTTGATTTAGGTTATTTGACTCCCTTTTGGTCTGCCAGGCCCAGATTTTTAACTTCTTGGGCACACTGAAGAGACCATTTTTTCCTAAGGCCTTTGAGGAGAAGGTGGGTTGAAGGCTGGTGGATAATTACACATAGTCCTTTCTAGTACAGTGTATGTTTTAATTTATGGGATAGGCACCCGGATTATACGATGAGCATTTACAGTGATTTTGACAAATTTTATTAAATAAAAAAAAATGGTGGGTTAGTTCTTGAACTTCTAAAGTGATGTTTTGGTGGCCTTGGTACATACCTAGTGGAGGCACCCTAAACTGGAGACTGAATTTTCCACTTCTCAGTTGAAAAGTCTGTAGTATTAATTTACTTTGTACTAAACCTTGGTGTTCTTAAATAATTCGCTGGGCCCTCTAACATTCCTTTTTTGGTTTTCTTCAGGCCAAACATTTGTCTTTATTTGAATTTTAGAAAGATAAGTTTGTATTCCACTTCTGTGTCTCAAAAAAGAAGTGACCGACAGATCTAGAGAATTTGCTGCCACATGGTAAAAATGGTGAGAAGAACTAAAAGGTGTGAAATGTATGAGAAGTTTCAGAGACTGCATCATGCTACTGAGTTCATATGTTCTCAGTGGAGGAAGGATTACCTTTGTGTAGCTTTCATGCTGCTAGTGATGTAGATACCGGTGAGAAGCACTTAATTTGCAAAACAGGACAGCGGGAAGTTCATTAGGTATAGCAAGATTATGCAGAAAGATTATGAATTTCATACTGGTGTACAGGTCTTGTTTATAAAAGTTGCCTGTCCTTTAACACTATAATTCTCTCCTCCTAAAGCAGATTTCCTATCCAGAAAGTTCTTACCCCCTACACAATGCTTTCTTTAACCCTAGGCCTCTGCTAAAATCAGTAAATAGTATGCAAGAATTAAGTACTATGCAATATATTGAAATCTGTCAGCTGATTGAGGATCTGTATTCATATCTTTTTGGACTTGCCTTTCAATCTTGTAAGAATAGGAGTCAAACACATTGACATTATGCAGAGTACCATATTAGATGTTATGTGAAAACACAAATTGCTTATACATGGTGATGAAGGAAGAAGGTATCTGATGGACTAATCTATAAATACTAAAGCTGGCTGGAAATTTTTCAGTGGAACATTTTTCCATCAGAAAACGCTGATTAATCAAAATTGTTCCACAGGAACATGTCAATTTTGTTGCAATTCTAACTGGTTTCCTGGCAGCTTACCTGCCTCTTTAGCTCCACACCAAGGCAGGCTTCCTGGCTCCCACAGTCCCAAGCGTGAAGTGGGATCCTGCAGAGCCATGGCTTCTAAGCTGTCAACTCCTCAGTAGCTGCCTGGTGGACTGCCATAGAGCCAGGGTTTCTAGGCTTCTTGGGAGCTCAGAGACCATATTTTGTTTCAGAAACATCTCAAGTCTTTTGAAACATTCCCACACAGGGTGTTCCCCAATTGAAATATTGGAGACTTCCAGTTGAGCAAAAAAAATTGAGTTTTTGTATTTTCATCATGATTCAGGACAATTTTTTTCCCAAAAACTCAAAAATTTTAGATTAACTGGAAGTCTGTTTCCCAGTCAGCTCTAATAAATACATACGGAGTTATTTGAAGCTTGGAATGCTTATAGCTTTGCAAAATTACAGTTTAAATACTGTCTGAGGTCCACATTTTTTTTTCTAATAGACCAATTTTTCTGTCAAAAGTTTCAAAAGAAAAATGGCAAATTTGCAAAAGAAAAATCTGCTTTTGAGCATAGCCAAAATGAGATTTTAGCTTCTGTTGTTCCAGGTAATTTGAAAAGCTTCAGAGCTGCATAAAAAGATTTCCACAGCCAACTTTTTAAAGGTTTGTTAAAACTTCGTAGTGTGTGGTGTCCAGGTTGAATGAGTCAGAATCTGGAAAGATAAAACTATCATTATTTAGTGGGTTTGGTTACCTAAAAGAAACATGCCCTTTACCACTGTCCTCTTAAACCTGGAAGTGCAGACTGTGCAGTTCCCTTCCACCCTTGCTTTTAATGCTGAGCAATCACGTTTTTTTTGAAGTTATATATTTGAAAGGTTGATCTTTCAAATTGGTGCATTATTTTTCCAGTAGCTGATTCAAACCAATACATTACTCATAGACTCATAGGTCAGAAGGGACCAATATGATCATC
>ML675616.1:73905103-74086071 GCA_007922155.1 Mesoclemmys tuberculata
ATATTTATATAGAGCAAGCATATCCCCCCGGAGCCTTCTTTTGGCTTTAAATATATTCTAGCTCTACAGACTAATTCCATACATAAAACACCTAAATCTGATGTTTAGGATCTTGTTGCTGTTTATAATTCTCTTCAAAACTTACATAAAAGTCCATGTAATGAAATGTAAACAACACTGTAGCTGAGAGCCTCATGACTTTCCTCAGTTGGATAATCTCAGGAATCGATGATAGATGTCACTTTTTCTATTCCTTCGTTTGCAGGGATGTCTCTCTGCTGTTGACCTTTGTCAGTGCATTGATTATGCTTCCTTCATGGTGGAATGGATCATTCTGGAAGGTGTGGGGACTAGTTCTGTTTGTCTATGTGGTCATACGAGCTCTGGGCACATGGAGGACAGCCAAGCTGAAAATGTCCCTGAGAAAATACAGTCTCCAGCTAGAAGAGACAGTGGCAAATAGCCGAGCTTTTACTAATCTCGTGAGAAAAGCTCTGCGACTCATTCAAGAGACTGAAGTCATTTCCAGAGGATTTACCCTGTGAGTCTTTATTTTATTTCATTTTATATGTGAATTCATTCAAGCCAATTAAGTATTAAAATTCTGTAATATTATCTCACATGGCAGATGGAATCTATTGGGAAATGTTATCCATTTAATTTTTTAATTAAGATTGTCATTTACACAGACAAAATAGTGTAACTACCATGACAATTATGTTGCAGTTGTTCAAAGTCTAACAGTGCTGTTTAAAACTGTGTGGTATGGAGATTTTCAAATGCACAACAGCTCTATTTTTGGGCACTGAACTGCCCTTTATATCTTTTGAAAATCTCCTCCTACACTACTGACAACATAAACAAGTAATTTTTTATGGGAAGGAATGGGGAGAGACAAAGGGGCTCTAAGCCTCTTTAGTGAACAGTCCTTGAAGGCTCATGTAGTATTTTTTAAATTATATTTTAGTATGTTGATGAAAGATTATGTGAAAAAGTATATCCTTTTGTATGATGCGCAATAATCATTGTTTTCATCCTATTACTTATAATTAAAGGAATGCTACGAAATGTCTTTTTCTCATAGGTTAAAGGTTTTTTTTCACATCTGTGGCACCTCGGAAGCATAATACCCAGCATGGTTTGCCACTAGAATTTGTCTTTTTCCACTTACGGGATTTGATATTCTGATCCTGGTTATTTGTTGTCTGCAGTTAAACTGGCTGTTGTATATTTTCTTCCTGTTTTTCATGAATAAACATTGTGACACACTGAACACATACACTGGTCTGGAAGCCAACATGCTTGCACCTATATATTGTCCTTCCATCCCATTGTTTTAAGTCAATATAATTTCTAGTAATACATAGTTATAAAATATGTGTGCTAATAGAACTTTGTGTGGGAGGAGGAGGAAAATGCAAAAACCAAAACAAAAAACATGTCCAGTCATCTTTCTTTTTCAGACCAATAAAATACGTTTTTGCTCTGCTTTGGTTTATGGGATCTGTATAAATTTCTGACTCACTTAAATGTTCTAATGTGCATAGAGAACTTTGATGTGTATTTGTAGACATTATGCTACTACTACCAGTTCAAATGTTTTGCATTTGAGCACATTATGCTACATGCAAGGCTGAAACCTAGTTTGAATTAATTTCCTAATTTTAGATGATGAGATACCTGCATTAAGTTTTGCCAGGGACATATTTTATTGTCTTTATGGAGTGTTTAATCATGTCCTAAATCAGCCTAGATACATTTTTGTTGAGATACTATACAATTAAGCTGTATTCAGTCTTATCTTCACAAAATGCGTCGCAAAAATAATTTACTGTTAGGACTTGTCCAGATTACAGTTGAGAAAAACTGTTTTTGTTTTTTTTTCTTCATTTTAAATAAATGAATCTATGGTTTGATTGCTCAAAATTATTAGTCCCTGCTTCTTTAATTCCATGTCTAAAATATAGTAGTTTAAAACAATATATGGGCTTCAAGTTGACTCCTGATCTTATGACCACTTTTCCTTAAAACTTAGGCCTTGTCTACACTACACAGTTTTGTCAATAAAAGTCAGTTTTTGTTAACAAAACAGTGGAGGTGTACACACCTCCTGCTGATTTAATGCTCCTGTTATGCTGACATAATAAAACCACCTTGATGAGAGGCATAGAGCTTTTTGCAACAAAGTTAGAGCAACACAGTGTCAGTGTAGACACTGCTCTTGCCTTCGTCACTGTAAATGGCCTCCTGGAGGTGTCCCATGATGCCCATTGTGGCTGCTCTGGTCAGCAGTTTGAACTCTGCTGCCCTGCAGCCAAGTACACAAGCATGCATCCCTCCCCCTGTAAAGGGCTAGGAATTTTTGAAATTTCTCTTCCTGTTTGCTCGTTGTGGAGAGCTCACATAGCATCTTCCCAGTTGACCATGTCGGCTCCGCACAGCAAATGCACTCCCGCCTTGAGTACACCAGACTTATTGGATCTGCTGGATCTGTGAAGACAGCAGGCTATGGAGTCTCAGCTCCACTCCAGACATAGGATCTTTGATATCTACCGGCAGATTGCTTGTGGCATGTTGGCGAAGGGGTACAGAAGGGACACGCATCAGTGACATGCAAAGATCCAGGAGCTGAGGCAGTCATACCAGAAGGCAAGGAAAGCCAACTGTCACTCTAGTGTGATGCTGAAGACCTGACACTTCTACAAGGAGTTGAACACCTTGCAGCAGCAACCCCAACTCCACCATCAAGAGCCCCTGAAGATATTTTGCGGGGGCTGGAGGCAGCGGCGTGTTGTGTTAACCCCAAGTACGAAGTGATGGATGAGAAAGTGGAATTGGAGGAGGATGTGGGGCAAGAGACAGCGTGGTGAGCCAGGACCGCTTTTTGACTCTGGAGGGGTATACCCAGTCAGTACTCCAGCTGTGGCATGCCTGATGCAGGAGAGGGGAGCTCTGGTAACTACTCATTTTGATTTGATACTGCACAGTGCCATGAGATAGAAGTGTCCTTTATTTTTTAGCATGTTAGAAATGGGATAAGGGATAGAAATTAACAAGACAAGCACTGTTTGTGTCTGCTTCCCATTCCCCTTTGCAGCTACGCATAGAGGTCCTGTGGAAAAGTTTTTTAATGTCAATGCAGACTGGGATTTCAAGGGACTCCTTCATAGAGATCTGTAGGAAACTTTCCGGGAAGTACTCTGCAATCCGCTGCCGAAAGTTCCTTAGCAGAGCTGCTTTGTTTCTTCCCCTGCTGTAGGTAAGTTTACTGTGCTAATTAGCAATTACTTCTGCAGGAACCAAAGCAGCATACAGGCGAGCAGCAAACAGATCCAGTCTGAAAGTGCACATCTGCAGGAGACGCACCCTCAGTTACTCTCAGGAGTGAGATACTAATTTTGATCACTTCCACCTGTGGAAAATGGTACCAGAATTTACATTTGTGTCCCTAGCTGCTTGTAGTGATCCCCTTTGGAAACCACCTAGACCCTTTGCCCCATCTTGACCCTTCCCCCCGAAGGGCCAAACTCACCATCTTTAGGGCACTTGCCAAGCTGTGTGTTTGCCAAGTGACAGTGAGAAAGAGGTGCATTTAACTGTTACGATTCAAGGCTGTGAGTGCATTTACAGAACTGCCACTGTTTGTTGTTTCTTCTGCTTCTGCAGATGTGGCCTTGAGGGGAGCCCCTACACACTGGTGGAGCACCTCTGGCAGATAAGGAGGCAAAAGAGGAGGAGTAAGGAGGACATGCTTAGGAAAGTGCTGCAGTCATCTGATGCTGCAGTTTGCAATCACAGGGTGTGGAAAGAGACAATAAATGAAAAATTAATCATGGATAGCCAGGAGAGGAAACGGGGCAGGAGCAGATGATAGAGCTGATGGAGGACCAAACAGAGATGCTGACGTCCCTGATTGCACTGAAGTCAGAATACATACAAGCTTGACTACCCCTGCAGCCCATACAGAACTGTGTTCCATGCCTTCCAAAAACTCCCTCCTCCTCCCCGCCACTCCCCCAAATCCTTGCAAGTTCCTTGCCCATTGCAGTACCCCTTACACTTCACGCCTAGGGACAGGTTTCAGAGTGGATGCTGGACTTACACGCTGCTGTTGGAGCCTCAATTCACAGAGTGCTCTTCAGTATCATGTCCCTTGTCAGAAATGGAAATCTGTATATTGCTATGTAATACATTTTTAACTTTAGAAATAAAATCTTTGTGTCCTACACACGGTGGTTGCTGCTGGAATTCATATACAGTAGCAATTGGCATATTTGCAGACTACAATTAATGCTTCATTACAAGTGTCATTCAAGGTGGCAAGTAAACAATATATGGCTGAATGCATTACAGAAAAACATTACTGGGGCTCATTGTCAAAGAGCTGCTCTAAACCACCCTGATTTGAATACCCCCCTGTTGAGCTCCTCTATTAGCTCTGGCATCTAGCAGCTCAAAAGCAGCCTCCAGGCGATCCACCTCAACGCTCCACCCTTGTGGAAATTTTTCCCCTTAGCTTCACAAATGTTATGCAGAGCACAGCGGGTTGTTATTACCATGGGAATATTTTCCTCACTGAGGTCTGACCTGCCAAAAAGGCAGCACCAGCAACTCTTTAATCTACCAAATGCACATTCAGCCGTCATTCTGCACCTGCCAAGCCTGTTGTTGAAGCACTCCCTGCTGCTGTCAAAGTTTCCACTGCAGGAACCCTGAGCCACGGGACTAAGGGATAAGCAGGGACTCCCAGGATCAGTATGGCATTTCTGCATCCCCTGTTGGAATTTCCTGGTCTGGAAGGAAAGTTCCTGCTTGCAGCTTTCTATATAGGACAGTGTTTCTGAAGGTGCATGACCTTCCCTGGCCACCCTGCATTGATGTCAATGAAATGACCCCAGTGATCCACCAGTACTTACAATACCATAGAGAAGTAGCCCTTTTCTATTGATGCACTCTGTCACAAGATGGTCTATGGCCAAAATTGGGATATGTGTGCCACCTAACACCCTGCCACAGTCAGGGAATCCCATTGCTGCAAAGCCATCTGCTATTTTCCACACACTGCCCAAAGTCACAGTCCTTCATAGCAGGATGCAATTAATGGCCCTGCACACTTGCATGACTTCAATGCCCACGGTGGACTTCCCAACTCCAAACTCATTCACAACTGACTGGTAGCAGTCCGGAGTTGCCAGCTTCCACGCAGCCTTCATCACTCACTCTTCCACCATGAGGGCAGCTCTTGTTTTGGTGTCCTTGCACTGCAGGGCAGGGGTGAGCTCCGCACGCAGATCCAGGAAGGTGGCTTTGCGCATCCAAAATTTCTGCAGCCGTGGCTCATCATCCCATACTTCATCATCCCATACCTGCATAACAATGCAATCCCACCACTTAGTGTTTGTTTTTCAAGCCCAATAGCAACAATCCACCATGTGCAGCTGCTCTGTGAATGCCAAAGGCATTCTGGAATTGTTTCTTTTCATGGCACACAGCAAGGCAGGCACCCTGGATTCATTTTCAGATTAGCAGCTCATGAAATACCTCAGGATCAGCTCTGTTGTTTTTGAAATGCTTATCACAAGACTGGAGGGCATTGAAGGATCAACGCTTTTAGACACAAATGGCAGACTCGCAGTTTACAGGGGCCGTTGAAAAACAGCGGCCGTTGAAAAACAGCGCGAAACACAGTCCAAAGCCCATGGAATCTTGGGATGATGAAAACTGAGCCCACCCCAATGATGCATTGCAATCCATTCCCAGAACTCCTAGTGGCAGAAGGTGGCAAGTTGCACAGTAGGATAGCTACCCATGGTGCACTGCTTTCTCTGATGCTCGAGCACCAACTGTGGACGTGCTGCACCAACACAAGGAGCGTTGTGAACATGCACAAGCATTGTAATTATAGCAGTTTATTATTGCCAGCGTAACATAAGTCGACTTAACTCTGTAGTGTAGACCTTAGCAGCCTTTTAGAGAGGATTTCTTTGGGTGTGTATGGGCTGAGGGTTTGAAGGTAACTGAGCCAGTACACTCAGTACATGAATATCTGGAATAATGGTGCAATATGGACAAGTCTGTGGCCTCCTTTTTATTTACTTTTTTATTGTTTTTATATATATATATATACATATTTTGTATTTATTATTTATTTTATTTACTCTTTTTTTATTTATTTACTCGAGATAGCACTCTGCGTGGTGTTTGTTGCCCCTGATTTTGCTTTGAGCTACAGTATAGTTTCCTGCTAATAGACCTTAAGGAAAAAAGCTTAATATGTCCTCTAACAGTAATGTAGTAAAGTAGCTTTAAAGTTCTTTAAAGGGAATCAAGTGACACTGAATACTGTTACACTTGGTAAGTTACGGGGTGTCATTCTGTGCCATTTTACAGCTCTGAGGCTTATGAATTTTGCCATTGACTTCAACTGGACCAGGAACTCACCCTATAAGTTGCTAGGGATGTTACTGTATCAGTATGTCTCAGTAAGTGCTAAGAACATGATTTTGGTCTTTGGGTTGTGTGCCTCCTCTTCAGACACCTGCTCTTCTCTCAGACCCAAACCCAGTTCCTTAAAAGCAAGGGTTCTCAAACTGGGGGTCGGGGACCCCTCAAGGGGTTGTGAGGCTATTATGGAGACGGTCACAAGCTGTCAGTCCCCACACATCCTGTGGCTTTGGCTGTCAGCCTCGTGCATGGCCGATAGCTAGAGCCCTTCAGAGCTGGGTAGCTGGAGAGCAGTGGCTACTGACTGGGTGTTCTGAATGCAGTGCCGCGCTGGCGGCCCATCCCCTTCCCCCCCAGCAGCAACACAGAATTAAAGGTGGCATGGCATGGAGCAGGGCGTCACTTTTTGGGGAGGAGAGACATCACAGCCTGAAATATTTTCAAAGGGGGTCCCAGAAAAAAAGTTTTAGAATCCCTGCTTAAAAGGGACTACACAAACGTAGTTGGTCACATCACTCTCCGCATTCAGAGGGTAGGTTTAGTCAGAGTTAAGAAAGTTAACAAGAAGCCTTTGTACTAAATGGGGGTCATTGTGCATTGTCTCAGCAACATGAAAGCTCCTGTTGGATTTGTTTGTTCTGTAAAAGCATCACTCTGCCTTCAAATACTCCCCCTGCAATCTGCTGGAGTTCCTCCACCCTTAAGTACTTAAAATGGAGCTGGTTATCCTCCATCAGACAGCAGGTTGCCCTAAATTCTCTTTGCAATTAGGTGCAGGGTATGGCTTTTTGTTTGTTTTGAAAGATAATGACTAAGCCAATAGGACTCCAATCACATAGTCTGGCCTAGGGTCACTGCTTGGAATTCCTACTAGCCATTGAAAATGCTTCCATTTCCTTATCATTATAAAATGCAAATTGTAAAAATATATAGCTAAATTACTCTCTTTTCTGTAATGAGGACTCTGTTTGGTTGGCACTTCAGTAATTAGATTTCCAAAATAATAATATTAATCTTATAGAGCTTGATTCCAGTTGGAAATATACAAACATGTATTGATGCACACATCATTTTTATAGAACTACCACCATGCTCATGTGCAGTAACTGGTCTTATTAATATTGGGCAGTATAGGCCTGACAGATAGAAATCCTATTTATACCTTATTTAAAATCTAGCTTGAGACCGAGAGAGTTTTAAATTGCAGTTTCTTACAATTGGGATATATTTTGGAGTTGTAGTGAAAAGGAAGTTCATTCTTAACACTTTTTCCTTGTGCTTTTCACTGCTGTTACACAGCAACTTTTAACAGAGATCCTGGGATGATGCATCTCTGGTACGTTCAGAAACGCACCAAATGATGCTGGGTTGATATTTCTCAGGAAATAAGGAAGGAAGGAAGAATCCAGCCCTATGAATTTATACAAACTGCTGGGATTAACATCTGACACAGAAACATATGTCACCAATTGCAAAACAACCCTTTTTTGCAAGGTTTCTGGCTGCACATATGGTGCATGAGTGATGTGTGGATGTCTTGTAGTAGAGCTGCGAGTGCTTACAATCTTGATGTGAAGAAAACATTGGTAGTTTTCTGCCTCCTTTTTTAAATTACTCCTGACCTTCTCCAAACACACTTCTTACAACCCATTGAAGTGTATGGTTATAGACTGAAATGAGAATTCCTCTGTGAACATCAGTAATTAAGTTCGAATCGCCATAGAAATGTTGAGAGAACCTGTAACAGATGTTAAGTTCAAGGTTCCAGTGAAAATGCAAAACTGGAATAACATTATTTTTGCTTTTGTAAAATTGCAAGCTTAGTGCAGTTTGTTTTGCTTCTTTTATAACAAAATGTTTTACATACAAGATTTTATTTGATCATGTTTAAGTATTACTGGTGTATATTGATATGGTATGAATTTTTGTATAGCTAATGTGTTTGTGGTGGGTTAATGTCATCCCTCCCCCTCTGGCTCAGTAGGAGGCCGCTCCGCCTCACTGCGTCACTGGGGCACTGCCAACTATCAGGGAATTAACAAATCAAGTGCCAGGGCCCAAGGCCCCTTTGGCAGGGTAGAGCAGGGCAGCAAAGCAATCTAGGCAGCTCTGACCATCAGGCAGGGCAGAGCAACAACCAGTCTGGAGCTCAGACCTTTATGCAGGGCACAGACAAATAATCTATGGAGCTCAGGCCCTCAAGCAGGGCAGAGCAACCACCAGTCTATGGCCTGACATCCTGACTCAGGCAGACAGCAGGCAAATGCAAGACTCTCAGCCAAGATGGGTAAGTGGCCACCCCTAGGGTGGGACAGCTGCAGGGCATAGAGGGCCTTGGACCCACTCAACTCCACAGGATCCCCCCCCCAGGGCCCGGACTGTGGGAGAGGGTTCTGCCACTGGGTCAGTAGGCATCCCATCGAAACACACTGACTGGGATTCTGGCCGCAAAACCGAATCCAGGTCTGGTTTCCCTAGGCTACTTCCCACCAGAGTCTGGGCGAGGGGTTCTGTAATCCAAGCGTCCTCAGTCTTGTCAGGGTATTTGGCTACTGGAAATTCTAGGCATTCCTCTCCACTCTGTCTCCTCCGGATTCAGGATGGTCCTTTGCTCGATAGCAGAATGTGGGGCCTGCAGAAGGCTGGGGACATCTGTCTCCTTCCCTTGTTCAGCACCAACTGAGCTAGAAGTGCTGACTCTTACACTTCCTGTATGCCCCTTCACTTCTGGTGTGCGGGGTGGGTCTGGCCTGGCTCTTCCCACCAGGGAGCAGAGAGTGGCTCCTCCCCCTCTGGCTCAGTGGGGACACTCCGTACAGTGTTCAATATGCAATATTTATTTTAATAAATATCTTTCACATTATTAAGTATACTCTACACTAACAGAAGACTATTCAGTACTAAATTTTTTGGGTTTGTAACTTAACATGCAAATGTTTAACATTCACCCAAGTGCCCCTTGGTTTATTTACAGAAAAGGTAATTTTTTTATAATGACACTCTCTTAAAGCCCTTCTGTAGTCTGTTTCCACAAGCAAATGAGACAGTGACACACTGATATGCATATGTATATGTTGAGATTAAAGTGTCTTTAAAATATGTTAATATATGTAATTGCATGTATTTCAGAATCTTTGCCTCACTTTGTATTTCTGCCTGTAATTGTGCCAAAGACCTTCTGCAATCTATAGTTTTTATGGTATATTGTCTGTCCTTCCACTCAAATGTTTGATAACCTCATCAAACTAGACAACATTCCTTGTACTGGCAGGAGGCTGTGGGTGGGGGCAGGATATAGATTAATCTAAACAGTGTTGGGTAGCAGTACATCCTGTCTGCAAATACATTTGTAAAAGCTAAGGAATTAGTTGCACATAGAAAGCTGTGTGTTAAATATAAATAGTTTTAAAACTCAGAGTGGACTTCTGCTATGTTCTGTTATGTTTATTAGCCTTACATCGTGTCTATACATTGCTTTCTTTTTGTAGGGCCTGATCTTGTACAACTGAGGTCCATAGGAATTTTAACATTGACTCCAATGGGACAAAAATCAAAACCTTGAATGAGTTATCAACGTTTTTTTCATTTAAAATTTTTAGTTAAATGCATAACTGATATGGTAAAACTTTGTTGCTTTAATTATATTTATTGACCCATTATAAAAAAAAGATTCTTTTATAAATAAGGGATATGAAAGTGAAATTGATGTACTGTCTTTTAAAAATTCTTTAGGACATCTGTACAGTTGTATCACATTTTACTTTTCAAGTTTGCTTGACAGGGTCAGTGCTGCTTGCCCATTTAATAAAGCTGGACAGCATCCTAGTCAGCATCTCATTGGTCTTCGGAAAGCAGTTTACCGGTCTGTCAGAGCCAACTTTCGAGCTTCAAGATTAGCTACCCTGTACATGCTGAAAAAATATCCTTTTTGTAAAAACCCACAAAAGCAGATACTTATTAATGAGTTACCTATCCATATAGACAGGCACTTAATTGTGCTAATGAGTAGAGCTTGTGCTAATGAATTAGCTTAATTGTACTAATGAATAGAGTTTCAGTAGAAACTTGTGGTATCTAGGTAAATATATGCAAGAAGGAAGGGGGAGGGCAGCAAAGTGGTTTTTTTAGTTATGCTTGAGACAGCACATTCTTAAAATATTTCTCATTATTAGCACTGTGCAGTCTAAGAAATGAATCCTGTACTATGTCTTGAAAACATGTACCTTAGTTAGTTATTAATGCCCAAGCCTTTCGTGTGAATATTGATATGTGTCATTCAGTCCTTTCTCTTTCATTATTGCACTTACGCATGTTTATTTCCCTCCTTCCAGTATAACTCTCCTCTCAACAACCTGCCCTCACTTGACATCTCCATTGCCATACCCAGCCTTCAGGTTAAATGTAAGTGGTTTCCTATCTCATGAAAGCTAAATGGCACAGATGCAGCATAGACAAATCAAGAGGCACACTCAAGAGTGAGGATTTTCTATCTCCAAATCAAATGCAATACTTCTCACAACCAATTCAAACTGTTTGCCAAAGGGTGAACCCATAGTCCATTGACAAACTGGAGACTTTCTTCCTGGCAGTAGGGCTTACTTGATGGCTGTACTCTATCTGTGCCATAATTGGGAAAATATCAGAAATGTCAATGTAGTGCATTCAAATTTATGAGATTTATATTTCTACCTCCCCAGAAAAATCACAAGCTTGGAAACAAATGCTTATGTGAAAATCTGTCATTACCAATTACTGAGATATTTTCCTGGAAGATGTGGTTTGGTTAATATGGATAGCACTCCTGGATATTTGTGTGTATGTGTAACAGGTATAGTGATACTTCAGTTCAGAGGAAATAAGCGTTTGTTTGTGAAGCAGTGGATCGTTTGTGTAGGGATGTGAATTCTGATTTTGTGCTTAAGACATCATTGATTCATATCCTGAGATAGCCTTGGAGAGTAGATTTATTTTTTTTTGCTATACATGGGAAGTGAAATGTAACCTGTATCCTGAGTGACTGACTGAAACAATTTCATGAAAGTAATTAGGAGTTCTGGATTGGATATAACCAAGAATAATGTTAGGGAATGGGGAAGAGAACTGAAAATGGGAACAATGCATGTAATCTTCCAGAGATCCTTTTGTGCCCAAGTGAAAAAAAGGATGTCCAGTGTTGGATACCAACTTCTCTAGAGATCATTAGGGTCTGGGGGAGAGGGTTATGGATTCATGGAGCACTGGAATATCTTCTATAAAACCATTTTGGTTTGAATTAGACTGGGTCCACTTCAACGGAAGGGTGCCAACCTCTTAGCCTCAAAACTGGCAAGAGTGGTTAAGTTGGCTTTATATTAGGGAAGAAGGAGATCTTTTGTTTAACTCAGAAAATTTGGCATTTACTTCTGCCTTACTTTGTCTGGTTTTAAGATACAGTTTGTCCTGTAACAAAAGATCAGTTGATGGCACAGCCATCCAAATCATTAGCAAAAAGCTGGAAGAAATAAGTGTATTTTGAGGAAGGATTTGAAAGTGTGGTGTGGGATTGCTTGACATACAGAAGAAGAGGGATATTCTGGGCCTATGGAGCAAAGTGGAAAAAGCACCAAGTTGAAGTGCAGGGAGCATAGACAGAGCATGCAGGGCACAGGAGTTGAGATGTAGATGCAGTCGGATTTGTGCAAGGTATGAAAATTGAGAATAAAATTATTTAAAGTATCCTGAGGGTTGCCCAAAATTACTCTGTCTTGTAATGGACCCTGTTGGCTGTTCTGTTGTCTGGGAATTGCTGGAATAAGCGTGTTCCAGCCACAGCCTCTCCTGTCCTTTTCACTCCTCTAGCATTGGGGGGGGACGCACAGCTCTCTGCATCAGCCAAGGCTTTCCTCTCATTGCAGGATTCTTGGCTGCTCACTTAGGACAGCTTTAAGGCCCCTTTTGTGCCACCACAGTGGCCCACAGCAGGGAAGGGAAAGATTTGGAGCAACCTGACTGTGTATAATTAGGAAATCATGTGATGAAATTAAGGACAGGAATTTTAGCTGAATATCAGGAAAAGCTGAAATCCAGATTCTCAGTGCTACAGAGAACAGAAGTAGGGATTTCTACAGAAAATCAGAAAGTACATTAAACTGCAAAACCCATAGGCTGTCCGAGTCTGATTTAATATATATATTTAAAGGTGTGTTGTGAGCATTGTGAAAGACAGGAATGCTGTAGTACTATTGATGAAATATTTACATCAGCTATACAAATCTAAGTACTTTTTCTTAGAAAAGCATGCTTGACATTGGGCAAAGTTTCCAAAGACCACTGAAATGAAATTTAATTTTTCTGTTTTCTTCAAATGTCCTCAGAAGAAACTGCTTTAATAAGCTTCTTTTTTATTCCACTTGATGTATTTCTGCATTTTTTCAGCTGATCAAGAGTATATCTCGGTGTCAAAGCAGGGGAAAAACTGAATCCACTTTGCTCAGTATAGCATTCTGAAATTTTAATGTGTGAGAAATGCCTGTGGTTTTAAACCAAGGTGAAACTCAGCACTCCAGCTAACAGAGTAAAGCTGAAGCTTAATTACATTTTATCTGGTGACTGATCCTCCTACTGGTTTCTACCTAAGAGTCCTTTTTATCTTCTTTGAAGAAGGATAAGTGTGAACATAATAAATAAAACTTACTATCTGACTGAGTTAATGATGGTAGTATGTTGAAATGCTGTCAGCTGACTGGCTGCAGTTCTGAAGGAGAGAATCACTTGGATAGAGTGATAAAATTTAAAAGTGGGACCAGAACTTCACCTGGTATAAATATTCACAGCTTCATTAACTTTAATGGCATGTCCATTTACACTTGCTGAGGTTCAAGCCCATAAATTATATAAAATCTGCCTTGATGTAACACTATGACAATTTTGAATACTTGTCAGGAAATGGAAAATTTCAAGTTCCCTTAGTAAAGTTAGCTTACTCAGGTTGGGTCTACACTGATGGCAGCAAATTCGCCGCCGTCAGATCGATTGCTCTGGATCAACAGCGGTCTGTGTAGACCCGTTCAGTCGATCGAGCAAGTGATGCAGGCAAACCACCCCGGTAAGTGGCGTAGCGCTGCATCGAAGGAAACGCTGTTCCCTTCGATGCAGCGCAGTGTGGACGGCGCGCAGAGGAGATGCCCCGAAATCGATGGGAGATACGCAAGTGATTTACGTCACTTGCGTATCTCCCGTCGACTGCCACCAAACCCGGAAGGTAAGTGTAGACTGGGCCTCATATTGCTCACTCAGGTGGAATATTTTTTGTTGTTGTGTTGCCACATATATGCCTAGCTATATTTGGTTCATGTCTAGGATCAGACATGTGTGAATAATTTGTATTCATTGCAATAAGAGTGGCTATATCCAAAGACAGATTTGTGTTGTGTTATATATGCAGTTTGGCTGCTTTAAATTGTAGGCACTCTATTTTTATATAAATTAAAAGTAGAGAGCAGTTCTCAAACATAAACATTACAGAACAGCGAAGGATGAAAGGTATGTTTCATAGGGGCACACAGCAAAACAAAATCTGCACCATATGGGGACCAGAGGCAGATCTGCCTGGGTCAGGCCAAATAGCATATTGTAGACTCTTGTCTTATTTGTGTCCTAATTTAATTGTATCCTTTATGGTAGGATTAAATGTTTTTCTTTGGAAATTCCCCTGACATCCACATGTTATTACAGAGGGTTAAAAATCTTAATACAGAGCTTTCCTTATAGCGCACAGACTGCATAACCATGATACCGTGTCATTTATCCAGTCAAATTAGATTGAGGATTTACCAACATATACCTAAGGCTACCATGTAACCTTTGACAACTCCTTTCGTTAATACTGTCCTTACTAGTGCAAATAAATTAATATCAAGATTATTAAAATTTGCTGTGGCATAAAATATGTCCATGTTGAGCAGTGTTAAAATTTAAGAAGAATGATCTCTTTCAGCTTATGTGAAGCTTTGTATTGGACTTGATGAATCAGTAACCTTTTCTGAGATGGAGAATCTTTCTCCCGTATTCTGTACTTGTTATGTTAAACGTCAGTCTTGCATTTGTGGGACAATATATAACAGTATCCTGTCAAGTCTTTCTTTTTCAAAGTTGAGTCATTCATAATACAAAAGGTACTCTACTTCCTCAAGGGTACTTCCACAATTATAGAAGAAAGTACCTACATGCAGAGAAGGTTTCTCTTTACTCAGACAGACAAAGGCATAACAAGATCTGAAGGTTGGCAGCTGAAGCTAGTTACATTTGGGCTAGCAATAAGGGGCAATATTTTAACAGTGAGGGTAATAATTTTTCAAGGGACACAGAGGATTCTCCTATCACTTGAAGTCTACTAATGTACCACTGAAGTCCATTGAAGTCTTTCCACTGATTTCAGTGAGTGCAGGATCAAGATTGGGAGGATGACATTTTATGACCTCTGTTATGCAGGATGTCAGACTACACAACATAATGGTCCTTCTCACCTTAAAATTCTATAGAACATATCTTCAGCTGATGTAAATCAATGTAGTGTTAATGAGTTCAATGGAGCTGTACCAACTTACACCCTTGGAGGAGCTGGCTATACAGATTTCTGAAACTCTAACTTTATTACACATGGGAGAAATCCTCCTCTTGTGAGAAGGTGCAAATAATGCCGTAACAAAAGATTGTGTAGGATAGAAGGTGTTGTGTAGCTGCTACAGCGCAAGACATCTGGCTTTTTTTTCCCTAACTTTCTCACAGACTTGCTGTGTGTGACTGAGGGGCAAGTCCCTTAATGTCTCTCTGCTTCAGTTTCTTCGCTTGTAAAGGGGTGATAACATTTACCTATCTGACAGGAGTGTTGTGAAGCTTAATTCCTGAAAGTTTTGTAACTGTGTTTAACATTCTGGGATGCTAAGTGCTAGAGAAGTGCAGGTTGTATTATTATTTGTTACTGAATTAGTGACTGTGTATCATTGGCATGTACGCTTCTGTACAAGTCTATCAGTGAGGTAGATGTCTAGGTTTATGTCTATACTGACTTTCTAGATCGATTGAGTGGTCAGTGTAGACCCACTCAATCAATCAGGAAGTTGACACAGTAAATCCACCCACTCAAGTGGCATAATGCTGCATCGACGGAAACAGGCACAGTGCAGTGAAGACAGCACGCAGAAGGGAAGCAAAGCAGTCGATGGGAGTTACACCAGCTACTCTGTGTAGCTGGCGTAACTCCTGTTGACTGCTACTAAATTTCCAGGTAAGTGTAGACCAGGGCTAGGTTACTTAAGATGGTCATTGCCAGCAGTCCCATGTGCACGATGTTGTGAATTAACTGCTGTTAATGTGAGGTTCTGATATTCAGGGGCCTTTTAGACCGAATCTGGCCCCAAGCTGCTGCCGCATATATAGCTTTGATTTTATTTTCGCTCTTAGTACTTTTGCATGCTTTCTCAGCTTGTCACAACCTGCTGAGGTTACATTAGGGAAACAATATGTTAATGGAATAAGCTATTAGTACAGCATATGTAGACACAAGTGTGTTATATATTTCTCAGCTATGTTGAGTTCAGGGAGACTTAAATCTTTGCTCTATTACTGCAACTTTATGAAAATCTACTCATTGCACCAAGAAACAATGAAAAAACACAGTACAGGTTTTTTTAACTCTTTAAATAAAAGTGAAGGAAATGGTGAGTTAAATGTAAAATGCACCCACTTTGTTGAGTTTCTGTCTGTGTTAAGACTGGATTTTTTTGTGCAATATCTATTCTGCCAACTGGAGCATGGTCATGACATCTTGAAAAATCTTTGTCTACTGGTGTGCGTGTGCATGTAAAATTTGATTCACTTGTACAAAAAGGGACATCTTTTTATTGTACAGAACACCTTGAATATGTAAATGCTTAGTCTGTAGTTTTACTGCAGTTTTTTAAACCAATTGCTAAAAATACCTGATACAGAAGTTAAGTAACATAGACAATTGGATGAAAAGCCCCAAATAGAAGTGTCTTTTGCAAGACATTGAGTGCCTCTTGTAAGATGCTCAACTCCAACAGAAATCAGTGAGCAATGCCCTACTTCATTGGAGTTAATGATGTTGGGACAGGGCCACTGGGAGGTGAAGTTGCTCAGCATCTTACAAGATTGGGCACACACATTTAGCTTTAAGTTGTAGCCTGGTTCAACTTTCGTAACATTTACTGATTTCACCGAGAATTTTCTCTCATTTTTTTTAGCACAGTTAAATGGGTTAACTCAGTGTTTTATTATTATTTATTTGATCATGCAAAAATTGGGTTATTTAAATCAATCTGTCAGGATGGCCAACCGGCATGCAGCCAAAATATATCTAGAAATGAGGATAATATACACAGTGGCTTTTCAGGGATGTTGTGAGACTTCAACTAGCATTTTTAAGTGCATTAGTTCTTTTCATGGAAATTGCTTTTTAAGTTTAGAGTATTCATATTTATTTACTGTTTACAGACCACCATTACTGAGCATAGTGCTTTACAGACAAATTAGATGAGGTTGCTACTCTGAAGATAAATTGTCTAATTTGCACTATGTATTAGAAATTAGAAATTAGGGAGGATGGAGATAGGCTGTTTTCAGTGGTGGCAGATGGCAGAACAAGGAGCAACAGTCTCAAGTTGCAGTGGGGGAGGTCTAGGTTGGACATTAGGAAAATGTTTTTCACTAGGAGAGTGGTGAAGCATTGGAATGGGTTACCTAGGGGGTGGTGGCATCTCCATCTTTAGAGGTTTTTAAGCTGAGGCTTGACAAAACCCTCGCCGGGATTATTTAGCTGAGGATAGTCCTGCTTTGGGCAGGGGGTTGGACTAGATGACCTCCTGAGGTCCCTTCCAATTCTAATATTCTATGATTCTATGAAATTTTGTACCGAGTTTCTGTGTTTTGCTTTAACTAGATACTTTCCCTTCTCTTGCTCCCAAGTTGTTAATAAGGTAAATAGATTAATGAAATAAAAATGTTTGTACAAATTTATGGAAAACTGTAGACACAGGTGGCTACATAGTTTAGCTACTGAATTTTGACTTTGATTTGGTTTAACTAGCTGGTATTTATAAAAATGTGTTTGTTTCAAGGAAAAATATATTCAAGAAGTGTATTCATTCTTGGTAATTCTTCAGATTTTTATCACAAATTATATATATATAATATATATAAATATATATTTAAATATATATATAAAGGCTTAGCTACTGATGGTTTGTGATTAGGTGAGAATCTCCTCTTTCATTTAATTAAAAACACAAGTGTCCATCCTTCATGGTTATGGTGAAAAAGCTTGAAAATGTTAGCCAGTTGTACCCTTAACAGTCAAAAACCAGAAGACCAATAAAAGAAAACTATCATATTTTATTGTTTTCTTAGAATTTCATGATTTTTAAGTATATCTTATTATTTTGGGGGGGGAGGCTGATTTATGATTAGGGGTTGGCAGTATTGTAAATTGTGTATGGTTTAGGGATAATAAATTAAGCATTTACAGATTAAGAAAAATATTTTTATTTAACAACTTTTGTTTAATATTCTCATGTCTCCTTAAAAAATGGGCATATAAGTGGAGGTTGAATTTTGTTTAAATAAAACTTTTCTAGTGTATTTTCTTTGCTCCCACACACACATCTGTGTACAAGTGTTTTTAAGCAATTGGTGTGCATTGAGTCAGCATGCACTGAAGAACTAGTCATGTTAACCAGCAAAGTATGATTGCAGATTCCCCAAGAGTTCAATTATCTTGTGGTGGCCATACCATGGGATTGCTTCCCAGCTCTTCTTAGGATTGCTTACAGTCTTTTTAGGTTGAAAAATAATTTAAAGTAAAATACCTTGATCTCTGCAGTGTTCTAGATATTCCTAGAATTTTTCAACTGCAAAGTTTAGAAAAAATTTAGAAAAATTTAAAGTCACTATTATGGTGCTTCATTTTGATCTGATCAAATTAGCATTAACATTCCTGCAGTCTAGTAGATCTATTGTTTAATATCTCCCTGGGATTCTAAACAGCCTTCTTTTAAAAATAGATTCAGATTCATTTGTGTTAGAAGACAATGATGCATTTCTAATTATACCGTTGTCTTGCCTTGATGATATATATAAACTTCAACTCTAAAAGGCACTGTGGAGTAGTGATATACAAATCCAGAACTAATATTCAACTCTATGCACAACCCTCCTGTTACAAATATTGTCTCCTGCAATGTTTCTTTGTTGTGAGTCAGAAATCCACCCTTGCTCCGAGTCTGCATTTATTAATCCCATGGAGAGTACAAAACTCCATATAAGCTAAAAATGAAATATGTTGAGATCACATTACTAAACATGCATTATAAGATGTTCATGCTGTTAGAGAGCGTTTGCTGTAAGAAAGATTAAAAGGAACTTCAGTAAAATTTTCAAATGTTCAATCTTAAAGATTGTGTCCTGATTTTTTTCATCTCAGGAAAGGGTAGGCATGGTTATCCCAGTTCTGACCATCCTCCTGGGTTAATTTAAAGCATTGGATCCTGCTAACACATACAAGTTTACATGAGTCAGTAACTGATTGCAACATACTACATTCCTGGGTAACTTGCATTACAGGCTTTTCTTTGTTTTGGTACTGTGATGTCTGAAGAGCATGAATTAGCCTTTTGTCTAATGTAGGTTATTGAAAGCGTGTAAAGAAAGTTTTACCTGTTTGGAGGTTGCACATTCAATGCCTCTTTCTCATGGGTCACCAAAGCTTTATTTCAGGCGCTGCTTTTCTGCTCAAATGGTAAAATTCTTTTCTGGAGCAGATAGGAGTAAAAACAATCAGAATTAAACAGGTGGAAAATCATTTGAGTCTGGGAGTGAAAGGGTGGAACATGTCATTAACTATCCCAGAACAGTTTAGCCAGCTGGACAGGAGACCAGTGCCTCTTCTGGGCCTTATAAGATCCCAGAGGAAGGAAGCATTGCGTTTGCAAACCCAAATCAAAATAGAAATTAAAGAAACATGGTTTGAATTAGGTGGTTTTCTCCCCTTTATTACTTTGAAAACGTTTCTTTTATAGAGCTCTGCAGGGCAAAGGTTTCTGAAGATGTATGATAGCAGTTGAAACTCAGATGAAACTTTTCTATCTTGTGACCCCAGAGATACCCTCAGTGCTCAAAAATCATGTCATCCACCTTTGCCTCTTTTCCCCAAAAAATAAGATTAGTTTAAAATCATGAGTTGTGTGTTTGTTTTTAAGAACATGGTATCTTTTTGTTTGCCTTTTGGTTTGTGAACCTTTAGGTTATGTCCACTTCACATTTTTCAAGCATTTCTCTGCATCCAAAGGCTTTTTGGTAGAAGAAGCTATGTTGTTTTTGCTCTGCAAAACAATACATTGACAACTACTGCATCCCATTATGTAGTCTTTGGAATTTGCATGGTCTTAGCAGTTTCCTATAAATTGGTACAGATGATCTGTGAAGCCCATTGCTCTCTTCAGCATGCAGAGCTGTTTATTTTAAGTTTTCAAAAATCAAGGGAAAATAACATGTTAGATAGAAGGAAAATGTAAAATTAGACTGCATAACTATGGCATCATTCAACAGAGACCTCTCCCTTTATGCCCAACTTGACTATTCATGGAACGTTAAAACACTTGTATTTATGGTGACATAAACCTAATAGCATGCTTCACTGATATACATTGTACCTCTCATCATCCTCAACATACAGTCCTTAAGACCTCAGTCCTATAAGCATTTTTCTATGCCTATGAGTAGTCCCATTTGAGCAGTTACTTCAATGGGATTACTCGTGTATAATGTTAAGCACACACTTAAGTATTTGTATGATCACACTAACAACTGTGAAACCCATTGCTAATCCTCATTTTGCAAATGATTAAGTAGGTGAACATAATGAAACAAAGATACTGCATCACAAAATATGTTTTGTTAATTGATTTTGACTTACAATTTGACAATATATTTTAGCTACTACAGAAGTAGTTACTCTGGTATACTACTGTCACAAAATGTTTTAAAGAAATTAAGTTTTAGTGACGTGATCTTACTACACACCATCTTATAACTGAGAAGTTTGTTTTTGTGAGACTGGTCAATTTTGTGCATCAGCAATGTGAGAACTTGGGATTTACTACTATACAGGTAAGAAATTTCAAACTATTAGTTTTTAAAAACCTGTAGGTATGTGATTTGCTTTAATACTGTTATCCTCCACAAAAGAGAATTCATAGGGAAATCTCCTATCCTGGCTATCTTGACTTACGTGAAACGCACAAGCCATGAAACTTGCATTACCCAAAAGTTTCCTGTCTTTAAAAGCATTGCTCTTAATTTGTTGAATATGTGCTTTTTACTTCTAAGGCTGTCATTAGAATTCGTTATTTGATGGTTTGGCTGAGATTTCCTCAATTAAAAACAATGCCGAGATTAACAACTGCTTATTATCTTTATTTAGTTGTTGCGTTACACTTTGCCTACAATTTACTGTACACATTTGAGCCTTTAAAGCCTATGCAATGAGTAAGGTTGTATGATGCCCATTTAAAACTGGACTTGGGCTGAGTGTGCTGTCAAGTAACTTGCCAGAAAGAAAGATCCTTAGTAACTGGAGATTATCAGTTGCTTTATGTCCCCAACCCCCATTAAGTACAAAGTCTTCTTTGTTAACTTCCTTAACTCTGACTAAACCTACCCTCTGACTGCGGAGAGTGACAACGTGACCAACTACATTTGTGTGGTCCCTTTTAAGGAACTGGGTCTGGGACTGAGTGAAGATCAGGTGTCTGAAGAGGAGGCGCACAACCTCACAGATGGCTTCAGTCTGCCTGCGCTCAAGGTAATCCATCCTAGGAGGGAATATGCACATTCACATACATAGACTCATGCAGATCCATTTCAGTTGTGACAATGCCCTGCTGTCAGTTGATTCTGACGTCAGATTTTTCTCCCTGCACTTATATCAGTCTGTAGTAATAGAGTAAATTTAAAGAGCCCTCAGCAAGATTCATGAATGCTCCAAAAGTTAATCTTGCATATTTTTACAATTATTGGCTTTTAGGAGGATTTCATTTAACATTTGTTTAAAGAAGTGATGTGCAATGCAGAATAGGGTATTGGGTTGTCTAAACCATGCCTTTATTTAACAAAAATATAAACTAGCATTCACAAATCAGTCTCTTCCCAAAAGCTGTATTTGAGGCTGTGATTTAATTTAATCAGTGCTGAGGAAAAAGTCCATAAAATAATTTCTCAATTTGTAGATGTCTCTTGGCTAATCCCTAGCTACTCATCTTGACTTGAACAAAAAGAGAGACACTCCAAGATGTACATGGCTAATCACTGAAAAAGGAGAGTCACATTTATTTATGCAGTAGGGTTTATAAACTGGCCCCTTGCATCATGAATCAGTGTGCTACTTTGATCTCTGAAAAATCTTTAACTAAACACAGTGGTGTACAGAGGGTCTCCAGCACCTGGGGGCCAAGCCTACATTTGCCCCCCGCATCCCCCCCCGCACAGGGCAGGAGGGGTCCCGGCGCTACCCCACAGCTGCCTCGGGAAGAAGGGTCTGTACCTGCAGGCTTGGCTTTGCCACCTCCTCCGCCCCTGCACTTACCCGGCATGCAGCGCCTGCCCCTCCTGCTGTGCCCTGCAGCCCGAAATTGGCTTAGATGAGGCAGCCTCACCCCTCCAGGCCTTGGGAGGGTGGCTGGCCCGGCCCTTCACAACACGTAGGGAGGGGGCTGCAGGAGCAGAAGTGGGAGCAGCTGCCTCTCAGCCTCCTGTGCCCTCTGCCTGCTGCAAAGGGCTGGCCCTGCACCCTCTCCTCCCCTCGCAATTACCCACTGCTCCAGCCCCGCAGCCCAGTGCTGGCTCAGATGGGCCAGCCTCACCACCCCCAGCCTGGGGAAAGGAGGCGCCAGGTCGGCCCTTCCCAGAGGGTGGGAGATGCAGGAGGCTGAGGCGCGGCTGCTCCCATTTCTGATCCTGCAGCTCCCCCTGCCCCATGTATGGTGAAGGGCCTGCCTGCCCCCATACCGATCCGAGCCAGCGCCAGGCTGCACCCTTCAGAGCCTCCTGCACCACCCACCCCCTGTGTGCTGGCTCTGCACCCCTCAGAGCCTCCTGCACTGCCCACCCCCTGTGTGCCGGCTCTGCACCCCTCAGAGCCTCCTGCACCTCCCACCCCCTGTGCGTCATGAAGGGCCAGCCTGGTGACCCCCTGCAGGCCAGCACCCAGGGCCAACCCCTCCATCCCTCAGTACATCACTAAACATAATGGCAGACATTTAGTGATCTTTATAAATAGGAATTTAGGCAAGATGGTTGGGAGACGCTCATGTAATCTCCACCCCTGATTCTAATATTGAGTAGGAGGAAAATCAAGTTAAAGAGGATACAGCAATGGAGAGAACAACAACAGAGGGTAGGAGAATGGATAACAAGAGGAAAGACAGTGTCAATACCAATGACAATAACAGTCTGGTAAGCAATACTGGTTGTAAAATGACAGTACCTAATTGGGTGAGGAATCTGGGTGAAGCCAAGCAGAATCAAGTAAGGCTTTGTCTATACTAGCACTTTTGTCAGTAAATCTTTTGTCGGTCAGGAGTGTAAAAAAAAAAACCCAACCCCACACTGCTGACCGACATAAGATTCACCAACAAAAGCACTGGTGTGGACAGTGCTATGTCGGGCAACATAGTTACTGCCGTTCATTGGAGGTGGTTTAATTATGCTGGCGGGAGAGCTCTCTCCTGTCAGCAGAGTGTGGCTACACGGGAGACCTTACAGTGGCACAGCTGAAGTGGTACAGCTGTACAGTTGTAAGGTCTGTTGTGTAGACATAGCCTTAGGTGTCTGTGCACCAATGCAAAGAGCCGGGGTAACAAAATAGAGAAACTAGAACTTCTGGTGCATAAAGTGAGACCAGATATTCTAGCTATAACAGAAACAAGGTGGAATAGTAGTTATAACTGGAATGCAGATATTGATGGGTATGTGCTGCTCAGAAAAGACAGAAATAAAAGTAAAGATGGTGGAGTAGCATTAATGACAAGGTACACTCTAAAGAAATTAGGAGTGATGAAATGGATAAAACAAAATTTGTTTAGGTCAAAATCATTTTGGGGAAGAAAGGTAGCAGAGACTCCACATGGCAGAACTTGGGATCTGATCTGGTTATGGAAACAGACGTCTTGAATATTTTTAATGAAATAAATACTACTGGGAACTGTGTGATTATAGGAGACTTTAATTTCCCAGGTATCGATTGGAGGACAAGTGTTACTAATAATGGTAGGTCCCAGATACTCCTGGATAATTTCTTCACCAAATAGTCACCAAACCAACAAGAGGTGATGACATTTTAAATTTAGTATTGGTAAGTAGCAAGGACCTCATAGAAGAACTGGCTGTAGAGGACAACCTGGGTTTTAATGATCTTGTGTTAACTCAGTCTAAACTAAATGGAAGGATAAACAAAAATAGGTCTGCAACTCAAGTCCTTGATTTCAAAAGGACAAACTTTAAAAAATTTTAAGGGAATTGGTTAGGGAAGTGGACTGGACTGAAGAAGTCAAGGATCTGAATGTGAAGGAGCTTTGGAGTTACCCTAAATAAAAGTTGCAGAAGCTATCTGGAGCCTGCATTGCACGCAAGGGACAAAAATTCACAAGGAAGGAAAATTTGTCCAAACTGGATGAACAAGCACCTCAAACAGATTATTAAGAGAAAGCAGAAATCCTGCAAGGAATGCTATCTCTTGGAGGTCAGAAAGTGTAAGGAAAAAATGAGGACTGCCAAAAAGCCAAGCAGAGTTGGAATTTGCAAAGAACATTAAAACCAATAATAAAAGATTCTTTACCTATATAACTATAAAGAAAACAAGGCAAGAAGTGGGACCGCTAAACACTGAGGATGGGGTAAAGATTAAAGAAAATCTAGGTATGGCCTAGCACCTAAATGAATACGTTGCCTCAGGTTTTTAGTAAGAGTAATGAGGAGTTTGGGGACAGTGGCAGGGTGGCTAATGGGAATCAATATATGAAGTAGAAACTACTACATCCAAACTGAAAGTCAAACTCAAACACTTCAATGGGAACAAATCGGGAGGCCTGGATAATCTCCATCCAAGAATATTAAAGGAACTAGCACATGAAATTGCAAGTCTAAGAGCAAGGATTTTTAATCAATCCATAAACTTGGGTATCATAGCCTCTGACTACAAACATAGTACATATATTTAAGAAAGGAAAAACTGGGGAACTGCAAGCCTGTTAGTTTGACCTCAGTTGTATGCAAGATCTTAGAACAAATTTTGAAAGGGAGTGTGGTTAAGGACATAGAGGTAAATATGATTGGGATAAAACACAACACGATTTTACAAAAGGTAGATTGTGCAGACCAACTCGATCTCCTTCTTTGAGAAGATAGTTGATTCTGTAGTCAAAGGAAATGTGGTAGATCTGTTCTACCTGGATTTTAGTAAAGCATCTGGTTCAGTTCCATATGGGGAATTATTAGTTAATTGGAAAAGATAGTGATGGTCTTTGGACCAATCTTGTTTAACCTTTTAATTAATGACTTTGGCAGAAAAAATGGGAATATACTAATAAAACTTGTGGCTGAGATAAAGATGGGAAGTATAGCCAATGTTGAAGTGGACCAGAATATCATACAATCTTTGAAGTGGAGTAATAGAAATGGGATTAAATTTTAATAGTCAAGGTCATGTGCTGAGGGTCTAACAACAAGAATTTTTGCTATAAACTGGGGACTTTATCAATTGGAAGCTATAGAGGAGGAGAAAGATGTAGGTGTATTGGTCAATCAGGATGACTGTGAGCTGTGGCCATGAAAGAGGCTAATGCAGTCCTAGGATTCATCAGGTGAGGTATTTCCAGTAAAGAACGGGAAGTGCTGTTGCTATTATTACCATTATATAAGGCACTGGGGAGACCTTTGGAATATTGTGTGCAATTTTAGTCTCCAATGTTTACGAAATATGAATTCAAATGGGAAAAGGTGCAGAGAAGGTCTATTAAGATGATTAGAGGAATGGCGAACATGTCTTATGAGAGGAGACTTAAGGAGCTTGGCTTGTTTAACCTAGCAAAATGAAGGCTGACGGGAGATATGACTTCTCTCTGTAAATATATCAGAGGGATAAACACCAGGAAGGGAGAGGAGATATTTAAGTTTAGGGCCAGTTTTGGCACAAGAACAAATGGATATAAACTGGCCACCAACAAGTTTAAGTTGAAACTCAGGACAAAGATTTTTAGCCAGCAGAGAAGTGAAGTTCTGAAACAGTCTTTCAAGGGGAGCAGTGGGGGCAAAAAATGTAACTTGTTTCAAGACTGGAGCATCACGCTCCAGTTTATGGAGGGGATGGTGTGATGAGATTGCCTACAATGCCATATGGTCCATCTGCAACTGCTATTAGCAAATATCTCCCAACGGCTGGAGATGGGACAGTATATGGGGATGGCTCTGAGTTACTACAGAAAATTCTTTGCCAGGTGTCTGGCTGGTGAGTCGTGCTCATATGCTCAAGGTCTAACTGATAGCAATATTTGGGGTTGAGAAGAAATTTTCTGCCAGGCCAGAGTGGCAGAGACCCTCGGGTTTTTTCTCCTTTTTCTGTACTATGGGGCACAGGTCACTTGCTTTTAAACCAGATTGCAAGATGATTGGTTACTGAATTAAGCTAAAATTGACATAAGCTAGTTATTAACTGATTTTTTAAGTGTCCACCAGGGGGTTTCCACTGGTTTAAATCAATTTAAAAAATGGTTCAAGTTAGTTTAAATCAGTGCAAGGTGCATATAAATAAAGCCTAAGTTTGGAAGCATTTACACAGAGCTCTTCTTCAGATTTTCTGCCCAGACATGAAGAAGGACTCTGTGGAAGCTCAAAAGCTTGTGTCTGTCACCAATGAAGTTAGACCAATAAAAGATATTATCTCATCCTTCTTGTCTCTCTAATATCCTGCGACGGACACAGCTACAACAACATGGTCAGATGTATGATGGTTGCATATCCTTAAGTGTGTCACTATCGTGGAAGTTTTCCTTTTGATAGTTCACATACTGGAAAGACCACTATCCATTTACAACTGAAAATGATCTATAAATGCAAGACTCTCAGAAGAGATTCATTTAAAGAACATTAACTGAGCTAAATGCTGTATCTCTTTTACAGTTGAGGAAATAAGGTTAAGTAACTTGACCAGTCTGTGACCCTTGGGAATTGTTCTCAGAGCACACGTCTGCCAGCCCGATTCTGATCTCTCTGTGTCAGCGGACTGGTGTCTTGATTAAAAGTACTATATTCTTCCCTTTTTTTCCTTTTTAAATAAAAGGGGGTACTGCCCAGAAAGGTGCTACTTTGACAGTCTTCTGAGACATGGGTCTTGTCTTGATTAGGGAAACAATTTTTTTTTAAATTGTGTTAGGTAAGGTGATTTGAAATATCCATTAGCACCTAGTGTAGACACAGTTTAAGACCTTTTAAAATAATGTTAGTTGGTCAAGCAGTAACCTAAGATGCTCTGTAGGCATATAGAGGACCACTAATGAGCACAACAAAAAAAAAGATTTTGCTTCATAGTTCAGTTGGAGGTTCCTGAGGAATGTGATCAGTAGGCTTCCTCTTTTTCATTGCAAGAGTGAGTGACCTCAGGTAACATAAATGATGTTTTGAAGAGATTATTCCATTGTTCTAAACCTTTATCCATGTTTCCTTATTTTAATGGTATTTGTGAAGTCACTCAGCTTTTACATAAAATAATAAAACAGCTCAGATTTCTTAGGGTTTCAAAGTAAATGTTAATATATAGTGCTAATGGATTTGCATTTCCAGGCTGGGGAGAGGGATATAGTAGTCAGTAACTATGTCATAGAAATGACAGTTAGAGGTTATGTGGAAAGAGTCTTTTTCGCTGCAGCATACATCCTGCTTTCAGAATCTTGGCCACTCCTTTTCTGCCCTAGGGTAGTCAGAGACTATCCCACTAGTGAGACTGGCATAAGGACAAAAGGAGCGCCTTCTGAAATGGGGATATGATGCATTGGACCTCATAGAGCCTTTTGTGCATAAGAAAGTACATGAGATCCTCATTGAAGGAATGCACAGTCACATAAAATGTGAGACACCCAAACTAGTATGACCTTGTCATATTTTAAAAAAAGGGCATATTCTCAGTTTTCCTTGATGTTTCCAGTTTTAATTTGATTACTCTGTTGTTTGTTTGTTTGTTTGTTTGTTTGTTTGTTTGTTTGTTTGTTTGGAGGTAAGGTGTGCTCCCAGGCACACAGTGCTGAGTATATAATCTGTGAGAGAAGATAAAATTGTTTAAAAGGGGGACAAAACGTTTTTAAAAGTGAATGAGGAAATGCTAATGTTTTTTAACAAGGAAGACCGTGTGATTCTTTCTGTGTTTTGTAGGTTCTGTTTCAGCTTTGGGTAGGACAGAGTTCAGAGTTCTTCAGACGACTAGCACTGCTGCTGTCTCCAGTTAATGCATCCCCCAAACTCTTGATCACCCCAGAACGCTTGCCTCATTGTATTTTGTCTGATGTAACTCAAGGTCTACCTCACACTCATGCTGCCTGCTTAGAAGAGCTTAAGCGAAGTTATGAATTTTATCGGTACTTTGAAACTCAGCATCAATCAGGTTTGGAACGTTCAGCCAAAACGAAACAGAAGTCAAAAAATCTGAACAGCCTTCACACAGCAGTACGCAGCTTGCAGCTCCATCTCAAGGCCCTATTGAATGAGTAAGTTTATACAATTTGAGAGAATGTGCCTGTAATTAGAAAGCTTCAGTCTCGTGCTCTTTTGGTTCTTGGTGTATATCCCAGCTTGAAAAAAAGACTAAATTAAGGCTTGCAGCCATGCAACATAAAGGATGGGGTAGATGTGTGAATGATTATAGACTAGATTATATTGCTGCTTCTGCTTCCCTATCCATATATTAGAAAACAACTCTGATTTACATTCCACAACTGGAGGAAGATATTTAACTAGTGTCCCTTATTTAGTAAGGAGCAACATGAATGAGGTACAGTCTTGTGAATTAGATATTTTGAAGAATTATATAATAGGGTCAATGTTAGAAACTCTCTGGGCACCCTAGAGGGGTCTGAGCACCTGACCTTTAGTGTAAGTGATTGCACATATAACAAATCAGAATTTATTTAATTGAGGTGGCTGTTTCTCAGAGCAGCCTGCATTTATTTTAAGAGGAGATGACTGAATTAGGAGTTTTCAACTGGAAGTGAAGGGTTTTGTTCTATTCAGGTTCTGATACTACGCCCATCACCATGGGAATCTGAGTTTTAAACTATAACAGCCACACATATTGCCAAGTATTGTGAAGCCAAAGTCTCTCTGTCCTACATGGCATTTGATATTGTAGTTGCTTGGCTAATCCTTAGGTAGTCTGTGATGCTACCACCTTCTTAAAAGTGAACTGCAAAGCAAAAAGATCCATCTCTTTAGTCCCTCTTTTTGAAAGGACCTGAAAACATACTTGACTTTTGTCTGTTTTGCAACAATATTCCAAACATTTTGAAAGAAAGTTCAACACACAATAATTATATGGCATATTCCTAAAAAGATGTTTCATTGGTACAGTTAAATAACACAAAGCTATCTAAATTTAATGGATTACCATTATGAGAATGGCAGAGAGGAGGAGTTTGGCTTTAAAACATTGGAACAGCATTATGGACCTGACTAAACTACAGTTTAAGAACATGGAGGAAATAGGAGTCACGCAAGATACTGATTAAATTCAAAACCTGAAGAAATCATGAAATACAAGATTCAGATATGTGAGTGTGATATTTTCCTTCCCATTAATCTAGGGTAATAATTCTTGAGGATGAACTTGAAAAACTTGTTAGCTCTAAGGAGACACAAGAACTAACTTCAGAAGCCTATCAGGTCCTAGAACAGAAACTAAAGCTGGTTCAGCCTCATATCCAGGCAAGCAACAGCTGCTGGGAGGAGGCCATTTCTCAGGTGGAAAAAATGGTTCGAAGAAACTCGGATAAAAAAGGTACATTAAAAAAGTTCTTTTAGCAACCAGCTAATAATGTGATTTAAAGAGATGTGTCTAGTTTACATTTCCAAGACTCTGTTTTCTAAATATGTAGCTGAATTTTGTATAACGAAGTTCTATTACATATAGTTTTCCAAAGTGTCCAGTTTAACATATCACTCCCATTTCTCCTTAATGACTTTGAAGCTTTTGACTGACAAAATAATTTGTATTATTGTTACTCATTATTTTTGATTGCTCAAAAGTGTGGTAAACACAAGTTCAGATTGAGCTAACCTGATCACAAACAAACAATTTATGTTATGTTAACTTTTTCTTGCCAAAGATGGACTGTATGTGAAGGGACAGAGATGTGATGAGAATTTGAGTTCTTTAGTCACTTAAAAATTACTTACAGTGTAGAAATGACTTGCTTGTCTTTCCCCAAACAACATTTGAAATTGTACAAGAAGTGAACATGTGGTGATCACAAGTATATGATATCTGTTCACTCATTTCTCCTGAGAAAGAAAAGATCTTTTCTGGGAAGCATATGATTGTGTAGAGGACTATGCAAAAGAAAAGGTCTGACATAAGATCTCTAGAAACTATCAGTAACTTAACTACTGGAATCTGACACCAAGTATTTTGGCATTCTTCCAGTACATTTTTGTGTGTAAAACTTTCAGAAGTTTGTTTTTTGTTTTTTAGACTTTCATTTAAGTAAGTTTTTATTTAAATAATGAAAAGAGAGAAGATTTTGATACATCTTTCAACATGACTTTTTTAATGACTGTCTGGTTAATTCATGGAAGAATAAAATCACTTTATATAGAAATAGGAGTTCAATAGAGTAAACTTGAGAATCTTGCTTTTAAGTTTCAATAGCTTATTCTAATGCAGGGCCTAGCAGTGCTCTTGTTCTGGAAGGAGGAATTTCCCTTTATGCTTGTTTTAGGTTTCCACTTCTACATCCAGTTTTTACGTCAAAATGTGAATATTTTTCCTGGTCTAGGACACTAACTTGTAGGCATTTATTGAATAAGATTTCACCAGTTTCATACTATCCAATTCACTAAATCTTATTTATTTTTCTTTTTTTGAGATGATGTACAAAAATAGCCCTGGGGATGAGGTGTTTTTGGAGGGATAGGGGCTAATGCTGGGGGAGTAACGCATACTTTTTTTGCTTTCCATTTTGTCTTGTAACTTTCCCAGAAATTTGTTGATTTTTAATCTGTGTAACACCCTGTGTCCGAGAACAATGCCCCAGAAACTCCATAATTCACTAAGATCTTATAATTATGATATATTCTTTACAAAGTATGCCTTGTTGGTTATCATTTTAAAAGCCTTGATCTGCTAAACATTAATATCCTGTTGGAATGGATGTGTTACCATAGTATGTGAAGTTATAAAATATTTTGTAAATGCTACTAGAACATGTTCTGAAGTGGGAACCACCTAGATCAGCTTTTTAGGCACAACAATGAAGTGGCCAGACGTGCTAATGGCCCATAAAGGAAAGATTCCACTACCAGGAATTGTTTACAGTGAAGGCTTCATTTTAGGACGCATGCTTGCAATGAGATTGCTTGACCAATGGGACGCAACTGCCACATCACATGCATGGACTGTTAGAACAAACTGAAACAGACTATAGAAGGGGGAGAATGACATAATGACTTGACTTCTCTCTCTCCCCAACTGAACACCTGAACAATCATCTGGAAAACAAAAGGAGTTTGATAGAGGGGAGGGGAGTCCCAGGCAGGGAAGGTTGCCCAGTCTGTGTTTAAGATACTGCTTGTACCAGCTAACAAGGGTGAGACATTGCTAATTCAAGAGCTTGTTAGTGTGTAGAACTTAGACTGTGATCTTATGGTTATTTCATTTGATAACTACTTTTAATCTCTATCACAATCTGTATTTCACAATGTGCCTAAAGGAATTATGATTAATACAAATGAATGTTAAAATATATTTTCCTTACTACTGATTCTCATAAGTCAAACATCTTTTTTTTAAAAAGTCCATAAACTTAAGCCCAAAATAACTTTATTTTATTTGAAAAAGTCCACTATGCACACCTATGGTGTGATATAATAACTTTTTTTTTGAAAATACAGTGCTGTGGAGACATCTAAAGAGTGGCATCTGTTTCTGGCCAGCACACCTGTTGGGCATGCATTCTACATATATAGGCTGTAGTAGAAATTCTAGTTAACATCTGTAAGTATTTCATGTCAAACTTTGTCAGTTTTTAGTAAGCTAATAACTACAAAAAAAAATTGGCAAAACCACTCAACATTCTAAACTTAAATAGGAACATATAATATGCGTACCAAGTTGCTGATGATTCTTGAGGGATACTCTCAAGCTTTTAGTCCTTACAGTTTGTTCACAAAAGCTCTGACCAACAATAGCACACTGAACTCTTAAAGATCAGTTATCCATTCATTCATTCATTTTGTTTTTATTTTCCCCTCCCCGCAACCCAGGCAAACCAGAAGCATCTTGTGGTAACACACACTGCACCATGACACCATTACTACAGCCTGCCTTGCATATAGAGGACAAAGACCCAATCCCTGAAGAGCAGGTAAGAATAAATGGATGCTTTTAAAATTGTATATGAATTTTGTGTTGCAAAGATATTTCCCCCATCCATTTCCTTTTTAGCTGCTTATGGAATGATTTTACCTCCTTCAACAAGGTATGTAAGGCAATTAGCCAATGTCTTTGCAGTAATGGACTCGTGAACTACTCTACAGTAGATGTGGTATACCACGTGGTGGTGTTCTCCACACAGGAACAAGGAGCTTTTAAATTAATTTGGAATCCAGGTCTGCATGTGCTACCCTGGAACCAAATAAAGACATCTCTAAAAGATATATGAACAAAGGTGTAAACTGGTTAAAAGGCAGTATATTAAATTGATTCTTTCTTGCACTAACTTAACTAATCGTATATGACTTGCATAGTCTTTGCATTGCTGGACACTTAAAATATGCTTTATCATAAACAGTTTTGTGAGTTGTTTTCTCTCTCACTTTAAGGGCACTCATTTGAGGGCTAAAAGTAACTGGAAAGAAAAGTTGGCTTCAATTCAGGAATTAATCGATGGGCACATTTTGAGAGAATATGGGTCCCACCATCACCATCAGCACTTCAAAATTTTTCATGTCAACTTCTTGATTCTGCCCTTTCTGAAGTTATCTGGTTGAACAGTTGCCATTTATCAAATGAATGAGACACCTATTCCTGAATGAACTGGAGGAGGGGAAAGTAAAAAACAGTGATAGTCATTATATCCAATAGGAATTATGGGAAAAGTGATCCCATCCACAAGTCAAAATCTCCTTTTCATATTAATGGTGGTTTGCACCAGAGTAAATCTGAAGTGACACTGCTGACTTCAGTTATCTTGACTTTAAGTCAGTGTACGTACTCCACTTTTATACAGCATAACTGAGAACAGAGTCAGGCCACTGAACTCCTGCCATGCAAATCATGTGAATGACTATGGACTTGGGGCCCAGTTCTCCTGCTGAAGTGCTACAGTACCTCAAAGGACTTGGCCTTTGGGGAATATGCAGATCAAAAGAGCAGCTTATTCTTTTTCCTTAGGAATTGGAAGCATATGTTGAAGATACAGATACAGACAATGAGTACAAAAGGGAGGACTTTTATTGTTTTTCCAAGGAAGAGAGAGAGAGACAAAAACGTGAGAGAGAGGAATCCAAAAGAGTGCTACAAGAACTGAAATCTGTGCTGGGATTTAAAGCTTCAGAGGTAGAGAGACAGAAATGGAAGCAGCTGTTATTTAGCGACCATGGTAAGTACTGACTTTTTTAAAAATAATTTGACTCTAAGTAAGGGGCTTCATATGTGTGTTTACAATCAGATTTTGAAATTGTGTTGCTAGAACACATATTGCATTCAACTGTAGTATTGCCTTTGGTAGATCTGTGTGGCCCTAATTTGTTGCTCCATCTGTTCACATGTCTTGTTGGCATCATTTTACTCTCCAGTTTAAAACAAAAACAAAGAAACTGTAGGAGATGAGAGTTTGGCCACTAACTTCAATACGCTAAGAATTTGGCTCTTAGCTCATAGAAAATTAAGCACAGCATACAGGGAATTGTCATGTAATAAAATGTGCAAACCAAACTTTTTCATTGCTCTCTACCAAATCTGTTCTTCAATAAGACAGCAAAATTGTAGTGAATCATACATCTTTTTAAATGATAGTACACTTTCAGGTTTAGAAGAAATACTTCTCAATTTTATCCCAGATTCACTGAGATACATAGAATAAAGTGAAAGGCTAGACTTTGCTATGCTATTCCATGAACTGAATTCCTGGAAATCAGGCAGGTGTTGGTTCCCATGAAAGAAAGAAAGATAAAAACAAACAGAGTACGCATAATGTGTGTTTAGCCAACAATCTAATTTGTAAGTAGGAAAAGGATTCTTCTGGAGTGTCTCTAATAGTCTGGAGAGGACTGTAGGCACCTCCACTCACTTGTTTCTGGAGGCAAGTATATGCAAATTTCTCTTGCATATACCATAGTGCAGTTTCTCTCTGTTTTTTATTGGGAATATTTCTGCTTTCTTCTGCCTTTTTTCCTTCTCTGGTCTTCTCTCTCACTTCTTCCTGTCTCCCTTCTCCTAAAAAGAAGGCTAAGGGAAAGCACTACAAAAAGGACAGCTCTACAAAATCTAGGATCTCTTCTTTAGAGGACGGTGAAATCCCTTTGTCCTTGCCTTCAGTATTCTCTGATGATTCAGATTCAGGCAAGGGGAAAACGTAGTCACATCATGGACCTGGCCAGATTTGTTGGCAGTGTCTAATTTACTTTTGATGGTCTAATGAGGAAACAGATATCTCTAAAAAGGACTTCCACAAGCCAAAGAAGTCTGAGGATCTGGAATTCCCAGTGTGTGAAGACAGTTGCTTTCAAGTGATCTTGTCTAGTACAGAAGCAATCCAACATTTACCTTAAACTATGTCTAAAAATCCAAGTTCAAGTTTGGATGTATATCCCAGCTGGAAGGCTCAATCTCCAAACTAGCCAGAAAAGGAGGTAGCTGTGCATTGCCTCTTCAAAGCTTCTGTGGACAAGTGCTCAGTAATAGATCAGACACAGTTATGTGACTTCAGTCCCTGCCTTTAAAGACACATCTGTGATCCCATCTTTCACGCCATCTCCCACGTCCATCAATCTACAATTCTAGTCCAGTCCAAAAGCAAAAACACCAAAACACTTCAGACACTTCTCAAGAGCAAGCTTTCCTCACTATCCATTATCTATGCCTCATGTGATGTGGCATGTTTCTTTTCTACAATCTTACTCTGTACCTACTGGTCTTACACTCTCCTTGGCAGGCATAATGCAGTGTACTATCCACCATACACAACCTCTTCAGGCCTTCTTTCTCTCCATTTGGAAAAACAAGGAAGGAATTGGTCTGAGCTGATCACACTCCTAGCCCAAGTTCAGAGCTCTCAGGACTAATGGCTGTTGTAAAATAATTGATGTCAGGGGGAGCCTGTGTTGGATAGCCCCTTGAACAGAATAGCAGCAGATGCCAGCCTGCATGGATGGAGCACTCACATGAACACAAGGCTCTCTCAGGCCTTGCTCTAGAGTCCAAGAGGGACTCCAGCATGAGTAGTTCCCTCCTTGAACGAAGAGCAGTGGGCCTAGTCATGCAGCAGTTTTTCCCCTTCATTTCTAATCCAGCAATTAAAATAAAATGTAGCAATTAGACATCTGCTGCATAAATTATCCTCCATGGTAGCACTTGGGTCTGAGATTCTATGCATCTCTTTCAAAATGGTGAAGGAAGGTTATCAGGCTATCTGGGTCTACATCCAAGGTAAACTGAAAATATCAAGAGACTGGCTCAACAATACTGGGAGAATGGCAGCTGAACCCTGCAGTCTTCAACAATGTGCTCTCAACCTGGCTTGGGTGGGTCTGTTCCTATAGCAGTTCATCTCTGTTGTTCTAGGAATTTTTGTTTTCATTCATGTGGTCAGTGCAGTGGATGGATTCTTTCCATCCTCCCCTTCTCACAACAATAGCTAGGAAAATCTGGGGAGTGAAGATGATTATTATTGCCTTCTTTTGGACCACAAAACTTTGGTTGCCCAATATGCTTCACCCATCAGTCTTTGAAATGTGGTGTCTCCCATTTTCTGAGGAACTTCTGTGGCAAGAATTGATGTTTTGTCAGAAGTCAAGTCAGTTAAACTTGACATCCTGGAGGCTGACAGATTGATGTTGCAATCCTTCATCTGTTCTCTTGCATGACAGAGCTATTCTTTCAATGCAGGAAGCTGTCAAGGTCTGGGTCTACTAAAAAATGCGGGGAATATTGTTTTGATGCTTGGAGGCCAAAAACTTATATTCTCCTCAAGTCTTCCTTGGGTCCATGCTCGAGTTTGTCCTAGATAGCTATGATATGGGGCTTAGTGTACATTTCCTTACAGATACAAATTTTAGTTCTCAGACCTACTGCTGATTGGCTATGAAAACACGTTGGTAGTTCATCCCTGCATCTCTTACTTTTTCAAGTAAGAATATAAAAACATCAGAACAGCCATACTGGATCAGAACAATGGTCCGTCTAGTCCAGTATCCTGTCTTCCGACAGTGGCCAATGCCAGGTGCTTCAGAGGGAATGAATAAAACAGGTAATCATCAAATGATCTACCCTATCAGCTATTCCCAGCCTCTGGCAAACAGCAATCTCTGCCTATCCTGGCTAATAGCCATTGATGGACCTATTCTCCATCAACTTACTTAGTTCTTTTTTTGAGCCTGTTATATATAGTCTTGGCCTTCACAGCATCCTCTGGCAAGGAGTTCCACAAGTTGACTATGCATTGTGTGAAGAAATACTTTCTTTTGATCATTTTAAACCTGCTGCCTATTAATTTCATTTGGTGACCCCTAGTTTTTGTGTTATGAGAAGGAGTAAATAACACTTCCTTATTTACTTTCTCCACACATTCATGATTTTACAGACCTCTGTCATATCCCCCCTTAGTTGTCTCTTTCCCAAATGAAAAGTCCTAGTCTTCTTAATCTCTCCTCAAATAAAAGCTTTTCCATACCTCTGATCATTTTAGTTGCCCTTTTGTGTACCTTTTCCAATTCCAGTATATCTTTTTTGAGATGGGGCAACCAGATTTGTACCACAGTTTTCAAGATATGGGAGTACCATGGATTTATAAAGAGGCAATATGATCATTTCTGTTTTATTATCTATCCCTTTGTTAATGAGTCCCAACATTCTGTTAGCTTTTTTGATTGCCACTGCATGTTGAGTGGATGTTTTCAGAGAACTATCCACAGTGATTCCAAGATCTCTTCCTTGAGTGATGATAACTAATTTAGACCCCCTAATTTTCTAGGTATAGTTGGGATTATATTTTCCAATGTGCATTACTTTGCATTTATCAACATTGACTTTCATGTGCCATTTCGTTGTCTGGGCATCCAGTTTTGTGAGATCCTGTTTTAACTTTTTGTAGTCTGCTTTGGATTTAACTATCTTGAGTAGTTTTGTATCATCTGCAGATTTTGCCACCTCACTGTTTATCCCTTTTTCCAGATCATTTATGAATATGTTGAACAGCACTGGTACCAGTACAGACCTTTAGAGAACATCACTAATCAAAAGTAACCTAATCAGTAATCAAAAGTAGACTAGCTCTTAGGTATCAGCAAGTTAAATTGAATTTCAACTTGGTCCTTTTTCCTCTCAATGAGGCCCCCTTCAGGCCACTTAGAAAAGTTTCCCTTATGCTTCCTTACTATCAAAGTCCCATTCTTCATGGCAGTTAGTTTTGGGAGAAGGGTCAAAAAACTAAGCATTTTCTTTTAAGGCACCATTTCTTCAGTTGTTTCCAGATAGGTTTGTACTTCATGCAGCCCCTGAAATTCTACCTGAAGTGTATTCTCCATTCCACATCAATTTGAAGACTGTTTTATACTTTCCTTCTGCCCTACACTATCACTTGTGTACTAAGAGCTCTCAAATCCTACTTGGATAGGACAGCATTGTTCTAAATGTCATGTGTCTCCTTGATGACCTATAGTTATTACAAAAAAAGATCAAAAGGATCTAAGGTTACAGTCTACCAGTTGCTCATGGCAGTAAGTAAAGAACCCCACACTGAGTTTCTAAAAATCCTACTGAAGTGTGTGTGTTGGCTCCCTTAGCAATAATGTGCACCGAGCGAACAGAGGATCCCCAAAGAATTCTGTAAAGCTACTACTTGGTTCACTTTTCATTCACCAAATATTACAGAATTGATGTCACAGCCTCCATAAATACCTCCTTCAGGATCCAGTAGCCCATCTGTTTCGTTTAGATTCTGTCAAAAATAAAAAAATTAGCTTGTAAATTATGGTATAGTTTTTAGCTGCTTTGACTGGTTTTTCCTGTCTCTCTACCTCTATTCTTCTCCTGCTTGCTACTTTCCAACAATTCTTTCTGGACTGGGGGAGGAGCATTCTGTGAAAATAGACCAATTCTATCTTGCTTGTTAATTGGTTATCTCTGGGATTTGGCCCTCTACCAGTTTTGCCCCTCCCTAGGTATCTTTCCATCACTTTTCAGATTTAGAAGTAGTCTTTGAGCATTTAGGCAATGTAACGGCATGACACCCACCTCTCATGAACACCCCTTCTGGTTGAGTGTGTCTCTTCAGTCTTTAAACAGTCCTGGCCCGGGTATCGGGCCATACACCCAGGGGCCCTGTTGTCTGGAGGCAATGGTTTCACCCTCTCTGGACCCTTCTGGCCCAGCTCTCCAGCGGGGCCACTAAGTAGTTCAGATCCTCTTCTGGGGATTTATTGCTGTCTGATTGTAAGCCACTTCCCTAGTGGATTCTGAGGGGACCTGGGCTCTCCCAATACCCCAAGTCCCAGCCCAGAGTCCCTAAGAATAGCAACTACACACCACTGTGTCCCTTTAATTAAACTGTTTTCAGTTCTCTGGGCCATTTCCTCATGGCCCCAGCCTTCACCAGTGCTTCACCCTTATCTCGGGGCTTGATTATGTTTTGGCCCAGCAATCAGCCAGGAGCTCTTTCTTGGTCCCCTGATCCCTGCCATCACTGAGCTGCCTGTGGTGTTGCAGTTCTGGCTCTATAGCTCCTTTTTAAATGGCCTTTCTGGGCTCTGATTAGTTGCTTCGTCTCTGATTGGCTAATCCTTTCCAGCCTCTCCAGATTGGCTGCTTCGTATGCAGTTTCTCTAGGCTGCTAGGAGGATTTAGCTCCACTGCTCCTTTCCTGGGATTGGTGTGGCAGATTTTGAGGTCTCCAGCAGGGAGCCTCTGGACTTAGTCCACCCTGTCACAGGCACCAAAACTGGCTCTTAAAGGGCTGGTATGGAGAGAGAAATTTGCATATTCCTGCCTTCAGAAACAAGTTGGTAGAGGCACCCAGTGATTCTTTTCAGAATGGTAAAGGTCCTCTCCATTAGAAGAACAATTAACAGGTGAGGCCAAATTGGTCTATTGCTGTACTGTGCTATGTGGTTTTTAAAAAAGTAAATCGTGAAGCATAAGTTTTCAGTGTGTTAATGAAAATAATTACTAATGTGACAAACATAAAAACACTCCCATGTTTAGTTAGTGAAAATACATACTACTAAAATAGGATGCAATGGAAAAATTGAATACAGTAATCTTGTTTCCCATAAAAAGTTTGTATTTTCCAGAGTTATTTTCATCTCTGCTTACAGGGGTAAAGTCAGAATGGAATTAGAAAGGGAATGCCACATGGGAACCTGCTGTTGCTGCTCTCATATATGTTCGTGCTGCTATTCTAATGGAGCTACTACAGTTTAGGGATCTGTTTGTTGGAAATGGACACTATCGTTTTGCTATAAAGAAAGACGTCTGTTCTTCAAGAAGCAATTGTATCGTGTTGTACTAACCCCTAACACTGGGAGGAGAGACTTCCTGGCAAGCATCCCATTGCTGGCAATGGGACTCGCTGCTGCTACTAACATCAAGAGGCTAAATTAGACCACTCTTTATTTGTGAGGACAACGTATCCTACTGTATGCATACATGACTTATTTATGTGTTGTGATGTAAAAATCAGATATTACATACAAGACATTTTTATTATGTTCCAGTTATCTTTACCACATTAGATAGCTGTTGTTATTTAAAGGAAGATAGTTCAAATTTGTGTGAGATGCAGCAACTGATTTTACTTGTAATTTCCATAAAATACATCAGTTCTATGTGACATCATTTTTACATATATATCATGAGTTTTAAAGACTGTGTAGAACTAGTAGCCATTACCTTACATCTTCCACATCCTGGTCAGAAAATACATCTTTATTTTACACATTTGAACTCTCAGCTCCATCTCTTAAGACACAAGTACCTGGGTTACGTTTGGAAGGTTACTTTTTATTCATCATTTTTTCTTTTTTTCTTTTTTTTTTTCTTTTTAAGCTGCAGTGAAACCCTTGTCTCCTGTAGAAGCAGTGGAACCCATACATAATTTGGAATCCCCTCTGAATTCAGAAGCAGGAAAGCAGTACTGTAGCCAAACTAGTGATGAATCTGAAGAGAGAGACCTTAGTCCAAAAGCCCATGTCACTACAAGTGAGAAAAGTGGTACTGAATATTTATATGAAGATCCTACGAAGGGTGAAAACAAAGACTTTGCTGCTGACGCAGGCGTATCTCCAATGGTTGTAAAAAGAACATGTTACCAATGTGAGGGTGAAGGAGAGGAAGTGGAGCCAACTAGTGGTGATGGAAAGGAGGTTTTACAGCCCCCTTTGAGAGATGCATTACAATCCTCCATCAAACAAAGGCTGGTTCATCTCCATATATCAACGGATTTCAACTTTGCATCAGGTCTGGCTGCACAGGTTGCCACCAAATCACTTACTTTTACTAACATGCATGAACAGACTTTTGGAGATGATGATGACAATGACGAGGAGAAGGAGAAGGCAGAGGAGAATGAAAACCACGTGGAAGAGAACAAGGATGAAGACAGAGGCTTTACAAATGAAGGAGGATTATGAGCCCTACCTGAACTTTGTTAAACATTGTATTGCCACTTGAATTCCGTAAAAGGCAGGTGATATGATTGAAATAGCTAAGGCATGGGTTCAAAGATAAAAATGCTGGATGAAAAAATGGAGACTGAAATGTAACGCTTACTGTTCCCTGTATATGAAGCTCTCAGTAGGGCTTTCCCAGTATATTGACAATAATATGCAGGTAAGATAAGGAGTTAGAGGCTGGAGCCTAAGAATAGTTGTCTGTCTCCTTCTGAGGACACCAGTGGTGGGTTTTGGAACTTACCTTAAAATTTTATGTTTGTTTATTTATATTATATGTGTTTTTCTAAAAGGAAGAGAAAAGGATGTCTTGAATTTCAGCATACTCCGTCATTTCCTTTCTTTGTTGTTGTAGTAACAGTATTAATTATATCACTAGTCAAAGCGATTATTTTTGAAGAACATAAACAGTGATGTGTGGTCTCCCCCACCTCCTTTGCTTCGCTTTTAGTGTCTGCAGTATATTTGTTAACAACCTTAGGTAGTTTTAACTTTATTGGTTAAATACCCTCCCAAATGAAAATGCTGAATTTTACAATAAAAATGTGAAAGAGTTAGTAGTTGATATGTCCTGGAGTTTTGGGCTAATGTAGTATGAAGTTACTTGTTCTTCATATTAAGGTTCTATTTATAGGTAGTTTATAAAGGATTCATAGATAATTAATAAATGTTATGAGCAAGTTATAGACATGAGTAGCCTGTGTTATGGATAGTTATAAGCACATCAGTAGGTGTTATAGATGGTTAGAAGCAGCCTGTTGGACTTTATAAAAATATATACCAATTGTTTAACCATTTATTAAAACACCTATTAATGATTTGTTGGCCCTTTGTAAGTGGAACCTTAATATAACTGTGACTTAGGTTATTTGCACAGGGTTACCAAGTACAGTATTGTACATTTTTTTTCTCTTGCAGAGTTGTGTTTATGTGCTGGAGTAAATTTTTAAGCTAAGTTAAATGAGTATTTTTTAAATGATGTACAGTAATTTTGTTACAACGTTAAACTTGCTTTTTCCTAACATCCTTTCACTTTTCTCTGAATCGCAGTTATAACCTGTCTGATTAAGAGATCAGCAGAGAACATGTGCTTACATCCTTTCAAATTAAACTGTATCTTGTAACCCAATTGGCACTTAACTTTAAATATATAGTGTGGGGCTGTTCGTTTCTCTCTGCAGAAGTGATATAGAGATTAGTGAACCGTGACATAGAAGAAGTTAACTCGGGAGAAAGGGAGAGCAGTGGTTTCACATCATGCTTTTCCTCCTACTCTCTGACACAAAGGAAGGCCATCCACAGAGTATGGGTTCCATGGCGGAGGCTGAGAGGGAGCAGACACACGCTCTGGATCCCTTGAACATTGATGGATTTCCATGCAGAAATCAGGCCAGTAATTACTTCTGCTAACTCCTCTCTGCATCCCCCTACACCTTGGGTGTGTGGCACAGTGCAGCCATCAGGAGGTACTTAATGGCAGTATAGTTCCTGAGTGTATTATGCTGCCATGAGGTAATGTGGAGCAAAGGGAGCTCAGTGAATGCCTCAGCACCTGAGGCAACATGGCCCCTGGGCCATTTTGTAACAAGACCAAGCCTGCCCTGCAACCTTCCTCCTCCCTGGTATTGATTTGGAGGAAACACTGGGTGTAAATATATGAAGTTTCACAGCCCCTAAACGGGATATATTAACATGTAATGGAGGGAGTAAGTGGCTCAGGGTCATGGTTTACACAGTGTGTCCTCTGTTGTCTTTTCCCTGTTTCTTCTGCTCTCTTGCACACAGATTACGGGAGGGAAACACCTTTAAATGCTTTATTTGCATGTGATAGTGTATTCTGTGCCCTTATTTACATGTATCTGGGGTGGAGGCTGTAGAATGAATGTTCCTAGGAAGCATGTGGAAATATAGTCCTCTGCTGAGCCATGATGTATTGAGCAGATAAGCATCCCTTTTGGTAATAAGGTCTGTTCTACCTGAGAAGGGTATATTGAGAAAATGGAGTGGTTGTTGCAGTTTTCTCTGTGGTAGGCAGTTGTCTTTCTAATTTTAGAACAGGTTTAAATAGACCAAGAATGTGTGGAATATTGTCATTCTCACCTGAAAAGAAGTCTTCCTCATCCTTTATTTAAGACTCTCAAGTTCACCAAGTGACCTGATTTTTTTTTAGCTAATTCTTCCTCTTACATGGTTTTATTTTTCAGTGATACTTTTTCCATCAGTTCATCCACCAGCATCTCATAACCTTTTGCTATGTATCCCAATTATGCTATCTTTTTCCTAAATCCAAATTATAGGATCCTATCTCCTTTAAATGATTGTAAATTATTAGAGAGACAAGGTAGGTGAGGGGAAATATTTCAGTGAGAGAGAGAAGCTTTGAAGCTTACACAGAACTCTCTGCGTAAGCTCAAGAGCTTGTCTCTCACACTAACAAAAGTTGGTTCAATAAAAGATATTCCCTCACCCATCTTGTCTGTCTAATATCATGGGACCAACATGGCTACAACAACATTGTAAACTTGTGATCACTACTTACAAAATTATCTGGGACCTGATTTTCACTACTCTCAAATTCCAGCTGAAATTAATGGGAACTGCCAGTGTTTTGGACTGCTACAAAAAAAGGCCCCATACCTTTTGTTTGATCCGGTAATTTCTACAGTGTTTGCTTTACTGCAGACCTGGGCAAAAGACCCAAATAACAAACTCTGTCTAATCGCTTGGAATTAGACGTGCGAGAAACGAGTGAATCTTTGGAGCAAGCAATCTTAGATTTCATCATCATTAAAACAAATACAAGTTTTGTCTGAGTAAATCAACTAACTATTAAATGCAAATTAAATTGGCAAACATACTTAGTGTGTTCTTTAAATAAAGAAACACGCACACTCTTGCATTTGCATCCATTTAAGATGCCACACATAACTGCCCTGGTGGATAATTTACTTTAATGGCTATTTATTTAATATCCTTCCTGCAGAAAAATCTGGTTAACAGCCCACTCCACCCAAAGAATGGCTTCCTTTGATTTGATAACCTGCTCCCAGCTACATATAAATAGTCTTGTATAGTCTAAATTTCCTCATGATGATGTCTGTTGAAAAGTCCTTGTTTTCAGGCTGTAGAGCCTCTTGAACAGGTCATTAGTTTTTTTGGCCATCTACATTTCTTTTGCTGCATTTTAAAAAAATATGCCGTATCGGAGTCTGCATTAGCGCACAAGCGCTATGTTAACATATTGTGTATACAGAGGTACTAATGCTGCCCTTTGTTCTTTGACTGATAACTGCAGAATGAGATCTTAGTAAGAACAAAGCACTTATTTTTTAGGTTTTGATTAACTTTGAAATCTGATTATTTTTCGCATGAGATCCACATTGAATACAGAGGCAGGCTGATGAATCTCAGTAGCCAGAGTTCTTTGCAGTGAGTAGAATTGACAATAAATACATTTTCCGTATCTTGTTTAAAATTAATGGCTTCATAAAGTTTTGGAGGAGCACACAGTTATGTATAGTTAAATAATGGCAAAGGTACTTCTCTATCAGACCCAACTAGAAGGATTTCTAAAGGCCAAATTTACTTTCCTAGATTTGAGTATAATCTGATAGCACATCTGATTTCTGCCCTTAAATTTCACCGATATAGTAGCAAGTAAACACTTGAATTCAGACAGATGTCTATGGTAGAGATATTTATTGCTGATGAACACCATTTTTAAATTTTACATAACACAATGATAAAGTGAAAAGCCATACACTAATGGAAGTGGGTTTAGTAAATTATAAATCATGCACAACTTTTCAAAGTAGGCCAGAACAGCTTTGTATCAATAATAAACAAGATTAGCAATTGCCAAGCCTTCAGTTGGAGTTACAGTAATAAGATAATTGAGCTCCTGATAAATCGTTGCAGACTTGAAATCAACTAATCAACATATAAGAAGAAATACTGGTAGACCAAGACTAACTAGTTTTACTGAGTTTCTAAACTGCACACTTTGCCCATGATTCTTGCACACCCAAAGCTTTCTTGCCCTGATTGGATATTTTGCATGGATATAAATAGTAGAAGTGGGTCACAGTTTTGTTAATTTCTTTACAAACAAATAAGTCAACAAACTGTTGAACTGCGGAACCTTTTTTTCCCATTTCAACCAGGACTAGTTGTCTGTCTGTCCCATATGTCCAGCTACTGAGATCAGATGATGAAAGAAAATTCTTGGTTTGGCAAGGGGGGAAAAGTATTCCTATTCAACAGGATTTCTGTGGTGAATGTTTTTCTTTGCTAAGCAAAACAAGAAGTTGTTAAATCAAAATAAAACCTACTTGGATCTTCAATCTTCAGTAATTGCTACTTGGTCTAATAGATGCTATAAATGCCAAAGAGCACTTATTTAAATACCAACTGGACATTTAAGACCCCAGATCTGATCTCTGATGAACATATCACAACATATCGTGTCTGATCAGTTACTATACACAAGCAGAATTTACAAGTTTAGTAGCAGTGAACATATGAGTATCAGAGATGATAATAAAGGCTTAAATTACTAATTTTAAAAAATTATTTTGTAAGAAGGTATGCTTTATTCATGATTTGTAGTTTTCTCATCTTTATGCTTTTAAGAATGGATACTACCTTCATTTTATATATCTAAAAATCTATTCCAATAAGTGCAGTAACAGACATGGCACATACAGCCCTAACAATAGGTGTTCTGAGTGACTATTTTGTCATGCATTCTCTTACTCTTCACACTGGCATCCCTGAGTTATGGGCAGGTCTGTTGTAGTAAAATATGATCTTACAGTAGGAGTGCACTATGAGACAATTTTACACACACTGAATTTGATACAGGATCCTAGAGAAGAGTCTCTAATGTAATGGATGAGGAAGGAGGGATTGTTTATCTGTTTCTAAGCAAGTGGCTTCTTTTATGCAGGATGACTGGGATGAAATCTTGAATACTTTGACTCCTAAAAAATAAATAGAATGTCACGTGAAAAGAGCATACAGGTAGTGCCCATACAAACATGAACCATAGTGTACTCACCTCAGCATGAGAAACTTTGCTTTAAGCTTTTTTGAAGCTGTACCTTTCTTGGTTTTGGATACCTACAAACAGCTCTATACTTGATATTATTCAAGCTTTTACAAGTATTTACAGATTTAGAGATGAGTCATCCCTTTGTAAAGACATTGGCTGGATCACCTTCTGAGCAACATATAATAATAATTTTAAAGACCTGTCTAGTATTATATATTCCACACACTTCTTAAGATTTATATAATACTCAAAATGTGCTAGGTGTGAAAAATCATGTGCTTTGAACACCCATGGGTACCTAGGCAGTACTCAAACCCTGGCTGCTACCCAGCGGTTCACCCAAAGCAGAGGAGAAGAGGGCTAGCAAAGCTGTAGGTCACAAAGAACCTGCCCACAAAACTCCTGATTGGGGGAGATGTCCAGCCCCACCGATTGTCTGAGCAAAAATAAGGCTATAAGATTCCCTCCCCAAGGTTCTTACTACCTACACAGACAATGACCAGTGGAGACGAGGCAGGTAGTGTGCTAAGACTGCTGCTTATCCCACCACATGTAAATAATTCCACCGTTACCTTTTCTGCCCCTCTTCAGCCTTGCTTGGTTTTCTCCATCTGCTGTAAAATACTGTAAACTCTTTGGGACAAAGATTGTCTCTATATTGCAGGTGTGCACAGCGTCTACCACAGTGGGGCCCTCATCACTAGGTGTGACTGCACTACAAATAACTTCTTATAAGGGCAGGGAATGGGTCACAACAGAGCATGTGACTGAGCAAGTGGTGATGGCTGGAGGTGGTGATTACTCATCATTGCTTCATTGGGTTGAGAAAGGCAACAGAAGGATGTTTTCAGGAGAGATTTTGAGGAGGAAAGGCGTTGATGCGACTGACTTAATCAGGGAAGAAAGTCCAGCTACAGGAGCCACAAGAAAGGTGCAGAGATGAGAGTGGATGATGAAAATGAAGTAGAGGAGTTAATTGTGCAGCTTGAAGGGATTTAGTGTGTCGTTTCTTAGCTGGTTACATCTTGATCCCAACACAATTGAGAAATACTATTTATTAGGGATTGTTTCATTTTATGTAAACCTAATCAGCTGATGCCTGTTCTAAATGCCTGATCCCTACAGCTTCTCTACATTTCCTCTGTACTTTAGATCTGAAGACCCTACAGACAAGTATATTCATTGGCTGTACTGATCCCAGAAAAGCTACATGGCCAAAATTGAGCTCCTTGTCTTTCCTTTCCCCTCAGCTCTCATTTTCTATCAGTTCTTGATACCTGATTCTTCCATCTCACTTACCCTACCTGCCTAGGCTGTGTCCAATTCTTGCAGCTTCTTCTTCCACAGTGTCTCTAAGGACTGTATCCATTTCCACTCCTGATAGCTGAAATTGTTGTTCAGGCCTTTATCTGCATCCTGATTCTTACAACCAGTCCTGACTGGCCTCCCTGAGACCCACATTTCTTTCTCTGCACTCCTCTAAAGAGAAAACAGCTGCTTAGATAGCCATTACTCTGGACACCTGTCCTCTTCTCACTGACACTTCCTTCTCCTTCAAACTGGAGCTTCCTGAACTCACCTTCAAAACCCTGCATAACTCTGCATTTCCTTGTCTGTCCTTCTCTCCTCTCACTTCATCCTCTCTGCTCTGCTGGTGATGCCAGTCTTAGCAAACAGTTAGTCCACTCCTCCCACAAACGGCTATGGTCTTGCTTCTATGCCATGCCGCTCCTTAGGCACGGAAAGCGTTAACGGGCCTGGACTGCAAGGCCACAACCCTCCCCCATTCAAATCCCGCATCAACACGCACCTTTATTGAGACACCTACAAGCACTTAGCTGGCTGATAATGGGAAGCTGTCACTGAGGATTATCTATATAATTAGTTAAAAATTATCTTTGTATCATCAAAATATTGTGTAACTAAGAGGTGGCCAATGAGCATCTTGTATTCTTGTATGCTGCACTCTTTTCTTTTACTTTTTATCTGTTCAGATTGCAAGATCCTTGGGATCTTTAATGTGTCCTTTAATGTCTGTACAGCACCTAGCACTCAGTGAGTATTACTGGAAACAAACAGTACTCAGCCCAGTGCTGCCTCTTTTTTTCCCCCCCATTCCATTCTTCTTCACTGTTCTTGCCTTTTGAATTGGGTAGAGATTGTTGCTTAGAACAGTTGTTGGCTGTGCTGTCTCTGGGCTCCATGGTGGGTCTTTTCTGGCTGTGCCTTCCAGTGTGACTTTCCTTTGGGGGCAGTTGGGGAAGTGTATGTTTAAGTCAGCACAGGAGAAGGGAACTGCCTAGCGGGGGAAGCAGGCTGCTTGGTCAGGAATTGGGGCTTTGTCTACACAGCATTTTGGCCAGAATGTGAATCTACCAGCTTGCCAAGCAGTAATGCCCTCTGTGGACACTGCTACACCACAGTGAAAATCCCATAGTAGAACTTGCCATATTACTACTTGAAAGCATAGTAAGCCATGCCACACACTGGGACTTGCACTGCACTATAGCGCAGTTGGTGCACTCTAGATTTACATCCTGATTTGACATGCAATAACCTGCTGTGTAGACAAGCCCTTGATCCTTCCTAGGATCCTGACCCAGTCCTGACCCATCCACAAACCCTAGAATTTGCCAGTTCCCAGAAGACATCCATCTGGCAATTGACTGATTTCCTAAAGCTTCTTGGCCGTTGGTTGACACTCCATCAGTTTTCTCCTACTCCATCACTCAAAGGCGAAAACAGCCATTTAATGACACATAATACTAACTTTTAATAGTCTCAGCAGAAGTTTTATATCCTCAGTACTTATAGCCTTATAACTTATCTTAGTTATAATAGATCCCCTATGTGCCATGTTGCCCTTATTCACAAATGTCTCAAGATCCATTTAAACATTTGAGAGAGAATAATCAGAAACCTAGAAAAAATGCAATCAAGATTTTCACATTTTAGAAATACACCACAATAGTTTTCCTCCGGTGTTTGTCACATGACCTGATATTTTCCTACCTGTCAGCGACCCAGTGAGTAAGTTTAGAAACGTGTTCTGAATTCCTGTTTTGGCATGATGATGTATGTCAAGAGTAACTCTGCAAGCTGTCCTCTAGGGAGCTGAAACACAAACATGAGACAGAGACCACAATGGAAGTAATGCAGTCAAGACAGAAATCAAGATGTACTGCAGCTCAACTTATACTGCTTTTTGTAAGTGCATATTGGCGTTTATGAGTAACTTTGTAATTCTGACTTATTGCAGAACAATGAACATGGGGTATAGTCTGCAAGTAACAGCAATTTTAGTGTCAAATCCCAAAATAAGTGAGTCACTTTTGTTGGCCACTGTTTCCTCCACATCTCGGTATTTAAAGACTGGCCCCTGACCACCTCAGCTGGGGGCAAGAGAACTGAAAACAGTCTTACATTTTTTAATAGAAAGTGATCAATGCTTCCCCTCACTTTTTCCTGTTAAGAGCAGGCTGGTTACTTAATAAATAAAGGGGGGGAATCAATGCCTAAAATTCCTCATTAGAAGTAGCATCTACCACAGACTGAAGTGGAATGGCTGGGCAGTGGCGCCAGAACCGTCAGGGCTGCTCTTAATGTCTGATGTGTGTTCCTAAAAAAAAGAATGGATTTCTCTGTGCCATTGCAGTTTTATAGGCCTTGGGATGAAAGCCACTAATCAGGATTGCCCCCATGGTCTCTCATCTAAACTAGTTCATAGCCGTCCAGTTTTGTGCTGCTCCATGTGTCATTTTATACAAATTAATTTTGCATATTTACAGATAATTTGCATACAACAGTGAACTCCAGCTCTGAATAAATTGTGTGGATATAGTTCTCATCATGTAGTTGGGGTGTAGTTTTTCACTGTAGCTGTGCTGCTCTGACCCTGTCGTGAAGATGTAGACTACTGCAACAGAAAGGGTTTTTCTGTTGATGTAGGAACTTGATCTCCCTAAGCACCAGTAGGTAGGTCAACAGAAGCATTCATCCAGCAATTGAGCTGCATCTACACCGGGGGTTAGGTCAGCATAGCTATGGTGTTTGGAGTTTTTACACCCCTGAGCACTGTAGCTACGTCAACCTAAGTTGTCCATCTACAGGGCAGCAGCAGGGCAAGCTTCTCCCACACAATGTCCTGAAATGGGTGGTTCAGACTCCAAGGTCCTTGAAGTTCTTGACCTCTCTACTAAGACATGTGACGTGGTGGTGGGAGGTCATATGTGCTACAATCAAAAGATGATAAAGGGTGATCCCAGGGCCTGTGAAATAATCCATGTGCTGTAGGTAATGGAAGGACATTTGCACTTTAGCTCACTCACTAATGGAACATTTTATAACTATAATTTTGAACAATTGAAAAAAATCAATCTTTGGCTTATGCAGTAGGGATGGAAAAAAGCATATTATGTGCTATCCTAGTACTAGTTGGTCAGGTGTTTTGGGTAGGCAGAAGCTAAACATTAGCACCGTTAGAATGTTTCTTATCTCAATTCAACTGAACAGTTCTTTCCTTTTAGGACCCTTAACAGATGTTGTATATTATTTTCCATGTAACTTGTTTTAAGTGGATTTATTGCTGGTGAAACGGTTCAGTTTGATAGTCCTGGCAATCAGTGTCCTGTCTGTTCACAGAGGGGATACAGCAGTGTGAATCTCCATATTGCTCTGTCAGTTTGCCTCAGTAGTTGGCCTGGAGAAGAGACTATCTCTTGGACTGCAAGGAATTTCAGTCTTTGTGGCCATTCAATCTTTGGCCTCTTCACCACCCATTTCTTACAACCCACTGAACAGCAATCATGTGGCAATGACTGGGCTATTACTGAAGTGATTGTAAGAGGTTCTGTAGTACATTTCCACTATAATAAGCCCTCCAGTTGAATGACAAAGAATCTCTGGCCAATTTTATTTCTTCTTTACATCCTCTTGTTCAGTAACCTCTCTGCTGACAAAGCGTTCCCGAAAATGTGAATCTAGACTTCATGATTCAGGAATAGTAATACAGCTGGGAAAAGTCTGTTAGTTTAAGGAAGAATTTTCGATTCTTTAATCACAATATTTATTCTTCTAGCTAGAGCAGTTATTGTTGCTCTAACCTTGGTGTCAATAACATAAATGATCGGTATACTCCTTTACTAGTTTTATTTCTGAAGACTCTTGAAGGACTTTTTTGTAAATTTGATCTTCCTTGTGAAGTATAGAAACGTAGGTAGCCAGTGCTGAATAAATCCAATCCAGTCTTTCTGGTCTTCTCCAGACAGTAAGCTAATCACACAGTTTTCACTCTGACCTGATCTCCATTCAGTATTTCTGTAAATTTCGTTTCTTAAGTGCGCCATCCATCACCTTACTGCATGAAAAGTTTCAGCCTGACTCTGTAACTAAAGTCTACATACAACCTCCATTTCATATTCTCTGGTTTCTGGTTCCATTACTACCCATGTAACTAAGTAGTCCTTCTAGAATCAAACACAGCAGCTGTACAGGGCACAACTGTTCCTTTTTGTGGTCATCTTTTTTTTTTTACTACACATTGAAGCTTGGTTGTAGAAAGACTGGATGCCTGGGGGTAAGATAGCCATTTGCTTCATGTTCTGGAGTCTGCCATTTGCAGTTTAAAGACATCATGAGTTCTCAGTCTCCATTATTCCCTTAATATATGGGTTTACGTTTTTACTGACGTAGTTGGACTCTGATCTCCTGGAGCAATGTTCCTTTGGTGCCTGATGATGGATTTTAAGGTGGTTTGTTTTTAAGGGCCTGGCTGTAAGCAAAACCTCATCCCTTGCCTAGCTAGTGTTCGGCTTCTCTACCCAGTCTGGCTTTGGACCCATCTGCTGTCTCAGTTTACCCTCTCAATAGTCATCCACTGATTTCTAGGACTTTCAGGTTATTGAGGTGACTCATCCCTCTGACTAAGGCACAATAGTTCACTTCTTCCAGATTAAAGGTCCAAAAGGAAACAAAACCATTCTGACCCAGACTCTTGCCAGGCACAAGTCTTCTGTAAGTCTGTCTTCTTCAACAGTCTTAGCTCTTGTCTTTGATTCAGCTGCCAGCCTTCCTGGGCTTCAAACAGTCTCTTCTTTCCCCTTGTTGACAAGAGTGTGTGCACCACTTCATGGGATGGCAGCATAGGAGCGCCCATGCCCACGCTTTGCTACTGGATTGCATTCTTGAGCTCCTAGACAAGTGAACTCTGCCCTGTCACCCAAACTGCCTGACCTTTCTTCCCAAGCCCTGTTCCTGTGTGCTCAGCCTGGCCTCCTCGCTGGCCCTCTCCTGGATGGTCCCCTGCTTCTTAATGGAGCACTCACTTCCCTGGAGTCTCCCTCCTGATTGACCACAGGCTGCCCATGTCTCTCAGCAGGTCTCTGAGTCACATGCTGAGAGAGAGAGAGAGAGAGAGCCTAGTTGTACTATCTTTTTATTTTAATGCTCCTCTGCATTTCCTGACCACTGATTCTTGGCTCTGCTGTTGGCTCCTATATTTCCCTAAAAGAGTCCTTAAAGTTATAGCCACAGTATAGATTGCCAAGGAGAAACCAAGGGAAAGAAAAGGATCCTGGAAGCCTTAGATTATTATTAATATCATCAAACTAAATGACAGTCCAAGTGTAAGAGGAGTATCTTAACAAAAGAACAAACTACATTGAGAAACTCCCAAAGAGGCTAATCCATCCAAGGAATATGGAGTGGAACTATTTATGAAATGAGCATGTGCTGTAAAATTCATAGGTATTGACAGGATTCCCACTTCCTTTACTGTGAGGTGGAGACAGGAAACAATTTAGATACCATAGAAGTCGTTTTCAATCTATATATTGGGCAGCTCTGAGCTCATCTTCAAGACCCCTACCTGTCCACACTTAAGTTTCAGTTATAGATCGTTTCTGCTCTGACAATGAATCAAGTTGACCTGTATATAAACTGTCAGTTGTTCCCCTTCCTCTAAACTCAGTCTAGTGTCTGTATGTCTGTCCTTAAGGATGAGAGTTCTCAGTGCAAGCACTCCTTCTGTGGTGTTTGAAGAACACCTAGCACATAAGAGGTGCTACCATAAATGGATCATTAATGATAGCAGTGGTTCAGCTCCACTGGGAGCCCTAGTGTAGATAGCCTGCCAGCTACTGACACTGTTTTTAACAAGTGTGTCGATTAGATTAGCTTTGAGCAGGTTTATATGCCAAGGTGCTTAGAACAGGATCCACAGCCTACAGCTTTCTGCATTAGAACTCCCAGCACTGCTGATATGGGGAAGCTGAACATCTATTTAGCAATAATGGGAAACAGGAAAAACTCTTCTGTGTAGAAGGGGCCAGTGAGTGGAGTAACCTTCCAACACTTCGCATTGATGAATTTTTCATACCAGTTTCTCTGTGATGGTGTCTGTTGCTTATGGTGTCCCAGTTGCTACTGTGTCTCTTCTCCTTTTTCTCCTATTTTATTTATCCCCATCTCTTTTCCCGTAGCTCTGAAGCAAGCCTTGAGGTTTTTGTCACGTTTTCCTGTATGCTTTAATTTGCTATTTGTTAAAGTCTGCCTTTATATACCTCTTTGGGTGAGTTCCCTCCATCTTGCAATTTGTCTTCCATGAAACTGAATGCTGGCCACTTTGAAAGCCTTTCTGGTTACCCTTATGCTTTTTTCTAATTTTTTCTTTCTAGCATCTGTAACACAACCTCCTCACCAGTAGTCATCACCACCACTTTTTCTGCACTATTCATGAGGGCTGCCTGTACTTTACCCGTCAAGTAGCTGTGATTGGCTGAGTGGGAGAATGGGAGCATGTACATGCTTTATCAGCACTGCAGTTTTCTTCCATTTCTATGGCAGTTTGTTTGTAATTTGACCTTTCTATGAAGATGAATTTCTTGCTCGATGATCCTGGCAATAGCTAATTTCTGCAGTATATAGTGCTGACATGTTGATACAAGCACTTTAGTAATGCACACTGGTTACTTCTGGCCATATATCTGATGACTGAAGTAAAAGTGGTTTTATACACTGTGTGCTCTCTGTTGCACCTTCCCTTACTCTGACAAGGCTCTGTGTATGATACGACCATGTGGGGGTGCCCTCACCCTTCCTTTTGTCAAGTTGCTGCAGAAATCCCTTTGTGTCACATAAATAGCTGACCAGGAGGTGTGGTAGAGCGGGGACTAGGTATCAGCTGAGGAGGCTGGCAGCAGGGGGAGGCTTTTGGAGAAAGAACTGGGCTCAGGAGTGGAGTAAGTGCCTTCTTCAGCTGTGAGGTTCCTACAGGTCCCAGGAAATGGAGCTCCCTCATACATCCTGAGAGCTCCCAAAGAGAGGAGCCAAGCAGGCTGGCCCCTCTCCTGAGGAGCTATGCAGCTAGGGTTGTGGTTTCCACACATTGTTGCTAAACTATGGACTTGTCTTCACTGCAGACTTAACTCAGGCTCAATGGCCAGGTTTTCTCTTAACATGTTCCTCTGCGTTGAAACATCCACATGCCTCTGTCAGTGCTACACAACAAGCTAGCCACCACTTCCTGAGCTTTAGGGCAGACCCCGAGGTAGATGTAGTGAAGCCATGTAGCCATGGACCGTCGCAACAATTGAGACATGATGGTCTTCCAATCCCTTCCTGCAAACCCATTGACCAGTGTGCCTCTGCTCAGCTCCTTCCTTCACTCTGCTCAGCTTCTTGCTTGCAGTTTCTCCAGCTTCACCTTTCTCCAGTGCTGGATACAGCAACACAATGCCCCTAACAAGGCCATGTCTCAGCGTGCAGCCACACAACCATACGAACAGATGTGAATCTTGGTGCAGCTTTAGGCCGGACCTTGGAATACATGCCCAGATAGCTGCATTCTTCAGCATGACCAGATACAGCAAAAGTGTCGATATGGGGCAAGGCAGCACAATACTATGGTCATGCTATTGCGGGTTAGGCTACCACAAGTTAACTTACCCTGTGATTGTTTACCCCATGCTTAGCTTGTGGTGAAAACAGATGCTGTGCTCCAATGGTGGTAGGAGCTCCACAGGGCAGCCACCTCTTTCTATGAAATTTCCTATGCCTAGGTTTCAGATTAACAGCTGCAGCCCCCTTGTGGGCCTTTTCCAACCCAGGTATGACTTGTCAGAAATATCCTTACTATTTATTCCTGGCTGTTGCCACACATCCCCAGGAAAGAAGGGAAGCTTAGAGCGGGTTTATGGCAGCAGGTTGGGGAAGGGGAAATTGATTTTTTTTTTACCATAGGTCTAGGTCTCTTTAGGGAAAGGAGGCTTGTGGGAGGAATTCTTTGCTATGTTGGACCTTGCTGCATAATCAGTGTATAATTTAGCTCTAATGTGTTGCATAGTACAAAAGGTCTTGCTTATTCTACTGATGAGAACACTATGTAAGAGCTAAGTATTATTATTATCACTTGCAATTTCCAGTGCTTTGGATCTTGAATGTGGAACAGATCAAATTGCTGCTGTTAATGAGAGACGTCGGTTTACTGAGAGTCCTTTATATTCTTTCCTTCTCAGAAAGTTTTGAATGCTGAGCTGCCTCTGTGTATTCTTCATAATGTACCATGTGCAAATATTCCTTGGGAAGTGGTACTACCAATTGCACAGGTCTTACATAGAAAATATTGACCGTCCAATGTTTCCTGTGCTATTGAGAATGTGTATATATATGAAGACATAAGATTGTAACTTTTGAGCAAGTCACTTTCTTTAACCATTTGAAATTTCCTGTTTCTGAAGTTCTCTATTAATATATTAAACACTTGCCTTATACTATGTACTTCTTTCTATCAGCTGTATTGCTGTATTCTTCCTTTCTCTCATTAAAACCTGTTCCTCCTCCTCCTCCTCCTGTGTTCTTTTGTCCCTAATATCTGCAACATGATCATGGACTGGCTCAGAGCTTAAATGTAAGTTTTTCAGACCGCTGCTATGTTGTTGTTATGAGTCCCACATGTAACCAGGGTCATGTTTGCAACCTGTAATATTGCTGCTGTTAGGGTACTGTACTAGGGTTCTATAATGTTACTTTAATACCAGTAATCTATTTATTTAAGTGTTGACAAAGTACTCACTGTACACACAGAGTACAAGATACAGAAGAAGAGTTCACAGTCTAAATAGATGGATAATATACAATAAAATGTATTGGGAGATGAAACTCAGAAGAAGGTTCTTAGAGCAATTTTAACTTTAGTCTCATGGGAAGGTGGCAGCATTTTTACTGATGTGCATTAGTACTTACGGGCTTTATGGAAGAAGCGAGTTGTGAGGGATTTGGAAAAGGAAAGTGTGGACAACTTGTGGGATAGGAAGGGAGTTTCAGAATAGGTGACTGTGGAAGAAGGCACGAGGATGAGAAATAGACACTAAAGAAGTGGTGAGGTGGGGTTGAGTGATCAGAAGTGACAGCAGAGAAAGAGATTGGGGCAGAGTTAGCCCTTGAGCGTGAGAACAGAGAAGCTTGAACTCCATATGCAAGATGAAAGAGCCAATTAAAGGATTTAAAAAGGAGTGATGTGCTCTGAGCAGCAGGCAAGAAAGAGATTCTCTGTAGTGTGAATCCACACTTTTATTAAACTTGGAAATGCTGGGTTTTTCTGGCTTTTGCAAGACCAAAAGGCAGAAAAGAGATTGTTTTCTTCCTCCTCTCCCCTAAGCCACAATCTGACTTGAACGCTCTACAGGGTGTATTTAGTGAACTGTACTCCAATCTTCTGCCTCTGAGCTTTGATGCAGAGATTTTCCACAGTTGTCTCTGAGGGCTCTTTTCCCTCTCCCTCAAGCTTGCTTTGTCTGGCAGAGAAAATGTCCTCAGGCAAGAGCACTGAGGTAAGCTAGGAATCCCTCAGCAATAGATTCCCCAGCATTTGATTAGGGTACAGCCATCATCATCATCATCATCAAAGGGTTCCCATTCCTGTGTTTGGCACCAAACCTAGAAGAGATTCTCCAGAAGGCAGAGAAGCTCTGCCATATGAGGCCAATCTTCTCTTGGGAGGAAGGAAGAAAGGCTCAAAAGTTTTTTCTAATCTTGGCCAGTTCCACTTCTGACAGATGGTTCTTGAGATACACAGACAAGATCCCCTCATAGACTTTAAACATCCTCCTCTTCTACTTTTTTCTGTGTGTGTTCTGTCCCTCAAATCCATATGAAGAGACTAGGGTCCCTGCACTTTGTAGCAAATCTTCTTTGTCTGGGAACAATAATCCTGGCCCCATCAAGAGAGGTTCCGGTTCCTACACCAGATCCTTTGCAAAGATAAAAAGGTCTTGAGCTCTCATTCCATTTCTGTCCACCTTCAACCTCTTTGTGTTTAAAATTTATTTCAGGATAGAGGCTTTAGCAGTGCTGAGCCAAGAACTATCTCCCTAAGATTTCTTAGCCTCCATAAATTTCAATGGGACATCTATCTTCATTTTCCAATTCCTCCTTCCTACTAAAGGTTCCTACATTTTTGTGACTGTGAGCTTCCATCCTTGGTTCCAGACAGTGCTGCTCAGCTTGACATCTGTTCCACTAGTGTTCATGACGTTGATGGCTCCTCAGTAAAATAAGAGGGCACCCAGATCTATCACAGTCTGAATGATCTACTGGCGAAAATACAATCCCATGAGATAAGAGCTTGCCACGGTCCCTAAACCCATTCAGGTCCTGGAACTTTATGGATTCATAGTGAGTGAGATCAAAAAATCTCCTTTATCCCAGTTTGGGTATACTTATACCTGGATGGGTCTATTCAAAGGTAGCCTGGACCTTGTGGTAATTACTGAGGAGAAATTCAAACAAATTGAAGCTTTCATCAAGTAGTTCTTCAGCACCCTCCAGGCATCAGCACACCAATCACCAGGGCCTTCAGCTGGTTGAATGATTCTCCTGGGAAGTATTCCACTTCCATCCCTTCACAATTTCCTGATCATGTACTGCAGCTACCAAACTCAGGACATAGGCCTATCTATAGTGGCAGCACTATATCATCTTTTAAGGGCAAATCCTTGGCTGAAGATTCTGCACCATTACCAACACCAGTCTGGGTGGATGGGGAGCTCAGATGAGACCTCACAGGGCAAATGTTCATCCCAGGAATCCCAGCTTGGCAATAGCCTCCTGGAGTTGTGGGCAGTGAGGAATGCAATAGTCAAGGTTCCTAATGGGAATTGTAGCCATTCTCATGGTAAACAGAACCATTATGGCCTTTCCCATCCACCACAACAAAACAAAAGGCAAAAGGCTGGAGAGAGAGACACCAGAAAGATTATTCTGCATCTGGAACACCTGGGTATGTTCCTTAGAGTTGTGCACATTGGTGGTAAGAGCTGCAGTCAGGCTGTGTAGCTCAGCCATCATGAGATGGACATAGTTAAACAAGCAAGTTTCCAACCAGATTGCACAGCAATGTTTATTTTCACAAGCAAACCTGTTTGCAACCCAATGACTAGTAATAATAGGAAGATAACAAAATTATGCATCTGGCATTAGTATCTCCAGGCTTGGAGAGTGGATACTCCATCATTCTCCTTGCTGGGTCCCTGGGGTTATTCCTTTGCCCTCAGATGCAAGGCGCCTGGAACATCAGCCAGGATCCCATTTCAGTAATGTTGGTTACCTCTTATTGGCCCAAGCTTCCTCTGTTTTCCTAAACTGATGCTCAAGTCAGTGTGCAAGCTGTGGGACCTCATTCACCTGGGCCCCACAGCCCACCCAGATCTGCAGAATCAGAGACTTGCAGCAATGGAACCCAAAGGCTTATGTCTCCCCAAACTTGCTTACTCTTAACGTTAGATCATTTCCTTTTCAAATTAAGAAACTTGCTATGTGCTAATCTCACAAGGGCATGAAGAGGTAGGCAAACATCCTGCTGTTGTCCACAAAAGACACTTCAGACTTCCCAATAGATGATTTTCAGAAGGGTCTGAGCTCCTGTTTCTTGGAAGTGAAATCTCAGCCCTGAGGGACTGAGGATCCCATCCATTCCAGTTCTAGCCTACTGCTTCATCCACTATCTCCTGCTTTCTGAAAGCAATATCACTTCAGAGATCCCTGGTCTGATAAGGAGTGGAACTTCAGTTTAGCACTACAAGCTCTTGCTAAATCACCTTTTTACCCACTACCAGGGGAAAGTGTCCTTATAGTTTCTCATTCTAAAATTTGCCTTCTTTTTGGCTATCACATCAGCTGAGAAAATTTAGAGAAATTGGGGCCCTTTTCATCATGCACCTTTACTTATTTTTTTCTCAGATAAAATAGTTCTGAAACAAGACCACATAATGCTTTTGATACAGTCTCCCACAATATTCTTACCAGTATGTTAAAGAAGTACAGGTTGGCTGAATGGACTATAAGGTGGATGGAAAGCTGGCTAGATCATCGGGATCAACAGATAGTGATCAACAGCTTGATAACTAGTTGGCAGCCAGTAACAAGCTGAGTGCCCCAGGCATCGGTCCTGGGGCTAGTTTTGTTCAACATCTTCATTAATGATCTGGAGGATAGAGTGGATTGCACCCCCCCAGCAAGTTTTCAGATGACACTTAGATGGGGGGAGGAGTAGATATGCTTAAGGGTTAGGGATAAGATACAGAGTGACCTAGATAAATTGGAGGATTGGGCTAAAAGAAATCTGATGACATTGAACAAGGACAAGTGCAGAGTCCTGCACTTAGGATGGAAGAATCCCGTGCACTGCTACAGATTGGGGACTGACTGGCAAGGCAGCAGTTCTGCAGAAAAGGAGTGGGGGTTACAGTGGACAAGAACCTGGATATGAGTCAACAGTGTGCTCTTATTGCCAAGAAGGCTAATGGGATATTGGGCTGCATTAGTAGGAGCATTGCCAGCAGATCAAAGGAAGTGATTATCCCCCTCTATTCGACATTGGTGAGGCTACATTTGTAGTACTGTCTCCAGTTTTGGGCCCCCTGCTACAGGAAGATGTGCACAAATTGGAAAGAGTCCAGCAGAGGGCAACAAAAATGATTAGGGCGCTGGAGCACATGACATATGAGGAGAGGCTGAGGGAAATAGGCTTGTTTAGTCTGCAGAAGAGAAGAATGGGGGGAGGATTTTATAGCAGCCTTGAACTACTTGAAAGGGGGTTCCAGGAACGATGGAGCTAGGCTGTTCTCAGTGGTGGCAGATGACAGAACAAGGAGCAATAGTCTCAAATCGCAGTGGGGAAGATCTAGATTGGATATTAGGGAAAACGTTTTCACTAGGAGGGTGGTGAAGCACTGGAATGGGTTACGTAGGGAGGTGGTGGAATCTCTGTCTTTAAGGATTTTAAGGCCTGGCTTGACAAAGCACTGACTGGATGGTTTGATTGGGGTTGGTTCTATTTGAGCAGGGGGTTGGACTAGACCACCTGAGGCCCCTTCCAAGCCTAATCTTCTATGATTCTAAGTCTCCAGCATTGGCTATGCCTATGCTAGAAAGCTTAAAGCAGCGCAGCAGCACTGATACAGCTGCGCCGCTGTAAGCTCTCTAGTGTAGCCACTCTAAGCAGATGGGAGAGAACTCTCCCATCAGCTTAATTAATCCACCCCAAAAGAGCAGTGGTGGCTATGTTGGCGGGAGAAGCTCTCCCGCTGACATAATACTGTCCACACCAGTGCTTAGCTGAATACAAAGTGTCACTTAGGGCATGGCTTATTCACACCCGAGTGACATAAATTATATCGACATAACTGATAGTGTAGATATAGCCTTTGTTTCCAAGAGAAGTTTGGCCTTCAACGTAACCCAGTTATTTTCTTGCCCTCTTTGGATCCTAAATGTTCCCACATCCTGGAAAAACAATTAAACATTTTAGGCGTCATCAAGGTGGCAATGTTCTACTTTGTTGAAAGCCTGAGGTTGTACTGGTGTTATATGGGGAACCAAGAAAGGAGTGCAAAGCATCAAAACCTCTATATCTAGCATCAGAACCTCTATACGTCTATCTAGTAGATGAAGTCAACTGTCTCCCAAGCTTACAAGGCATCTAATTTAGATCCTCCTGAAGGCAAAAGATCCATGGCTACAGCTATTTTATGGACTGGAAAACGCAGCCCTGTATAAAGTGGTTTACTGGGCAGCTACAAACTCACATGCTTCTGCCGCTTTGGACATTCTTCAGTCATCCTTTGGTGCTCCCTCAATTAAGACTTTTCTTTTTTAAAAGAAAGAAGTCCACAGTCAGCTTTATATTATGTTACCATAGTGGATGTTTTCACTTTTTTCTGTCTCTGTATTGTTGGACGTTCTTTACTGCTTGCTTCTTTACAAGGGAGCAGTAGAGTCCCATGACAGGGAAGGCTAAAATTAGTTTCCTTACCTATGATTTTTCTTCCTTTGAATGGGAATCATACACCAGGTTTACTACGTTTGGCAATTTGTGACTGTCTTGCTATGTGGAGATGATAAACAGTCCTATTCAGATTTTATGGTGAGACACAGAGGCTATGGCAAATCTGTTTTTATTTAGTACTTTGTGGGGTGAGGGGAAGCACCTTCAGCCTGATTTTTTTTTTCAAGAATCAATCTTTGTAGCTTCTAGCTTTTTCTCATTCTTCGTAGCTCTGGGAAGCAACATCAATGCCATTTATCAGGCATGCCAGTAGAGGGTGCTAACAGGCAGACTGACCTAGCAGAGAGGGAAGGAACCTCTTGTCTCCCTGTGAGACAAAATTACAGGTAAGAAGACTAAATTTTGTGTTGTAGCCACAGCATTCTGAATGGACTGGAGTGGGGAACAAGATGAAAGACCAGAGAGGAAAAAGACGCAGTAGGTGAGACAAAAAATGAGCATGGAGGGGCATTTTAGTGATGGGAACAGAAGTGAAGGAAGTGCTAGATTTTTGACATGTAGTGGAGGGAAAACCAGTTTGGACTGGGTACTTCCTGGAAATTCAGGGGGAAAGGAACTGAAAAATTAATGGAGGTCGCGAACCTGGGTCATGGGTGATTGTGATAATGCAACAGCAATGGATGGAAAGGGGGATTTACTAAGGTACAGAAGAGAGCTCATATATTCCATGTAACTGTTGTGTAACCTACAAAGAGGCAAACTGTTGGCTTTGGTAGTTGTATTAATTACATAAATACCAACACACAGCCCTCTGGCTGCTCTAAGCCTAGTGACACACATAGAGCTACCTTTCCACAGCTTTATCATCGTTTCAGAGATAAGACTGATTTGCATGGCGAAGAAGCTGATTTAGTTAGGCTCAAATAAAGAAAACAGCATTAGCACTAACAAGCAGTTCTGGAAAAGGCGCCTTCTGTACTCCCACGCCAATATCATTCCATCCCCTGGCACACCCTAGAGCGTCTCTGTACTTCACTTTTCCCGAGCTCTTTGGCTAGGATTCATTAACATTACATACATTCTCTCTTTGGGGAATGGAAGTATTGGGGGAAAGGCACCATCTTATCTATCTTGGGGATAGAATCATGATCTAATAGGGCATTTCTCTAACAACTAGTATTCTTCTGCACCTTCCCTTCCATGCTAATTGGTTATGTACAATATGTCCATTTTGGATAGGCACCCGAGGGCTCTGATGATAATGCAAAGGGTATCTGATCTATCTGGACATCTTGGATCTGTTTGTTAAGGCACAGGCTGGAAAGCTTAAAAGAACATATCCTTGCAATGTTTCTAGTAACTTCTGCTTCCATTTGGGATGGAAATGCTAAAAGAACAGCCTGTCACATGATATTCTACTTCTGTTCCTGCCCAGCACCTACAAACACTGACGCTTGCAAAAACTGGGGGCAGAGAGGAGAGGTTGTGAGGAGAAATGCAGAGTTCCAAAAGGTTCAGCCTGCGTTTGGGTGGGGAATATCTGGCAATCTGCCTGGATCAGCTTGCTTGTTCCGAATACTAATCCCCCTGGGTGTCACAGATTTTAGTCTGATCCTCCCAGCTTTAGAAACTGAGTGTTGACATCACCCTCTCCACTTCACAGCATGGAGGGGATAAACATAGTCAAGATCCCACTGCAGTGGGTTAGAATCCCACTGCAGTAAGCCCAAAGATATTGGGATGGAATCGAAAGAGTGTTAACATGGCACACGCACCCTTTTCCTGCACAGATGGGAATCCTCAAGTTAGGGAGGTGGGGTGGCCAGGAGGAGAACAGCAGAGGCACCATCCCTTGCCAAATCCACAAAGTTTCTTGTGTAACCTTCCCCTTCCACAGGTTCTTCCTGGAGTTGGGTTGATTTCCTAGCATGCACAATCAAGCCCCTAGTCAGCTATCTCTGTTAGCATTTTTCTCAGAATGCCCCACCATTGCACCACCAGAAGTGGCAGCAACACTGGGAGCTCAAATGTAGATCAGCCACCACTACTCTGACATATATGTCAACTGATCCTGCTCAGAGCTGGTCTAGACTACATCAATCAGCAGTCTGTCCACGCTAGTACTCCTTTTCCCTCTCATTGACACCACCAGTGGTTGTGCAATGGTGGGAAATGCTTACAAAAATGCTAGTTTAGAGAAGATATAAAGGGAGACTACAATAAGCAAAGACCACCTCTCCAGTCACTTAAAGTGAGATTTTCAACAGTTCTCAGCCTTACAAAATGTAGCCAGTAATGGAGCACTTAATCGAAAACATCTTTTGCAAGTCAAACATCCTGATAAGTAGAAAGATAAAGCTGAAGATATAAAGTGCTTTGGTAGTGAGCAATCCTGACTTATCAGATTGAAACATGGTCTCTCACTGTGAAGATAGAAAAGAAGTTGGACACCATTCAGATGACTGAAAACATCAAATAGTTTGAATTCCAGCAGAATGAAGAGATCCTCCTTCTAACTAAACAGGCCCCACTCTCACAAATGGCCACCAAACACTCTCTAAGATGGTATGGTCATTTGCTCCAAATGCCCACCGACTTCCCTTTGAGAATCATCTTTGACTTTGGCCATATGAAAGCAGGATGGAAAAGACTCCCCAAAGAACGTAATAAACATGATGGTTGGACGACGTCAACAGATATCTGTCCCTTGCAGGCATTCTATCTTGTAATGTGCTAGTTTTGGCTCAGAACAGCACAGCATGGATGCACGTAACATGTTCAGTGACCTCTACCCTGCCCAGACAGCATGAGAACTGACCAAGTCAGTGTTGGCCGAACTGCTCTTATGAAAGTCAGTGGGAGTTCACTATTGACTTCAATGGGAGCAGAGTTAGGCCAGTGCTGAATGCTTTTGAAAACACCACCATTAGTTATCTGCTATATCGGATCCCTAACCTCTCTATTCCTCCAGTACGTGTTTTGGCTGTTCACATGTGAAATGACAAGTTTACACCAGTGAAAATATGACCCTAACCTACTGGCTGCTATTTTCTACCATTTTTCAGTTCAGTTCAATGAGATTTTATTGACATGACAAGCTCAATGAGTGTATAAAAAAAGACAGATCTCTCTGATACCTGTCAGAGGTAACTAAAATCTGCCTAGCAAAGGGCTATATGCTGTATCTGTTGCAATATCTCATGTCCTTTTGTCGTAACTGCCCAATTAATTCTAGGTTGCTGTTTCCAAGCTGTTAACATGAGAATGAGCTAGACAATGACTACACAGTATAAGGTATAGGGGTTAGGTGATGTTGGAACCTAGTGGTGTTTGTGTTTATACTTAGCACATTGGGGTTCTGACTGGACTGTGGCCTTTGGGCACAATTGCAATAATAATAAAAAGAGATGGCTTCCAGTGGCTGCATACTAGTGTATGTTGCAAAAAATGGCCATTGTTTTTGCTTGTGTTCCTACCTCGCTCTCTGCCTTTTGCAGAGGAAGCTTTGGGAGTTTCTGTGGAATGGCTGACAGTTTTTCAGAGCTTGCTTTAACTTATCATAATGCTCCCCAGGCTATGTGCTCAGCGTGCTGCTGGGAAGAATTTAACCCTAGCCTACTATGCTCTGATTCGTGCTTCTAAAACACTGTGGTTACTAACTATAAATGACAGAAAAGTAAATTGCCAAAAGACTTTCTGGATTTAAAGTAATTTGTCTTAAATTTTGTTGTTGAATTTTCAGGCACAGTTCCAAAAAAGCAAACCTGGCATACCCTAAAAAGGCCAAGTACAGATCAGGCTGGCTACAGAGAGGAATGGCAGAACTAGCCTAGACCTGTACCTAGCTCCCAGGATCTTGATAAAAAGCAATAGCAGAATTTGCTAAAAATGATTCTGCAGTCTACATGAAGTTGGGGGTAAACAGTCCTATCTCTAGGATGGGGACTGTGGGGAAATCATTTGTACTACAGCCAATAGGTGAGTGTGTCATAAATAGCATCCCTTTGATATTGAAAATACTGCCTATGTTGTTTTGGAACAAATTATATTTAAAAAACTGGACAAAGAAACCAAAGCTGTCAGAATGAGGTTTTTACAGATAGAAAAAGCAAAATACCGGAATTTGAAATCATTGGGTAGATAGTAGCCCATATAGTAATCACTCCTGGTCTTTGCTATTTGTTTTTGAAGGTCTTTCGCAGACTTGCTGTATCCGTTGAAAATATAGTTGGCAAAGAGCAGCTTTCCTTGAATGTACATCTGCAAAGGAACATAGAAAAAGTCCAGAATATTAAAATGGGAACAACCAACAGTTATTTTAAATGAGGAAATTAGGTCGAGGAACTGAAAAGAATGACACTAAAGTAGCCTAGCTATTTATATGAACTGTTGCTTTGAGCTTTAGACTTTCATAATTTTATTTAAAATGTCATACTTCTTAAAGTGTTTTATGCTGAGGATCTCCAAGCACTTCTTTCCTATGCATACACGAGAACATTCTACATGGTGCTTCATGAACTAACAAACAGCACAGCTGCCTGCACGGAGGACATTACAATCTAGGTTAGGGAAGGCATGATATGGCATAAGGAAAGTAGTGTGAATGGGAGGGAAACTTGCACAATATAATGTCATGAGGGTACTCGGGTTTTCATTGTACCCATTGTTTTAGTTCAATGTTTTAATAAATGTTTTTAGTAGAGAGGACGAGAATGGGGAACTGTGCCACTTCTTCTCCAACCCTTTACCAATATTAATGAAACCTCACACCACACTCATCTGATAAGTATTATACTCCATTTTAAAGATGGGTGAACTGAGATTCACAGATGTAAGTGACTTGACCAAGGTCAGACAATAAGTACTTTAGACTTGCAGGATTTAGATTGTACTGTTTCTGCTTCACAAACACACTGCAGATGTAAAGCCAGATCCACGCATAAACTAACTTTTGGAATCCTCCCCTTGATAACTAATACAGGAGAATAAAGATAATTAGAGCTGTTCAAAAAAATATTATTTTGCAAAAAATATTCAAAATTTTTTACTAGTTTACAGTTATGAAATATTCCAAAATGAACCATTAAAAATATTTTTGCAACTTTTTTTAGCATTTTGTTGACAGCATCAAAAGTGTTATCAAAATTATTATGAACAATTTGCATTTAACAGAAGCTGGTTTTGTCAGCATTTATTGAATATCCTGGTTTTTGGTCAATGAAAAATACTGATAACATTTTCATTAATGTTTTCAAGTTTAAAAAAAGGCATTAATTTTTGTCCAAAATTGAAATTACATAGATATAAAATATAATTTTGATATATATTTGTTTGCAAATTTCATATATAGATAATTTACAAATATTTTTTTTAAAGGCTATTTTTCTTTGGAAATATTTAGTTAGAACATTTTTTATTGTCTCTGACGATAATTCTTTGCCCTTAGAATCTTTCATAAAAGCATCTCAAAGTGCTTTATGTAGGAAGAAAAGTATTATTCCAATTTTGCCAATGGGATATTATAGCATAGAGCGGTTAACTGAATTGCTCAAAGTATGAAAGCAAATCAGGGCTGAAGAGGAGAATAGCTGCCCCAGTTTCTCAGAACTGAGAGTCCCACAGGTTGAGAAGCACCAAATGTTGGTAAGATCCTAATGATGTGATTAGTATTTCAATTAATGTGTAAGACACTGCTTTGAGAACCAAGTTTTCATCACCAAAATCATGTTGTTGCACCATCTGTACTAGCCTCTGATTGACAGAAGTTTTTTTACTTATTTGCTGCTGACTGTCAACTCCTCACATTCCCAAGGTAACAAAAACTCCATGTATAGTAGTTTGCTTTATGAATAGGAGTTTGCCCCTGTTTTCCTGTGCACCATATGGCATATGTGAGGGAAGCAGCAGGAATTAGTTTTAATATTTTAACAGTACTAAAAACAAAGTAAAATGTAACTTTTTGGTGATATAGGATAGACAAGAATAAAGTTTTGTTTTGTTTTTTTGTTTTATATGTGCTATGTTGAAGTCTTACAATCTATTTGGGAAGTGGGGAGGAAGGGCGATACATGCAGGATATGTAACATTGTCCAGAACTGACAGCCTCTAATAGAAGAGTCTAATACATGCTATAATGCAGAGGCGGGACTGGAATTAACTAGAAATATAGCAGCAGCTTCCCCTTGTTCCTTTATTTTGTGAGTTTAGGTCTCAATTTTTATGTTAGCTACATTTGTGTTCAGTTACAATATTTGTCTGATGGTAAAAGTGACCTTATATACTTTGCATCATGAAGCAAATGAAAGGCTAGTATAACCCCCGAAATCAGTGGAATCATAACAGTGCTGAATCCAGCCCAATCTCTGCAAAACTGAATCCACGTGCCATGGCCAAGGCACTCCTCTCAGAATTTCTGCATGTTTTTCCCCTATATCAATAAAATAGGTTATTAACAATGTGCCGCTTTGGAGCCAAACCCATGAGCCCTTCCATTTAATCTGGACTCCCAACACTGAAGTTGGTATTGAAAAGGGATGGGGGGCTTACCACGGGCATGTCACCGATAAAAGTGAAGATTTTTTTTATAATGAGTAACGGCCTGATTCTGCTATGTACTGCGCACCCATAACACTTCTAGAAGTCACCAAAAACTGATACTAATAGGCACTTCTCAGAGGGACCTCAGTAACCCCCAAGACAATGCCCTACATTCTTTTTTTCCCCCTTTACTTGAGTATCTTGAAGCTGAATGTCATCACAGGAGATGCAAGAAAGGAGAAATACTTTTCATCCAATTGCCAAAGTTGCCCTTCATAGAGCCAACATGTGGACGGTTTATAAATGGGGCTCTACACTACAATGGGGCTTGTCCACTACAAAATGAATTAGGACAGAGCTGTTCTTTGTTTTTTCTCTCTCTGTTTTAAGGATGGATGGTAGCATACAAGATCTGAGTCTCATTTACAGTCAGAGGTCTGGGGTCTAGTGTAAATGAGAATTAGGCCCAAAGTTTAAAACTCTGAAATAACACAAATCATTTTAAGTTCAGAGTATATCCCAAACTGCTTATGTTGTGAGAAGTCCCAAATGGTTCACAATTGAAAACATCTGGCTCACTTCATGGAATCCTCTTAGCAGGCAGCACACTCCTAGTCAAAATGTTTTTTGAATATTTAAGTGCAACACACAATAAAGTAACAATGGGGTGTATTCACTAGATGATGATCCAGGAGGTTACTGGATAATCTTCATTTTGTGCTTCAAGCAAGGTTTTTTAAATTTCTAATATAACCAGAAAGAGCACAACACAAGGCACCACTTCTAATGGATAAATGGGAGAAATCCTTGTTAATCTCAGGCGTTTTTAATTTCATAAGTGAGAGTAGATATAATGGTATTGTTTCATCCATTTGTGACACATTTTTCTTTCTGTCAAAAATCTTGTTTTGTTGCTATCACAAAGAACTCTCTTTAGCAAAAAGTGCTGAAGCCATTGTTGAGTGGGTCAGTCTTCACACACGTGGACTTGGAAGCCTAAGCAGAAGATTACTGTGGTAGTTGGGCACCATTGCAGTGTCATGCAGGGCATTGTTTCTTCTCTCTGCTTCAGGTTTACGCAGTGTAAGCTTTGTAAACCAAAGAAACTCCCCTTCCATCAGTTGATCTTCTCATCTTTAACTCTCTTTGGCCATGATGTGTATGATAGAAGGTTGTAGCAACAATGTTCTGCCTCAAGCACTGATTTCAATGCTGAATTCAAACTTCTGGGACCATGTTTCTCTTGGAGAAACGTGAGAGAAACTCTTCATGCACATTTTGCCTCTGGTATCCCAAAAAGGAACATGACTCCATCCTAGTTTTCTTGCCAACAGCAAACCAAAGTTTTATAAGTTTCTTTGTGATCACTGAATTCAATGACAAGGTGCATGAAGTCTGGGCCAGTATGTTCCATTTGAAGCCCAATGTTATCCGGAGCAGCAACATGACATGCATGTTTTTCTCTTAGCACTCCAAAGTGCTCTTGTAATAATGTGCATATCATAACTGAAACTAATAGCACGCCAGCCAATGATCTAAAGATTTCTGAGGATACAGGGGAAGTGTGAGCCTTGGTGTTGCCCACGGTCTCATTCCCCCTGGATAGCATTCACCTGACTCTTCTCCACCACACTGCAATCAGTCCGTCCACTTCCAATGGACTCCCTCTGATTGTTCATGCAAGAAGATGACTAAATTATTTAAAATATACTAACTTGAAACGTATCCTTTTGTGTTCTTCCCCCATTTTTACTCCTTTCTCTGCTGATTCGCACATTGTTTTGTTTGTGTTTTCTTTTTCTTCTTGTCTGTTGCTTCTCTAACCCTCCTCCTCTCTACCTGTTTCTGTATGGGGTTCCCATATTTTAGTCCTTACACTTCTCCTGCATCCCTGTTTGTTCTTTTCGTAGCCCGTTCTGCACCAGCTGCTCCATCTCCCCTTCCCATGTCTGTCTCTCTCGCCCTTTTATCTACCCTTCATGCCTTTTTGCCAGCCTACCTATCTAGGCTCTTGCTATCTGAGCACTATCTCACACCTCTCCTTTTCCTCACTCCACTCACAGTTCTTTCTTTTGCTCTTCCTATTCCTGTCCCAACATGCACCAGCAGACTTCAGCCACCCTGGACCCAGATTCCATGCCCTGCTCCCTATGCTGGGAACGTATGCGTGGCTTTCACCTATTGCCTTCTCCTGCTCTTGGGCCCTCAGTGCAGACTCCGCAGTTGATATGGTGACCATACATCCCATGTTTAATGGAACAGTCCTGTATTTAAGCTCTCTTACAGGTGTTCCAAATTTTTCTTCAAAATTGGCAAATTGTCCTGCATTTTCTGTCTCCTGATCAGAACCGCGTTTACAATGGTGCCAAAGCATGGGACCCACACTCAGAAGGGGCCCATAAGGAGATGGTTACAGCTGTGGCAGGTCCTCCTGGCTGGATCCCTGTTTGCCAGCCACAGGCCCACCGGCAGTGAGTCGGGGGATCCAGTGGCCTACGGGGATGGGTGTGCAAGGCTGGTGGTGGGACGAGGCTGCAACGTGCGGGTCTGGGCCGCTCCCCTCCGCTCCCCCTGCCCATCTGTCAGTGAAGCCCCTGCCCGCCCTCCACGTGCCGGCCCTGGGGCCGATCCCAGCTCGACCCGCAGGGCCCAGGCCCATCTCCAGCTGCTGCTGGCTGTGCACTGTGTCAGCTGGTGAGTGTGGGCAGGCAGCAGCCTTAGGCCAGGTAGGGAGGCTGGGAAGACACAACGCCAGGTACCAGAAGAGGTGGGCCCGTCCTTGGACCCAGCTGGGAATGGGGGGGTGGAGAGCGCTGGACAGGGACGGTCAATCAGTCACCCCTCTCACATATGAGAGAGGGATGGGGGGTGTTGCCCCTCCCTGTGTGAGGGGGTAGGGGTGTGTGTATCACCCCCCATGTGTGGGTGGGATGGGGTGTGTCTCCCCCCATGTGTGTATCCCCCGGCCAGTTCTGTGTGTCCATTCCCTCCCACAACCCATGGTCATCTCTGTGCACTCCCCCCAAGTAATTTTCCCAGGTGTCCCATATTCAACATAGGGAAGTATGGTCACCCTAGCAGTTGGCCTCTTCTTGTTACTGCAAGCCCTGCGATAATGAGGGTGCCTGTCACTGCCAAGTCCACTATGTGTGGGCGCATTCCTCCTCTGACATTGGCTGGAATTAGTCACAAAAACAGCTGCTCCCCAAAGAGCCATTAGCACTGTCCTACTGCCAAAAACTAGAGTAGGATATACCAGTGACGTCGGCTCATTTAGAACTCTGATTCTGTCTAGGGCTGGTAAAAATATAAATAGCACAGAAAGTAGCTACAGAAGCAGCCTGCTAGGTTATATTGTCCATCTCCCTTGCCACAGCAGGATTGAGTTCTACAGGTATGTTCTGGAAGACTAAAAAGGACGATTCCCTGGTTCAGGTGTATGTTTTCCAGGATCATACAAAATTAGGATTTTGATAGAAGGGTAGGTAACTCTCCCATCTCACAGATGAATCCAGAGCAATTAATGCAGAATGCAGTGAAACTCTCCTAAGAGCATATGAATTACCATATGAGATCTGACAAATCTTCTATTTGCTCCAGCATGCTGCTTCTGACAGGGACCATATTCCCTGATGCTTCAGAGGACTGCAACTCTTTCCCCCTGGCCAATCATGCAGTGCTATGACTCAGTGGAAATTCATCCCTCAAAAGCAATCAATCTGTGCCTTCAAGCATCAAGTATGTCTGTTCTTGTAACGTCTGGCGTGCATAAGCACAAATGTTACTGGTCAGAATTATCCAGTCCTTTTCAAAATGTTGTGAATCTTGTTGCCTTGTGGCTTCCTGTGACATAAGACTTTTCACAGGTTGGCTATATGTGGAATAAATAAGGATTTCCGGGTTTTGCCTTAAACATGCTGTCTTTCAAATTTGTGTCCCTCTGTGTTCTCGAAGTAGAAAATACAAACACTAGCCCCTTGAGCTGCGGCTGCCAGAACACTGGGACCCTGTAGAAGCAGTGCTGCTCAACAGTGAACTTTAGATTCTCAATATATGCAAAGGGTGTCTTTCCTTCAAAAGTGTCCACCAGAGAGAGGAGAAAGAATGGCCTCAAACTGAAATTGCTAAGGGAGGCATAACAAACAAGCCGGGGCAAACAGGCTTATTTTTTATTTTGTTTCCTTCTATTCCCTCCCTAATTTTGCCAAACTAAAGATGTCAAAGGTGAACTTTTTTAAAAAGCAGTGCTACATGTCAAAAACCAGAAATAAAGCAGACACACAAAATTTTGATTTGTGACGGTGGGTTTGTTTTGTATGCATTGTATGTCTCCATTTCAATTCCTTTTAGTTCTTTGGATCTTTGATTTATTTGTTTTTCCAGCAGAGCCATTAAGCAACAAAAAATAGTGGTGTACTTCCCTTCCATATTCTCCTCATCTGTCAAGCTGATGAAAGGAAGAAGTGTTGTTTTTATGCTCATCATAAGTTCTCTGTGCCCCATTTGTCTTTCTTTGGAACTGATGCAGTTGTTCCCCTGACTGATTTCTTTCTTCTGTCTGGTATTTTGGATAATTAGTAAACTCCCAAAGTTTACTACTCAACACACATTCACAAACACTGGCTACTTCCCCTAAAGGAAGTGGCTCAGCAAACCTGTGTGTCTGTGTACATGCACTGAAAATAAAGATTTTCACACACAAAAATATCTTAAATTTGCTCCCGAGTTCCAACAAAGTTAATGGAAGCTTCAGCATCTGTTGGGATTTCGTAGTATAGTCCCTTTCCTGGGCACATTATCTATTAACAAGAAGCTGTGGGAGATCTGTTAGTTCACTTAGGATTAGTGGTATCTAGAAAGTTAAGGAATGGACCCAAGGACATGCTGTGTGCCTAGGCCTACATGATTTTTCCATTTGGAGGTTAGTGTATTTGAGCATTTGCTTATTTCTTAGTTGTTTTTTTTTTTTCATTGTGGCTGTTAAGTTCCTTCCGTGTTTTTGATGATCAGTGGTTCTGTGGTGATGGTGAAACTCAAGTTTTATGTTATCTGTTTTGTTTTTAAACACTCAGGGCAGTTAAATTCCCTCTGTTTACACAAGTTTTTGCCTGAGTACTGTAATTTGTTTTTTCTTAGTCAATATGTCATTAATTTTGTATTTTAATTAGTAAATGTCCTACAAGGTAGCTGTGATGGGCATATTTTAAAAACTGAAAATAAATTTGTGGGTTTTTTTTCCAATGGTCTTTTTCAAACCTTCTAGTGCATGCAGCCTTTGCTCCGAGTGCTGATTCCTCAACAGGCACCATGTTTGCCTTTCAGGTTAGCCCAGTGGTTCCCAACCTTTTTGGCTCGAGGGCCACAAATATCATTTTTACAACCCTGAAGGGCCACCAGGCTATCAGCTCATAAAAATATATTGATGTATACACCATTGAGGACTACAAATCATTACATGCTTAAAGTCAACATTTTGATGCTTCTGTACTCGTTTTTACATTCGCTATTTTACATCTACAAATTACTTGCATCTGACGAAGTGGGTTGCAGCCCACGAAAGCTTCTGCCTGCAGAAATGTGTTAGTCTTTAAAGTGCTACAGGACTCTCATTGTAAATTACTCACAGTATGTCACACACTCACAGACAAAGCAGTAGTGTAGACGAGTGACTGTCACCACACACTGAAACACATGGTCTGGCAGCTAAGTCACGGTGGATGGCCTGCTAAGTGCAGGCCAAACCGGAAGGTACTGATTTTTAAAGTCCAGCCCTTCCTCCATCATGGTAAGTCCTGACTGCTCCACCAGCAGTGCCGCCCCCCCTTGCTGCCTCCTTGCTGATCTCTCATCACCCTGACTGCAGCAGGGAAACTGCATGCGTCCTATAGCCCCGTGCACTCCAACTGGGTCCCTAGGCAGTGGCTCCCTTCTGCAGCCAGGGGGATGGAAAATCAGTGCTCCCCTCTCTCTGGCTGCAGAAGGGACCCCAGCGCCTAGGGACACAGGAGGAGCACTTTGCCATGCTCCCTGATACAGCCAGGGGGAGCACTGATCTCCCATCCCCTTGGCTATAGCAAAGAGTCTGCTCTGGTCTTGTAGCCCCACAGCAACACCCTCCACCTGAGTCCTTAGGTGGCGGCTCCCTTCTGCAGCCTGAAAGGCCCTGCTGGCTACTTTTGGCCTGTGGACAACAGGTTGGGAACCACTGGGTTAGCCAGTTTACCATGAAGGAAATGAAAAATCATTCTGGAGGAAGGTCTGGCTGGCTAAGGGAACTGGCAATGATATGCAGAACCTTTTACCTCTAGTTTATTATATCAAATCCAGCCTTGTACAATAGTGACCAAAAGTTACCATCTGATGGCTTATTGGTAGTCTTTTTGGAATGAGTTTATGGTCCCAGTCTTGCTGTTAACAGGGACATAGATGGATCACCACCATAAATGGAGCAAACTGGCATCCCGGATTGGCAGTCTCAGTAGAGATGCCAAAGATGGAATAGGTTTAGAAACTGAATTGTCCTCTTCTAGTGGTGGTCCTTCCAGAACAGGGTTGAGACAGCAGTTCCAGGATACTTGTACAGCTGAAGGACATACTGTTGCTATCCCATTGATAAATAGAGGGCTTCAACCTCCTGGCCTGTTAAGCTGACACAATTCATGAGCACTAAACTTACTGGTGAAAAATGATGACGAAACAAAATAATCTGGATCATTGGCAGCTGAGAATGGTTACCTTGGATAAAAAGGCAGAAATAATTTCAGCTGGATTCTAGGAGGATTAGGCTTGAATATTTGGATCTGAAGAATGCCAAGATGATCCCTTTGAAAAGGCTGAGAAAGAATGAATCCCTCTTATATGGTGGATGAACTGGCAGAGAAGTCCAAAGTTTGCAGTCAATATCATAGGGAGCTGGCAGTACTTTCCTCTGCTGAGGGGCGAATGGAATTACTGACCTCAGATTTCCCCAAAGAAGCTGTGCTCTTGATGTCAAATGGAATGAAATGGGCTGGTAAGCCTCCTTCATCACATCTGTATTAGATTATGTATTAAGATTTTGATGATCAGGGTCTATACCCTTGCAAAGAGCTAGAGTCTCAACCTGGTTTATAAGGACTCTCATACAGACAGTTCAGCCTGACTGTACACCTGATCCATTTATCTATCTGTTTGTATGCAGACACCCATCTCCGGAGCATCTGAGCAACTTCCACATAACATCAATAGCAACAGGAAAGCCCCTGGAGGACTTCATGGTGTTGCTGGCACTCCTTCCTTTAGGGGATCAGAACTGTCCTTGGGGTAGGGTTTTGGTTGGTGGGTTTTTGGAGGAAGGGTGGAACAGCAGTTGGAAGGGGTTTGGGAACAAAAGAGGTGTTTTGAATTGTATCACTTACGGCAAAGGAAGGCTTGTAATATTTCCTAAAGATGGTCAGACAGTGGATTCACCTGATCTCTAGATTGTTCCATAGCAGGATCCCTTCAACAGAGAATGCTTTGTTGCCCACCCATGCGCTGCATCCTAGGCTTTGTGATCTGCATCGTCCCAGAGAACAGCAACTGTCATGGGTGTTCATAGATCAAAATTCGGTCTTTGGTGTAACTGGGGCTTGATCTGTTAATTGCTTTGAAAAATAGGACCAAGGCCTTATGCTGGCATTGGAAGCTGGCCTGAGCAGCAGAGAGATTTGAACACAGGCCTGATGTGCTCCACAGTAGCCTGAGTGAAGGAGAAGATGGGAACTGCATCCTATACCAGCTGGAGCCACATTCAACTTCAAATACAATGACATACAACCATCCTCCCTGCAGTTACTACAGCACCTGTGCATCAAAGCAGGTATTTTGATTTGGCCCATTCCCATTTAAGAACGAACTTGTCTCCTGGTAATATATATCATGCCTTGTTACTGTCAGATTAACTAGTCCATTATTCTGTCAGTTCTCCATGAATCATGTATACACAAACAAGCTGGAAAAAAAAGTATCTGAACTGGGCGAAGAGTAGCTAAAATCCTTTAAGGAAAACAAATAAGAGGTGCATGAGAGGTGTTTATTTTTTTTTAATTCAGCACAAACAATGCCTTTGAAAAGCCACTTTATCCAAAAGCGATGCTAAAGCTTGGTTTCCCCTCTCAACATACAGCTCTTTAATGTTTTGTAAGCACAGGAATTGAATCCCAGCCAAAGATTCCTAAGTGGGGAGCGAATTTGTCCATATAGAAAGAAGCGCATGCCCTGTTCAGAGAGAAGTGGCTGCCCCTGGGAGTAAATTGCATTACTGTAATGCTTCTGTAAAACTATTTCTTCACGGCATTTAAATCATTATTTAGAAAAATGTCCAAAACCAAATGATTCATATCACAAAACATTTTCTTTCCCTTGATTAATGAGGTTATTTAAATTTGTACAACTTAATTATTTCTTTTTGTTTATCATTTACTTGACTGTGATTATTGGCTTAATGGTTACTTAAACTGGAAATTAAGGATGGACGCTATCCTTTTAGACCGGCTAAGAGTTGCCTTTTGATCATAGGACATAGATGACAATTGTGCGCCTCTAGAGATTTTTTTTTCCTGATGATCTAAAGAACTTCACGAGGATGTTGACTCAATTAGAGGAAATTTAGTTGGCTGCCTTTAGGTAAAAAATGTAAAACAATTATATTTGCATTCCTAATTTTACAGAGTTTAAAATAGCCCTTCCCTTCCTGGAAATGTGAATTTTCCTGCATACAAACGTAATGAGTTAAAATACATGCAAAATTCAAATACTTGATATCTGTATTTGAAGATGTCAGCTTTCTTTTGCATATGCCTTTAAAGTAATAAGAAAAAAAGGGAAGGGGAAGAAAGATGGTATTGTGGCTAAGGAACACAACAGTGAATCGTCAGAATAAGGTTCTATTTCTGGCTCTGCAAGCAATTTACATGTCAGCTTTTTTGTGTATACATATTCAGGCTACTTGTATCCTGATTTTTCAAAACCCGAGGAGACCATGATGACCTGCAAACATATACGTAATCTGAATGCACAGTACCCCCTTTGCCTTTAGATCATTACTTCCTCTAAGCTCAGGTCAGCACCATTCCTGCGTCTTCAATGGAGCTGCTGCTGTGGTCTACCATTGGCAAATGATGGACTCTCTGAGGTTCCAGAATGCTCTGAGGTCATTTATTACTAAGCTCTTGAGCCAGTCTGTGGATGATTATATAGAAGATTATGGCCTTCTGCTGTCTGTGACCACTGACAGAGTGGCACTTGGAGGCATCCTTTCTCCACACTGGCTTTGCAGTCACCATAGTACCCAGATAACCTGAAGTAGGGCAGAGTGCTGCTGTTGGAAGTTTCACTTCAATCTGGTCAAAGGGCTCAGAGAATTTTTGCATTGCTAGGGCATGGCTATGGTCCTGTTTTCTCCTCCTTGGCCATGCTAGTGAAACTCATAAATTGCTGCCAGTCTTTTTGGCAGATTAGCCTGCGCTGATTCAGCATGGAAAGTCAGGTGGTTTTTGCTGTGAGGACCCATCAGTTGATTCAGGGCGGTTTGAATGCTTCCATAGGAATAATAAGGAAGGTACCATCTGTACGGATTGTTTTTTGCCCAGTTTCATTTTTAAGGTCTTGGGTATGGTTAGGGAGTTGTAAACAGTCACCTATGTAATTGACTCTCTCTTTTTTGGTTGATTGTTTTGCCAGTGGAAAGACACTGGGACTGTTATTCAGAAAGATAAGCTGCCAGCCATGTCTAGACATCTGGTGGTTCGGTTCTTACTTAAGGAAACATCTCTAGATATCTCTGCACAATCTTGCTAATTATCATCCTATTTCTAGGAAGAATAATCTGGTAGACCAATTCCAGTTACATTTGGACTCCATGGACTACTTTTATCTCCCTCAGACTTGGCAATAGAATTGATACTGAACTCACAGTGTTGGGATAAGGGGGAATTTTATTCTGTAATATTGATCACTGCTACATATTCATTGTCTAAACATTCTAAATGACTGCTAATTTTAGGCAAGTTCATGAACTGCTGTAAACATCTGGATTGACATTAATCATAAAGCTTTACATTATCCTCCTAACTTTTTTCATAGTCAGTAAACCACTTCCATATGGAAATGCAAAAACAGTAATGTGGAACAGAGCCAAAACATCTCTATGTAGCTGTCTAGCATCTTTACTCAGCCCTGTTATAGCTGTACTCATCGATAGCTCAAACTGCTGGGTCATTCACACTGAAAAGTTTTATCATACATGTTTTTCCATTGGCACATGTGTGTTGATTCCAAGTGAACTACACGTTGGGTGCAACTATCTTGTATTGTCTCTTTTTCCACTCATGAAGAAATGGCCATACCAATTTATTTTTCATTTATTTCCATCAACTCTGTAAACAGATGGTGGGAACATTGTTTTTTCCCCTTTTAGTTATCTCGTTAATCTGACAAATTTACCCTTCACCATCAAGGAGGAAGTTAACATATTTTATGCAAATACTACATGTGGCAATATTGTGTAGAGAAATGAAATGTCAAACATTAAATATTTTATCTTCCTTACACACACATTTTCTGCAGTTTTAGATGAAATCCAGTAACTTCGTGTGGATCGATAGTGTCACCCAGTGGACAGATAAGCTGATCACAGATGGGCGTATTCATGAGAATGTTTTTCTTTGCCTTTTATTTTAAAAGTAATAATTGGCTTCTCACTGATGGAAACAGTATTTAATGTTACTCTTCTCAGGAATGGAGAATACATTTTAAAGCTTCTGAATGCCATAGCAAGTGCTGAAAATTCATATTGAGCAAATGCAGGAAATCATTATTGTTGCTCTCTGTCAGGAACAGGTTTACAGGAAATAACTACTATGTCATTAATGGAGACTTTTGTTGTTAGAAAAAAGCAACAAAGAATAGCTAAAAGAAAAACAGCATTTATGGTAGTGTTTACATGGAAACTCGGGAGCTAAATTTGATCCCAATGTAATAATAATAGAGTTCAGTTCAACAATACTTATCCGTTCTTAGCCAAGTATTGCATGGGACTAAAGGGCTGAAGAATCAACTTTCCTGTTTAGTTTTTATAATTATTGCTGAGTTATAACATGTAACATGCAAAGAGCTGGCCATAATAATGTGTCAGTCACTCAAGTTTTAAAGGATTTATATGTTTTCTACCTGGAGTTCTCATTCAAACCTGGCACAAAAATGAATGAAACCTAAAACTAGTCAAGGTGTACGTTTGATTTTAGACTCCTTCCTGATTTGCGAAAGGTTTTTCAATGGGATGGAAAGATCATGCTTTTCCCCTTGTTAAAGACTGAGATACCCTGTTTGATATGCCTTCAAAGCTTTTTTGCAATAGATGAAATGGAGCCATATTAATATAAACATGATGAAAGCTAACCGCTGGAATTGAAACTAAAAGAGAAACATGGTTCATGTTCTAATGAACTGGCTAGTGGTATGTGTATCACAGTCCTCTGCTAGGCAGAATTAGAATAGTGCAATCTGTGTGTCATGAGTCCTGTATTGCTAATAGCTAAGATCAAGGCACGAGAATTAAGGGTCACGTGGCAGAGCTCTGGGCTTCTGAAGAAAGACTATTCTGGCTACTGCCATGAGGGTCAGAATAGACGCGGTGTGCAGCATGGTAATAATCTGAAGCCATAGATTTGTCCCAGTATTGTGGCAATGTCATTAAAAGTAAAATATTTGGCTGTACATGAAGATAGTTTTAACATACCAAAAACATGCCGGGAGCAACGTTATGCCTTTGCATCAGTAATGAACCTTTATGACCTGTAAATTCATCTGTGGAGGTGATGTCATATTTGAGGAGGCGAAAGGAGTCCAGGCGACCCTGAAGCAACATAGGAAGTGCAATTATTGAAATACGTAGGCTATAACTCTTACTCTGCCAATTGTCCATGCATAATATTCCCTCTGCACACATCCTGATGAGCTGAATTGAGCTAATTATCTTCTTCTTTGTGACTGAGACAGGCAGCTATTCTGAGCACACTTGTTTTTGGTGATAGGATTCCTAATTGTAGGATTTCTTCTTGTAGGTTAATTTGCCACTTCTTCAAAGAAGCCATTCCTGTAACTTCAAAATTAAATCTAGTGCTTATGAAAGGATGCATGGCAGCCAGCTGTGATACAAGCTTCTCATTTAGTTCTCAATGTACTGGAGTCCTGACTTGCAAAATACTAGTGATCCTATTGCTAACATGGAGCCTGACTAGAAGGGTGGAGTTTAGGGTTTTCTGAGACGGACAAATATCCTAGGATAGCACTTCCCAAACTGTGGTACACATACCACTGATGGTACACAGGCCATTTCCCAATGGCACACTTCCACCTGCTGCTTGGGCACAGGCCAGGAGCTACTCTGGCACTGGCCCTGCCCCCAAGCAACGTGGCGGCCCAGCCATTCTGCCCCACTCTCCTCCGGACACACAGTGGCTGGCCAGGAGCCGCTCCAGTGCCAGTCCCGCCCTAAGCAGCATGGTGGCCTCTCCCCCATCTCAGCCCTGCCCCTACAGATGGCGGTACTTCAGATGGTAGCGTTCTATGTTGGTAGCATGAAGTGTGGTAGAGTTTGGGAAGTGCTGCCCTAGGACTGGGATGCAAAACAAAAAAAAACATTGTTACTGGTGACTCAAGCGGGATTTGAACCCAGATCTCCGAAAGGGAAGAGCAGTGTGCATGCACGAATACGCCCATACCCATGAACTCTTCCTCCCTCTCCTTTATGTGGAACCACATGCATGGCATTCAGCCTGACATCAAATCGTTAGCAGATACTTAAGAGTTGTGCCAGTTCTACTCCTCTTTGCAGACTGGAGCTATTAAACTTGTATTTGATTCAGCCTCCACTTCTGAACTTCTTAGGTGAAAATCCTGGCCCCACTGAAGGCAATGGGAGTTTTCCTATTGTCTTCAGTGGGGCCAGGATTTCACTGGTTAAATATTATTTTTTCCAAACATAGATTAATTAGAATTGATATACACACACACACGCGTTGATATATACCGTAGGGCCAATTTCTGACGGGTTATAAGTTACACATCAATAAGGATCTGTTTGGGTGCTTAAATGGGAGTTATGTACACATCAGTCAAGGCAGCAACTACATGAGACTTTCTGAAATCCTCGCACCCTTGTTCCAGCACCAGCACAGCTTCAGCAATGCTAGCAGTGGTGGGAGGCACTATTGTACATCAACCACTGGCATTTTTATCACCGTGCCATCTAAGACTATCAGGATGATAAAAACATCTGGGTCAGATTTCTGCTAGTGCTCCATTCTCAGCATTGCTGGGAAAACGTTTCAGAAAATACTTAGTTGCACACAAGGCCCTAGGGACTGGGAGAAAAGTAAAGCAAGGAACACAGCAATAGAAGTGTATATGTTAAAGTAGCCACCATTCGCTATTCTGTCTCTTAAGTTTTAACATGCATCTTGTTCCATTGGGGCATGCAGAAGGGGGGGGAAGAAGGGACACAGGTCCTTCCCCCCCAGTAATCAGTGAGGACACAGACCTCTTCTCATTGTGGGTCAGCAGCAGGAAGAGTGAGCTCCTCCAGCCCTGCGGTTGGCGCACAGAACGTGCCCCTCCAAAAACAGTCCAATTTTTATTCTTGCGTCAGTCTGTGTTCCAGTCCCTTTGTACATACATTTAATCAACAGAGTTGCTCATGCCACTTTCAACATGTACCTGCACCATATGAAGCTTGACCCCATAAATCTGAAGAGAAAGTCTTTAGATTAATTTACTACTTGACAAGTTTGCCTGGCTAGGAGAATATGAAGTATGCAAATTGTGAGAGTACTGCTCAGATTTTAGTGACAGGATAAACAGCAAGTGGATGCAAAGAGTTGTTTTTTAAATATTATTTTTAAACATGTTACAAAATGTATCTAAACTCAAATGAGGCCTACCTGAATACACGGCATACTTCTCTTCCTGTTCTTTCTCTCATAGAGCTGCTCCAGTCTGTCTTCACTTGGAGCCTCGTTTGTTTTCAATGAAGAAGAGACACAGACCACCATGATTTGTTCCAGGGCAGACATCGGGTTGTTAATAAGGTGATCATACTCCAGGTCTGACACACATGGAATCTGATGATTACTACATCTGCATATCTTCCCTTCCTGCCCCATCAGAAATCTCCGAAGAACAATAGGGCAAGCACTGTGGGATGGAAGCCATAGCTTATCGCTGTCATGAGAAATAGAGAGCAAGTTAAAGCTTTGGTCCTAAAGCGAAAACAGAAGCAAGTTCAATAGAATGTCAAATAAACTGAATGGAGAGAACAGCATCCTTTAAACCAGATCTCTAAATAGCAGGGTCAAACCTAAATTATCTGAACTCTGCTTAATCGACATGCACGGCTAGCTGAAGGGCTGACATTCCCAGAGGTGTGACCACATCTCTGATGCTGTGCTGTTCCTGAATTCTGCAGGAGCAGAGCTGCTGAGTACGCCAGATGGGAAAGCTGGATGGTGCTCTGCCTAACTGGATGAGCTGGCCAAGCAGGCTTCGAAAATTGCTCAACCCTGAATGCAGGCTTCTAAGTCTGCTGATCTGGTTCCTGATTTATCTGCTGGTCTCAGGTGCACCTCCTGCCCCTGGGTAGCCTACTGTAGTGTATTTATGTTTTAATCATTTTAGTCACAGAAGTTAAGCCTGGATAGCGTGGGTATCTGGTCTCCCAAAGGTGGGTAGTGTTACTGGTCTCCCAAAGGTGGTGTGAAGCTTAAATCCTGTTTAAAAAGTCCTCGGATGAGATGTGCTATAGAAGTTCAAAGCTATCATTTTATTTCTTGGGAAAATGCCAAAGTACTATCTCATTGCAGGCTTGCACACAACTTCAGTAAAAGAGAACCTGCCACACCTGCTTTACAACATGATTTCCTAACAACAGGCAAATCTTTTCTAAGGTTGGTACAGACAATCAGAAGATTTTTGAAGCCTATGAAGCCTATCTGAAGTTAATGGCAAGACTCCCATTGTTATCTGAGCATGAAGGGCCAAGAGAAGAGGGGATCTCATGTACAGGGGGAAGCCCATATAAATTTGTTTTTATCTATGTATAACATAGACAAAAAACAAAGCTATTATTCTTCATTGGCATTCTGGAGACAAAAAGAAACCACTTGAGCGTTGGTGTCATGGCTCGTGATATCAGCTTGCTGATGGAACTACAGGCTGATCAGGTGTAAATTGGAATACATTGTTCTTTTCTTTTCTTTACCCCTTGTAGGGTGTCACTGAGTTTGTATATCAAAATTCAATTAAGTAAAAGACAAATCAATGGAAATTTGCTTTAAGAAAATAGCTAATGGAACCTCTGCCTCAGTAAAAAAAAAAAAAAGACAGCAAATCCTCAACAGCGAGAAGAAGTGACAATCTCATTATGTTACCTCATTCTCCAGTTATTGCACTCTGCAGGTATCACAAGTTTGACAATCATAAATACCTTTGGTTTTCAGAGTTACTATAATTCCTAACGTATAACAATGAAATCATAGGCATTGGTATAGAATCACAGGAAAATCAGAAACAGCATTCTTAAGATGCTTATCCAGTTCTAGAAATGGCTTGTCAGTAATTCACCAAGATCAATGTTTGCGTTAGAATCAACATTGCCCAGTTTCTGCTCATATTTCCTTACCCTGATATGGATGAGTTCTGTAATACAGGGATGTATTTATTTAAATTGAACTGAGTCACATTTGGCTGATCTGTTTTGATATTGCTGTTTACTAAAGAAGAAATTCTGCAAGAGAAAATAACAGTAAATAACCAATAGTTTAAATGTCAGAAAAACAAAGCAAATAAGTGTTCTGCAGTACTAAGATGTACCTATATATTGTGCATAAACATGGGTAAAATCCTTTTCAATTAACTGAGGATGTTATCTCTTATATACTGGCTTGGATAAAAAAAGCAATTTAGCTGGTAGTGGTAGGGGATTCAGAACCATACAGCTGCAAAGGTGAGGACTATGGCTTACACGGAGAACAAAAATTAACCCCTACGTTTCTCTGATTTTAGTTGCATGACTCCAACATGTTCATGGGAGTTGTATAACTGGAACTCTAGGAAAGCAGAACTAAATTTCAAGTTTTCTTAAGCCTCATGCAAGTTACTATTACCTATGTGTAGCCATTTGGGAGATTGGGGCCTTAAAATGCAAGACTTTTAGATCAGGGTTTGAGTCGTCATGTGTTTGTACAACACATAAGAATGGCCAAACTGGATCAGACCCAATGGTCCATCTGGCTCAGTATCCTGTCTTCAGACAGTAACCAATGCCAGATGCTTCAGAGGGAATGAACAAGACAGGGCAATTATCAAGTGATCTATCCCCCATTGTCCACTCCTAGCTTCTGGCAGTTAGAGGCTTAGGATACTCAAAGCATGGGTTGTATCCCTGACCCTCTTAGCTAATAGCCATTGATGTACTTGTCCTCCATGAACATATCTAATTCTCTTTTTAACCCATTTAAAGTTTTAGCCTTCACAACATCCCCGGACAACAAGTCCCACAGGTTGACTATGTGTTGGGTGAAGAAGTACTTCCTTTTGTTTGTTTTAAACCCGCTGCCTATTAATTTCATTGGGTGACCCCTGGTTCTTATGTTCTGTGAAAGGGCAAATAACACTTTTTCTCCATACCATCCGTGATTTTATAGACCTCTATCATATTTCCCCTTAGTCGTCTCTTTTCCAAACTGAAAACTCCCTGTCTTTTAAATTTCTCCTCCTATGGTAGCTGTTCCAGATCCCTAATCATTTTTGTTGTCCATCTCTGCACCCTCTCCAATTCTAACATATCTTGTTTGAGATGACAGGATCAACTCCATGCACTATTCATGGTACTTAGGATTTATAAAGTGGCATTGTGATATTTTTTGTCTTACTATCTATCCCTTTCCTACTGGTTCCTAATATTCAGTTAGCTCTTTTGACTGCAGCTGCACACTGAGCAGATATTTTCCAAAAACTATCCACAAAGACTGCAAAATCTCTTTCTGACAGAGTGGTGCCCCACTCCTGAATGAAACTGTTGGATGCTATTGTAATGTAAAGGTACGATGATAATTCAATAATGATAATATTTTAATTAACCTATATTCCAGGATCAGTTCTGGATACTTTCCCAAACTTCTCATGGTTTTCCTGTCACTAATTTGTTTTTGTTATTGGTTTTTACAATGCCACAAATGGAGATACGTGAAAAAAATCACTTCTGTGCCACTGATAATTAAACCTAATTAGAATAAAATTCACCACAATGCACAATTAAGTGCTCATAATAAAAACATTTCAGTGGACAGTGAGAAATCAAGTCTTCATTTTTTATTTTTTTTTTACCTGGGAGAATAAGATGATTGTTCCCGTAGCCTGTTGTGAGCAGGAGCAGATTGAAAATGAGCTAACAAAAGGCTGGTAGACTCGTGGGCTCCACTGTCCCCTCTCTTTTTCTCTTGTGCTCTCTGTACAACTGAGGCAACCAAGTGAGCATCTGCAGACTGAATTGTGCGTTTTCTCAGCGCTCTCTGAGGAAGGCCAGGCACTTTGTGAATGTGTGGTGAGTCGACTCCTGAAATACACCACCACCACCACCATGAACATCAGTCTTAGGAGACAAAAACGAACTAAGCCCTACTTCTGCAACTGACTGTGTCCATGCACCTGTACATGGAACGCTTCTACTGTATGTTCAGGAGCACAAGACCAACTATGAAAATTAAGGCTAAATTCTTCCCTCAAGTGGCAGATCTTGGCCCTGATATTTTTCACATGCACACTGCTCCTGGACCCTGCAGCTTTGAGAAAGATTTGCTCTTTCTGCAGGACTGGTTATGGTACCGGCAGGGATGGGGGAGGGAGAAGAAGTCTGAAAAAATCCCCAACCAAACCTACGTTTTTGCTGTACTGGTGGCTACTTTTATGCACTGGAGCTGATACAAATCATCAGGATTGACAATAGTGACAAGATACAAGAAAAATAGAATAATATTTAAGGAAGATGATATTCCAGTTTATGTTCCCTACAAGAGGACTCCAATATTATGGAATGTTTCTCTTTGGAGGGAGTCAAATAGAAAGACTACAAAACACAGGCATTGCCAGTTATGCTAAACCCAAAGACTATGGTCTCATGGATATAGTTTGTATTATTAAGAAAATTTCTTATGTAGCCGGTGCTCAGTGGGTGAAATTCATGCCTGTGCAAAGGACTAGCATGAGGTCTGTATATCACTTTAGTTCCTCTTAAATGACCAAATATGGCTTATGTGGTGCATAATTCATACTTTGGCCCTATGCCCAGACATGAATTTCATGTAGAGACAGGAATTCCAATATAAATTAACGTATTATAATGATGTACAACTTAAGTGTAATAGCAAATGTAAATGGAATATCTAGCTCCAAAGAAACCCATTAAGATAGACTTTCTTTGTTAAAAAACTTATTTCTTTCCCTAACCCAAACACTAACAAAAGTTACTATTCCACAGACCCAGAGAAATGTGGAGGTGACACTGTCATCAGTGCCTTCCTCATTAACGGCAGAACCCACTTCTCTTGCTCACTTTGAGTAGCACCTTATTCCACAGTCACCTTGATTTCACAGGGCCTCTTTGTGTGAATGACTGCTCGCCAATAGGAGTAAGAAGTTCACAGTCTGCCCTCCTATCTGTTTCAATGCACAATATTTTAAAGCCAGAAAACCTCTCTATAAAAATAAGTCTGAAACTGCAGACCGAGGAGAGAAAGGACAGGTCTTAAGCTCTTTTGTCCATTGTCATACCCACTGAAATAAAAAGCAAACTTAAAACTATTAAAATCATCACTAAAATGTCCTACAGTGACTGACCAAAAGCCATTCGATAATGTTCCAGCCAGTCTTCCAGAATATTTTTGATTTTCCGCTGTAGTGTTCTTAATTCTATGGCTGCACTGATGTTATTTACATGGTTTATATTCCCCTGTGGAATTTCAAGTGTGTTCACCAACTCCAATAACCTTGGCTTTTAAAAAAAAAGAGAAAAAAACAGTTAAAAGTTATATTTGATGTTTAATTCTGCCAAAAGCATATTTTAAATATAAGTGATCATTACAGTGAAAAGATAGACAAGATTTTTTTTAAGTCTCCCGTGATTGGAAGTTAGCAGGCACTAGTAAATGCCACCATCTTCTCGTCTGAACCATTGTTTTGTGTAATCTAGTTTGGCATCATAACACATACGCTTAGTCCTCTGTTGTAGGATGTGAGAAGAAGGGTGCAAGACTCTCTCTCTACATTGTATCTGAGGCTGTCACAGCTTGTTTGTCTGGCGAGGCTGCTGTCAGTCCCACTGCTTCCGCATCCCATTGTTCAAAGACCTCCCTTTTGGTTTGACAAGGGTTGTGTGAAGTGCAGGTGTTTTTAATCTGAGAGTGATTTCATTAGGCATAACAAATATGAGGAGACAGGATTGCCCAGAATCACAATTGGGATGGAGACATCATGAATGTCCATATCATTTGGTAGGAATAGGATTCCCTTCTGCCCGCTCTTGGAAGGTCCAGAGTTTTTGAAAATTGTGAAACCATGCACTTTGCTTCCTAGGATGGCCCACCAAAACCTGCATTACCTCCCTTTTTGTTAATGTATTCCTGGATTTGTTGGGGGTGGAGGGGCACATGGGTCTGACCATGAACTTCACCAGAATAAGGAGGTCAGATTAGATGCTCACTTGGTCCCTTCTGACCTTAGAGTCTATGAAAAAAAGAAATAATCCATCCATTACTGCTTACATTTAAGAAAAGTCAGATCCAGTAGACTGGAGCCACATCTGGCCCAAAAGCAGCACTTCAGCTGGTTAATATTCAATTCAAATTCCAGAGTAGGCTACTCTAGAAGGGGTGGGGAGATGTGTAACAGTTGCAGCAAAACTTTACCTACTGCTGTTTTCAGTTTCTGAATCACTACAGGAGGAACACAGTGGCAGAGCTAATCAAGTCCTAGACAGCAGGGAGAGACTGTTCAAAGTTGCACTGCAGAGAGCAGAGTACGTCTGTGAGTACACAGTTTGTTTTACAAGACAAGGCTGATAACAGAAAATGGAAGGGCTAAAGCCTCCAGGGACATTAAATGTGCAAGCGAAGAATTTAGCTCAGGCATGGAAGAACTGGAAAGAGGAATTTAACCTCTATGTAGATATTGCTATGACGGATAAACAAGATACTGTGAAAATAAAATTATTTTGTTCTCGGCTTGGAGAAAGGGGAGAGAGAGAAGGGAGACTCTGTGTGTGGAAATTCCCCAAGCTCAGCACACCTTAGAAGCAGTAATGGGCTATTTTGATACCCACTTTAACTCCAGGAAGAATAAAATGTTGGAAAGAAATAATTTCTTTACCTGGGATCATGCAATTGGGGCGGGTATTGATGAGTGCCTGATCTAAAAGTGCTAGCAGCCAGTTGCAATTTTGGAAATATTAAAGATTCGTTGATAAGCTTGGAGATTTGCAGGACTGCAGAGCTATCCAAAGAGAGGATTAGAGGCCTGGAAGGCAGTCAGCAGAAATTGTTCACGCAATACATAAGAAAGAGAAATCAAAACCAGATACAATATTAGTAGATGACTATGGTACAAACACATGCCAACACTATATTAAAAATCACGCAAGACAGAAAGAGAAGTGTCCAGTTTATGGGGAAAATGCCATATCTGTGACAAATTTAATCATTTTGCAGTCAAGATTTTGTTCAAAGAGAAGAAAAACAAATCCAAGATACACATAGTAACCAAAGACAGCAACAGTGAATATGACAGCATGTATGTGGGTGACCAAACAGATGGTAAACACAATGCAAGAAGACCCTAGTAAGCACCAGAGACAGTTATATGCAGCCACTGTTACCTGGGAAGAAAGTGATACATTTTCAATTACATTGTGGTGCAAGTTGTAATATTATCCTGATCGGTCTGGTGAACCCAGACATATGGCTGGAAGAGACTAGCCAGCTGTTAACAATGTACAACCATGCCACATTAAAGCCCATAGGGAAATGTAAAATTAAATTAAAAAATGCAAGGAACAAAAAGAAATACAGACTGGATTTTGTGGTCATAAATGATGAGACAGCAGTACCATTTCTGGGCAGCAAAGCTGCCTAAGCCATGAACCTGATAAAAATACAATACAAAACATAATGCAAGTGAATAGCAGAGTGACTGAAGGTAGTCTGGATAACATTACTTGGGACCAGGAAATGATACTGAGGGACTCTGGAGATGTTTTTCAGGAGATGGACCACTTGATGATATTTGTAAAACAGACATTGACACCAGTGTGAAGCCAGTTAAATTGCCAAAAATAAAAGTACCCATTGCAGTACTACAGCCACGGAAAGACGAACTGCAGAGCCTATGAAATTGTGGAATTACACAGCCTGTCAAGAAGAGCACAGACTGGATGAGCGTCTTGTGGTGCTAAGAAAGCCATTTGGAAAATTGTGAATATGCATAGACCCAAAGCCTTTAAACAAAGCTTTGAAAGAGAATCATTTCCCTCTGCCTACAACTGAGAACACATTAATATATCTGTCTAAAGTGAGACTTTTTATAGTAGGTATAAAAAATTAATTTTGGCATGTTGAATTGGATGAAGAATCCAGTTTCTTGACAATCTTCACAACTCATTTGGTTAAGGATGCCAATGGGAATCAGTCCGGCACCAGCGATACTCCAGAGCAGACTGACCAAACCACTGGAAGGCATGATGGAAACCCAGACAATAACACACAATGTGTTGATAGAGGGTGGTGACCCGGTCCAAGCACACCAAGATCATGACTACAAATTACTACATTTTTAACAGAGATTCAGATACAAGAATATTAAATTGAACTTAGACAAACGCAGGTTGAGAGTAACTGAAATGGCATACACTGGACTTTTGTTGACCTCCAAAGACCTGAAAGTAGACCCAGACAAGGTGAGGGCAATTAGAGAAATTCCCAAGACCCAGCAATGTTAAAGGAGTCCAAAGATTCCTGGAAATGGTCATTTAGCCAAGGTTTGCAGCCATCTGTCTGACAGCTGCAAGATCCTGAGAGAGCTGACACAGTGAGACACCTTATGGGAGTGGACAGACCAGCACGAGCAAGTGTTCCAGAAAGCAAAAGTGATGGTTGAGAAGGATCCCATTTTTGAAATATTACATCGCAGATGAACCCGATACTGCAATGTGTTGCATCCAAGTTGGGTCTAGGGACTACCATGCTGCAGTGGGGACAACCTGTTGCATTACCAAGCAGAACATTCTCCGTGACAGAGAAGGTTTATGATCAAATTGACAAAAAGATTTTTAGCAATGGTTTTTGGAATGGAAAAATGTCACCAATACACTTACTGCTGCACCGTGGATGTACAATCTGCCATAACTGTCTTGAAAGCCATTATTCAGTGCACCAAAGTGCTCACTGGATGATGATGCAACTCCAGAGTTACAATGTACAGATTATTGCCCAGGCAGAGACTTGGTGCTGGCAGCCAGATTTGTTAGAAGCAAACAACGTCAGGGGTATGCCAGAGGAAGGACAGAAGGAAGAGGGTCTTTTGACAGACCCCAGCAACACCAAGCCTAGAGATTATGGTTGACTAGAAGACAGTACCAGGGAGGCAGGAATGAACTATATCATAGTAGAGGCGGGTGGACTGTTTATAACACATGCTCATCTGAAGGATTTTGTGTGGTGAACTTCCAAGTTGTACCAGTGTATAGCTAGACAGACCAATGAGGTGATGAACACAGTAACTGCAAGAAGGTCATCCTGTGAAAGGAATACATCAGATTATCGGTTTTTGCTGGGGTGTTTAACAGTTTTCTTTAAAAAAGAAGGGAGGTAACAATGTGAAAGTGCTAGCGGACACTTTCAGACAGCATGCTATTTCCTGGGGGGAACTGTTTGGAAATGACACCTCCTGGAGAACTGTCTGAGAAGCCATGAGGCTGAAGAAGACATGTTATGAACAGACACAACAAAGCTGGAGTTTAATTAACCTGGTATCAGAGTGAGATCTTATAAGGCAGTTGATCCAGATACAATGAAACATAAAACATTGCTGAGCTAGGAGTGAAGGGTTAAATGTTCATCCTCGCCTCCATTTTGAAAAGAGTTCCTAAAATTATGCTGATACCTGGGGTCGAATGGGGAGTTCCTGAAGAGAATTTATGGAAGTGTGACCTTTCTTCCCATAGTTTCCCTCCACTCCAGACAGTCTTTCAAAATCTCTGCTTCAGCACTGCTTCAGTGAATTGTGCTGGGATACCCAGAGCATGATGCAATTGCAGTAGGTAGTACAGCGCTTCTATGGATGTGGGTAAAACTACACTAGCAATAGCATAACTAGTACAATGTAAGTATTTACACTGCAGCTATCTTCATGTTACCAGTTAAGTTGTATAGTGTAGACACTGTCACAATGAAAAGTGTATTCTCCCATCAGTGGGAAAGTAAGTATTAATGTTAATTGTTAATGGGTGTTACCCACATGACACATCCTTCAAAGCAGAACAGATTGCAAAATAGCTTTCTGAGCAAGGTGCTAATGAGGCATTGTATTTATCCCTAAGTCCGAATTGTTGCTTCCAAAAACAATATCGAGATTTAAAGCACAAGACAGATTGAGTGTGAGTGTTTTTTTGGTACAGTGATTAAGCATTGCCGAGAAACCCATATAACATCTACCAATTTAGAGACAGGAAGCATAAAGTATAATTTTTATGAGTGTCTAATGGCTCTCTTTGTAAGCTAATTGGAAATCCATACAGTCATGAAGAGCTTCATCCATTTAATATAACTCCTGCTGTACTTAACCGACTGGCTAAAAATGCACCAAAGTTAGTTGCAAACGTTTCTTAGCAACACAAATTCAAAATACAGAAAAAGCTTTTTTTTTTTTTTTTTTCCCCAATAAAACCAAAAGTAATCTATAAGGCTGATGTCTGTAAGCCCCATAGCTGGTTAAAGCCAAGCCTGAAATTGACTCACTAGCACCACACATAACACAATTGCGCTCAGGGATAAAATTTTCAAAAGCACCTAAGTCTCATTTTCAGATGTGACTTAAGCACCCAGACCCTCAAATGTATTCTCCTCTATTTAAATGAGAGCTAAGCACCTAAATATCTTTGAGGATCTGGCCCTTAAGGCCTAAGTCTCACTGGGACTTAGGCTCTTTCATCACTTTTGAAAAGGAGATTTAGGCTGCTAAGTCACTTACGCACCTTTGAAAATTTTATCCTAGGTCCCAGAAATAACATAAGATGAATTCCCCAGAGGATGCCCTTTTATATGTTAAAAAATAAAACTTGCATTTTTGGGTTTTTCGTGATTCAGCGTTTTTGTCCTCGGTGTTCCAAACAACGGTTATTTTAAAAAACATTTTTTAAATAGGTCATGGTAGGGTATAGCACTATCTCTTTCAATAATTGCAGGACTCTCCTCTATTACTATGGAGGGTTGGTAGCATCTCTATAGTGAAGGTGAAACTTATTTTCCATTATACATTGAGTTCCATATAACTAGATTTTGTCTCACTAATTTCCTGCAAAAAACAAGAATCAGCATGGCAAAACTCCCATGCAGTTGGTTAGTTTACATGTTGAAAGTTATCTTCACACTTTTTAAAGAAATGAAACCTTACGTTGTACCCAGGCATTCTGCGTTCTTTAAAAGTTTTCCAGATTCCACCAGACTAATGTTGAGATTCCTAGTTTGCCAGTAAATGCATTTGCAAATATGCCTTTCCCCATTTCAGAACTGGTCCTGTATAGTAGATTTTTACTGAAATCTTTCAAATAAATCTCATTTAAAGTTTCTGAGACAAACCGTTTTTGAGATAAGCTAAGGCGAAAAGAAATAGAAAATGTTTTCAAACACATTTAATACTAATCTCTTCTGAGTCCTGAATTAAGCAACAGCTTGTCCAAATTACTTGAAATTTCAGGAAATGAATTTCTGCTAATAGCAGACTAAATACAGTAACAGAACAAGTGAAATATTGAATTGCAGATATAGAAGAAAGTGACAGCCTGAGACATGTGGCCTAGTATAACCGGCCAGGTATAAGGCCTGAGCTAAAGTAGTTGTTGGGCCCTGATGTTATAAAGCAAAGCTAGCAGAAGTCAGGCTGTGAACCTGCTGGCAAGTTCACAGAGTCTGGGATGAACAGAGCTGGTATTGCAAAAATACACATTTCTAAAGAAGTAATAGGCACAGAACATGTACACAAGCACATTCATTCCAGAAAGGTGGTACCAGAACATCCATTCCAACCATTGTACAAGTACACTCCCCAAAGATGACAAGAACATGCTGACCGCTCTTTTAGATAAGGTCAGATGACAGTATGATGGTTAGAGATGTGTTGGTGTACAAGGTAAAGGGTGGCATCAGACCATGTAAGTAACTTGTTTGTAACAGTGTATAAAAGAGGGTGTCAAAGGGAGTGTCTTTGTCCAGCCTAGTGGGGAATGGAAAGTCCTGCCATTCACTCAGCAGTGTCCATTGTCACGGGCATACAAATCCTAGTGTACCTATAGAGTCTAAAGGGAGCTAGCACTGTGCTTCGTCGGCAATTAACCTGGCTACTGAAACAAAGTCTGTGGATTTACTGGGCACTTCAACTGAAGACTGCTGTACTGGCTACCTGGCCAGAGCCAGTGCAGCACACAGAGAGAACACACACATGCAGCCAACACCTGGTGAAAGCAGGGATTGGTATTAAATCTGGTTTTATTTATCTTTCACTATGATATGTTTCCTAACACAAAAACTTTGAAACAGAAATTGTTGTTAAAGGCATTGTCATCAGTGAGACACGTTATATCTTTTAATATCCTACCCTAGGCAAAGAAGACTGTGTACAGCACATGAGAGCTATAGCTTGGGAGAAAAACCACCATGAAAAATGTAAATTAATGACAATGAAGTCTCTAATGTTACCCATCTTAAATACAAAAGACTATTCTACCATTTAGAAGTCATGTGTATGTCTAAGTGGCTTGAAAGAAGTCTAAATAAGAAGTTTTAATTGCTGCTGATTCATGGCTTTCTGCAGTGTGGCACTTAAGCATACATTGATTTTATTAGGCTTTTCTTTGTGTTATCTTTAATTATGACAATTGCTGACAGTTGAAAAAATTAGCCCAATTTAGTTGTATAAAGAGTAGTAGTTATTCTGTTTTCTTTTGGGGGAATGGGATGGAATGCTGTAAATATGTTAGAAGATTTTCTAAATTCAACTTAAGACAGATTCTTGCATCATGTAGAATATTGGGAGGCCCTTTAGATGTTAAAATTAAGGGAAAGGATCATTTTAGTGAAGATAAAAAGGGCCAATGACCTACTTCAACCTGAGAATAAAGTTTAATTCTTTTGCAGTTTTCCTGTTTAACGTATGACGAAAAAGCAAGTTGAAATGCTCCAAGTGTCACTAACTGCTCAGCCACTGACTGGTATTTTGACGTATGCAAATCTCATCTTGCTGCTCCGGTGTTTAAAAAAATAATCTGACGTTGAGAAATAATATGCGTGATTTGACGTTGGTTGTACATGATGTTTATGGTGGTGGAAAGTCTGGGTAGAGGAAGAGAGGCAAGATGCTCCTCTAATCTCCACTTTGCCCCTGTGGGACTGGCCAGGCTATCTGCAGATGGGCTGATTCAGAGCCTCTGCACATGGAGCACCAAAAGCATATTAAAGTTGCCCCTGGAAAAGACAGTGATGAAACTGCCATCTTAACCCCTTCATGGGCGAATCCCTCCTTTGGTGCAGTTTGCACCTCTGTCCCCCTTGTGTCAATGGGGGTAGATCTGTATCAGGATACTTTCTCTCTTGTCTGTAGTTTCTTTTTTACAAAGCTTTTTCTGTAGCTGGTATTTACAGCGCCAGGCTATTTAGAGTCAAATCCTCTTCCACACAGTTCTACTGTGAGGGAAGGAGTGGGCAAGAAGGGGTAAATCCGAACTCTGTGACTGGCATAGACTCCATTCTGAGGCAAAGAAGTTTGCTGAACATTTTGGACTCCTGTTCTAGGTGGTAAATGACCTGGAGGGGACCTACTTATTCTGCACAAATGCTCCCTATTCCATTGCAGCTGCTGCCTCTGGGCAATTACCTTTCCCATTTCACTAGCAGCAATATGTAGAGACCTCCTCCTCATGCTTCATCTTCCCCCAGTTCTGTTTTGAAAAGGGGCTCAAGTTTTCCATTCCTCTCCATGCTCCATTTACATTGTTGTCAACTCTCTGAAGGTCTTATTTTGGTAGCATCTCAAATAGAAATCTGAGAGAGACTCCTGAGGTATAGAGATATTATTGTAACAGACATTGCCCTCAACAAAGTTTAGAAGGAACAAGGTTCCATCCCTCAGCCTCTGTGTTAGAATGTTGCTTAATAAATGTCAGGTTAATTTAACTCCCCAGAATGATTTGGGGTAGCTCTTTGTTTTTCTTTTTTAAATATTAATGTACACATTTACCTGGCTCTCATCACTCTCAAAATACATTTTTGAACTTTCCAAGGTAGATGTTTCATACAAAATGGAATATAAAGGGAGGGAAGTAAACACTAAGCAAAAATCTGTTTTGGGGTGGGTTGGTTGTTTTTTGCTTTTCCAACTTTGATTCTGTAACTCCCTTCACTCGTGAATCCCCTGATCATAACACATTTTATGATACAAAGATTACCTATCAGCCTGAGTTCAGTGGAGTGTTTTAGACATTTATATAGGGTAACATGGGCATTTTGAGTGGATGGTCAATCCAGGTGGACAACCAGCACACTTCATTCTGCACAAAAGTAAGGAGTGGGGGAGTTTTAATCAGGACAGTAGGGGAATCCTCTACTCTTTCAGAAAGCACAATGTGATCTTTTAATGTCCACCAAGAAGAGACAGAACTTAATTTTTTTTAACTCTCATACGCCAAATACCCCCAGTAAACTGCATGAACCTCAGTTTATCGCAGAGGTGGCAGAAGCATGCTTTGAATGGGGGGTGCAGAACAGAGGCATTCTACATAGGGAACAGCTGGAGGTCAGAGTGGCAGGAATAGGAGGAGGAGTGAGGGAAGCTACTGAGCCTCGGCAAGGGTAGCATTTTCATATCTGCTCCCTGGCCTGATTCCAGGCATTGCAGCAACTACACCAGCCTTCCAGGTCCTGCTTTCACCTCGATGCAGCTTGCAGGGGTGTCACGTAGGGGCAGAAACAGATCAGTCCCTGGATTATTTCCATTCCATGAGCATTAGCTCCCACTGCCCCATGGTTTATCTACCACAGAAGGGTGGAGTCCACTCTCCCAGGATTCTAACCTGTAGAGTCTAGGTATTTCGTACCTAATGCTTAGTCAGTGCCTCTCGGCAAAAGTGAATATCAAAATATGTTAAAATGATCATTGTAGCTACGGATGAAATGGATGACGTACTCAACTGATAATAGATTAATCATTAATAGACTATTATTTGTGTCATAGCAGCACCCAAAAAAAGCCAACCGGAAATTGGGCCTATTGTCCTAGTTATTGTACAAATACCTAGTAAGGGACACTCCCATAATACGCCATGGGGCAGAATGTTAGCTGGTATAAATCAGCAGAGCTCCACTGAAGTCAATTTGCACAAACTGGGGAGGAATATCTTAGTTTCAGTGTCAAGATGGTTGTGTGGGAAGTACTTAAACACAGCTGCAAGCCAGCAATTGTTAGAAAAAGAAGAGATGCAAAAATATTCCAATAAGTTTGTTAGCTGTCTTAATACTGAGTTTTTGATTGCTGCTTACTTCTTTCTTTAGCACCTTCTTTGTTTCCTTCTCTCCCAATTTTTTCCTCTTTACTTTAAAGAATTCTTTAGCTGATTTGGATGAAAGTTTAACTCTGGTGAGTATCTGGCCCTGGAAAACAGAAAGAGATCCAGCAACAATAAGCTCAGGTTTACAGTGCAACGTAGACACTCGAGCATGGGCTGGGAAACTTTGGGTATGTCTACACTGCAAAAAACCAAGACCAAAACCGAAACAAAAAACCAACAGAAACCAAACACCTGTGACAGCGAGTCTCAGAGCCCAGTTCTACTGACTGAGACTGGCACTAGGGATCTAAAAATAGCAATGTAGACATTACTGCTTGGGCTGGTGACCAGCCTCTGAAACCCAGCAAGGGGGGCTCACAGCCCAAGTGGGAGCATCTACACTGCTATTTTTACCTCTGTAGCGAGACCCCTGTGAGCCAGAGTCAGTTGGCCTGGGCTCTGATACTCATGGCTGTGGGATTTTTATTTAGTTATTGCAGTGTAGATACACCCACCAAATCCTCAAGCCCAGGTCCCAGAGAGTCAGGTTCACAATGCAGTGTAGACATGCCCCAATCAGAATTAAGGTCAGACCATGTTAGGTGCTGTACAAATGCACCTTTTCGTTTGTGTTTATGCTGCTTAGCAGAATGAGGCCCTGATCCTCTGACTGGGATCTTTAGGCAGTCCTGTGATACAAATACATATATCAACAATAGTAATTGACAGTCTCAGCCCCAAAGAACAAAGTGTTGATCGTTGTATTTGTGCTATGTTTGCTGATAATAAAGCCCTATTAAGTGCTAATGTACATGGATTTTTTCTAAAATGTTTTTTCTAAAAAACAGTCAAGCCAGTTGAGTTGTTAGATAAGTCAAAATTACATTTTTGGGGTGCAATTTTTAACTATTGTTTGTTCATATATGGCAGGAAAGGGTTAATTTCTAAAACAATCCGAAAGATGCTTAGAACCTGATATTAACTCAACTGCAATATAGATATTTAAGGATGAGTGGCTGCACTTAATGAATTCACCAAATTTCTTCCTATAATGAGTCAGCATGCATCTCTATTGAAGTCAGAGGTAGATTGCTAATAAAGAGAGGCTCCTAGTAGAATTATATTTATCCATACATATTAGCAGGGACAGCACGGGTGAAAGTGTTAATATTAAAGAGCTTACTGACTTCAAGAAAACTCTTCAGTCTCAGAGGCTATAGACTGACTAACATTGGTAAAGGCCCTTGATTACAAGCAGTTGCGACATACCAGTTCTTCTAACTGTGGAAGAGCCACACGCTGTAGTGGTGACAAAGACAACCGCACACTTTCATGTTGCCACTTGTAAACCAAGCTAATAGCAAAGCGCCCTGCAATCCTCACAGTGATGTAGTCGTTAACCTGGAGTAAGACAAAAGGGCAGTCATGTCCTATACTTTATCTTCATTTTTATGGCCCAGATGGGAGATGTGTGTGACATCTCAAAATGTGAAATGGGGAAACTTTGGGATTAGCCAATCTAACTGATGGGCAATGATCAGCCTTTTTGATTAATTTTAAAGCCAAATTCTGGGTTTGTCTCCAAAATGGGCTAATGATGTAAAGTGAATTAATATGAAGATGAATTCTGGCCAGAAATGGCACCAGGCCCCTTGCACAGATTATTTTTGCCCAGGACAAGTAATCTGATCATGCAGGGGGTGGAAGGTATGCACTAGTTATTGTCTAGCCAGGGAGCATATGAGAAACTCCAGTCTTTTCTTTAAGCCCATTCAAGAAAAGCATCTTTGTTTCTCTTGAGGTATAAAGCCTACAGAATCAGGCAGGTAAGCAAAATAAATAAATAAATAAATAAATTCTACCCCATGCTTGTCATTTGGGCTTCGTTGCAGATGTGGATGAGCAAAGTTTAGATGGTATTTGGTTCTAGAATTTGTTTTGCACAAATCCATGGTCTCCTAGGACTTCATTGTTATCATTATACTGGGACATCTCAGCCACAGCAGAGAGGGAACTTGGAAGGACCCACTCCGAAACCACACCTTTCTACCATCTATTTAAAAGGCAATCTGTTGGCTATACCAGACGCACAACTGTGCAATTCAGATTCTGTCCATTAAAGAGCAGTACGTACGTGTAATACAAATACTAGCAAGTTCATCCACATATATTTAACTTATCCTGTCACTGTAGGAGAAGATTAAATAAATTCTCCATAGTAAATAATGATGTTTGACAACTCATATTCATAATCTGAATGACAGAAACAGAACCAAAGATGTTTCGATAATAATTTACTTTAATCTTTTACTTTGTAAAACAGAAGACTGGAGATTTAGCACAAGGTTTCTCAAAACTTGAATTTTTGCAGCTTTTATTGATCAAAAAGAGCTATTTTATGTGTGAAGACACCCTAATTAAACTAGTTACAGAAGCTACAAGAGTTCCAATGCCATTTTTGTGCATTCCCAGCTGCTTCCTCATTTAGGCTGCCAGCTAAGGTAATGTAAACTGAGAAAGAGAAACTGCTTGTGTTTGTTGGCTACCTGTCAATGCCTCTTGAGTGGATATCCTGTATAAAGTCCTAATCACATTTCCCATAGCTGTGTTTCAGGTAACAAGCAACAAAAACTGACCTGACGTTTATATGGTTGGTTTATTCACAAATCTGTTCCTCAAAGCACACTTAAGGGCTTTGGTAGGATATGTTCAGGGTGACTGCTGCTTAGTAAAGAATAACTCCAATGAGCTGTATGAAAATGTTCCAGGAGAGTTTTGCAGAGACCACATGTGAATATTCTTCTTATACAAGAAAATGTCAAATTTTCTTAAGTCTTAAATTCTTTCTCTCAGTAATATCTTGTGGCAGTGAGTTTCACAGGATAGTTCTGCATTGTGTAGAACAATATTTCCTTTTATAATTTTTTTTTAAAATTGTTTTATTTTATTTACTAGGGTGTCTCCTTGTTATTTTATTATGAAAGAGTAAACAGGAGTGCCCAATTGATCTTCTTTAAACAACATCACTTCTTTCTTGTCTCCTTTCTTAATGGCATAGTCTTAATCATTTTAATATCTTGCTATACAGAAGTCTTTCGGTGGCTCTAGTAGTCTTTGCTGGTCTTCTCTGTATCTTCTGGATTCCTCATATACCCATTTTGAAGTAGGGTGACCAAACTGAACAAAGTATTCAACGAGAGGGTGTATAATTGGTGTATATAATAGCATTATATTTTCAGTATTATTCTCTATCCATTTCGAAGTACAGCCCAACATCGTATATGCTCTGTTGACTGAATTGTGGGTTGAGAAGATATTTTCTTTCAGCTGTCTACGATAAGTTAATTTAATGTAAAGTTTTGACAGATTCTTAACTTATCAACACATGCAAGCTGCTTTTCTCCCATTGCGCTGCAGCATTAGTATGCCTTTTAGAGGCCACTGGATTGTAGGCGTGGACATTTATTCTTCAGGCTATCATTTACATTTAAAGGATGATTGCTTTCTCTTCTTTCTTAAATGTAGAATGAATTATGAATGGGATTTGGGAAGGTGATGGGAGCTGCTGGGGATTGGAGGATGCAGAGAGAGTGAGGAGTGCATTATGAACCTTCCAGGGAGGGAAAGAAGATGTTGTAATTAGCAGGGTTTGTCTGTGAAAAGAAGGCAGGGGAGCAAATGAAGTGTCACTTGTTTCCTCTCCTCTCCTTCCAGTCAGTCTCTTGGAGGCAGTATTAAATGGAACTGAAAGCATTTCTTGGTATGAAACTTTGAACTGATATGCAAGTCGGTTAAAAAAATCTCCCAAAAGATATCTCTTCCTTTCCTACAAACAGCCTGAAAGTGTCCTCAAACTTACACTTAGGTGTGCTGTGAAATTTTCAGGGCCTCTCTACCAGATGTGTCCCTGATTTTTACCTTACCTGCAAGATTTTTTAGCATTCTGGGCCTGATCCAACAACCACTGGAGTCAGTGGGAGTCTTTCCATTCATGCCAATGAGCATTGGATCAGGCCTAGTCAGGTTCAGCAGCTGTTTGCTATTAAACACACACAAGAGATAAATTAAATGAGAACTCACGTGTATTTTAAGAGAGTATCAACCCCATGAGAGACTGTTCTAAAACACCACTCCTAGGTGCTGGGATGGTCTGCTGGTCTCAGGAAATCCTGAGCTCTTGAGCAAGTTACTTACTGTTTCCCTGTCTTAGATTCCACATGAGACAGAACATCTTACCCTGCCATGCCTGGATTGTTGAGTGTGTTAGTTAGTTATTCTTTGAAGATGGAAAGTGGTAAGTATTATTATCCCTGCAATTAAGAAACTTCCCAAAGGGCAAATTATGTTGCAAAAGGCGAGAACAACAACAGAAAAAATCAAGCCAATACATGGATAAATATTACCTGCATTGCAATTGGATCACTAAGCTTTCCCACCTGAGGCCATCTCCATTCTCTGACTATTTCTCCATCTTTATTAGTCAGCATGCCTCCTTCCTGATTAAACATCATTGCTATGACGTTACTGTAAATAACCAGAAACACGGAGCCAGTGTTTAATGGTTTATGTTAGTGAAATGTGAGCAGCCCAAGAACTTCACTTTGATCTAAGTGTTTTTAATTAACATAACGTTTTGCCCATGCAGCACTTCATGGTGCGTTTCACATGCTACACACCTGTAAGGCAGATATATATTATCCCTGCTTTACAGATGGAGTAGAAAGCCACAGAGAACTTAATTGGCTGTTTTAATAATTAAACTGAAATGTGAGAATGTATGAGAAACTAATGACTAATACTTGGTGAGTTTTAATGTGAGACTTATTTCTAATGCACTGTCATGAGCACTAAAATTCTTCAGATGCCAGCACAAATTGGAAGGAAGAAGAAAATAAGGAAAATATAGTCATGTTTATCAGTCCAATCAATCAATCCATGTTGTTAAGATCTCTTAGTTGCTTTTTTAGGGCACACTTCTACTGTGTTTCCCTTTACTGTTCATTAGCAACAACAAACATTCAGTTACTTTTATCCCTGACCTGTTTTGATTTAGTGTTCTGATAAAATATCATAAATGGCAGAATAAATTAAATAAAAGAGAACTAAAATTAACATGCCAAACAATTAGGGAAGTATTTTCAGTTAAGGGTCACTTAACTGAGTTTTACTAAAACAATTGCCTCTTAAATACCATTGTTATTCAATACAGATGTGGCTCAGCAACTCTACAAAGATATCTATTCCAGTACAAAAGGTCCAATGTGTAAATGCTCCCAAATGAATTCAGCACCCCCACTCTCTCCTTCCACAAAGGCACAAGAACATCTGTGATTTGACAAATACTTTAGGATGAAAATTAATCTAATAATGCATTTAACAAATAGTATGTGACCAGTTCTCTTTGTGATATTCATGAAACAGTGCACGTCATGTATACAGGGTGGGGGGGTGTTTGCTTTCCTAAGAGCTGTGATAGGGAGTGAATACTCACACCATGATCCATGGCATGTTGCTCCACAGATCATGTCATGGAGGGCTTGCAGAGCACCCATTCTTCAAGTATTTGAAGGAGCTAGGATTGGGGTGAAAATCTTTTGCCCGATGTCTCCTTTGGTGTGTGTGTATTTTCTGACAAGTGTGTGCATTCTGCTTTTAGGAGATTTGGCTCATGGTTGTTATGTCACAATACAAACCACAAGTCAAATTTCCAGTGACCTTCATTCAACTTCAAAATTTGCCTGATGTAAGTTTTTGGTAGCCCCAAATCTCTGACTTGTGTACAGTGTCAGTCCATCATTATGAGCAAATCAGGGGTTTAGGTGCAGAAAAACATCAGTTCCCAAAATTGTGGCTGTTTTAGGCTTTGGGGGGGTGGGGTGGGAATGGAATATAATTTTAATAGTTAAAAAACAGTGGCATAAAGAGAAGTATGAGTGAAACCCAGATCTGTGGATGTGAAATCCAGTTGTGTTATGCAACGCCCATTCATTCATGGCTTTGAGCACTATCTTAGATTCTTCCATAGCACCTATTACTGCAGTGCCAACCTTAATATACTGTAATCTGGTAAATGCTCTGAAATCTACCTACCTGTTAGGAAGGCAAATGCTGCCATGTCCAAAAGGTGTAAAGGTTCCAAGTATAGTCTGATCTGGAGAGGCAGTGAATATATTGGTGTACACACCACCACCTGGGAGATCAGAATAGCTTTGGCAGACTGCAAGATGCCCAGAAGGATAGCTGAAGGTACAAATCAAGGAGTTTTACTTTTGGCTGATAATGCTTAACTCTGGCCTTGGTTGTGATTTCGGTTGTACACCTGTGCAAGGGAGTGAGAGAGGCTAAGAACCCCACCCTTCTTACAGATCTCGTGTAGGAGTAAGTGAGGCTGTTTGCCTATTTATCTCTTTCCCCAGAGTGAGAGGGAAGGGCAGGGTGGAGATGGGCAGAGCCTTGACTCCAAACTCCACCCTGCTGGCTGAGCCAACACAGGGTGGCTGGTGATTTACTGTTGGTAGAGGCTAGTGTTAAATTACTAACCTCCCATGAGCAATAAGAAAATGGGAAGATTTGTAACTCAGAGGTGTGTTTCTGAGGCACAATGCCCCTTGGAGGACAGGGTGGCTTTTGCACCATCCCTTGCTCTTGGCTGTACCTAGCATCACAATCTAGCCCCCAAAGTATAATTGATAAAGCTCTATCGGTTCATGATCAGAGGATTCCATTCTATCTCCTGGAGGATACATTTATTTTCAATGAGCAGTTCACTACGACTACTCATTTGGTTTATTGACTCGAATCACCACGTGGGAGACCTACGGTGGGAAGCAACGTTATGCCTGGTCTATATGGAAAGCAGCCCTTCCAATGGAATGTTTGCCATGTCTCTGAGCTGGTGGTGGAAAAGAGCGCTTGCTCCCAGCACTCCTCTGGCTGGCTAGAAAAGCACGCAGCTGATGCAGCTTTAAAAAGGGGGACCAGGGAAATGGCAGCCCAGAATAATGGAGAGGGGAAAGTCTTTCACTCTCCTGTATAGGCTCCTTTGCTATTAAATCTCCTTTCATGTGTTGCTAATGAACATAGGAAAGCATGTGAAGGCAAGGCTTCTGATCTCCTGCCCTGTGCTTAGCTAAAACCAACGAGCAACCTGCACCGTAGTCAGAAAAACCAGACGCAGTGTCTCAAATACAATAAAAACCTGATTATCTGAGTCCCTTTCAGCCAAAACTCTCATCTCAGTCTTGGCTATTGCCCCCTTATCCACTCACTTTATCCACCTTTTCCCTTAGCTGCTTACCTGGCAAAACTGACCTACATCCATCCATGTCTTTCAGTTATAGTTTTGCCTATGCCCCTCGCCCTATGCACACAGTGCAGAGCAAGGGACGACATTTCCCAGATGATTTAGGTGGAACTGGTAGTGACTGTGCGGGGCAGTGTTTCACCTCAGTCCAGGGCAAAAGAAAAGGTTAATGCCATTATAATTCTCCATAGTCAGAAACTTACCTTCCCCCTTTTTTAGCTTCTCAAAATTGGAATCATTATCCAGTGATTCCAGCCTAGGGTCCACCCTCACATCTGCTCTCGCACTCCCACTCCCACGCCCTGGATCCACTGACTATCCCACTGTCCTCCCTGTTGTTGATTAGCAGTTCAAATATCATGTAATAGGGTGCAAACCTTGATGGCATTTTTCCAACACTCACCCCCCACTAGCAACATTAGCAAAGACCTGGAACCTCCTGGGTAAAGGGACTTTTCCTAGACTAGTCACCGTGCCAGCTCTCATGTGTACAGTGGCCTTAAGACTTCCTCTTCACCCACATCAAGAGGTGGGAAGGATGCCCAGAAGAAAACCCACTTTGGAGGTTCAACCTGTGTTTCCTCCCTCATTTTATCACCAGTCAGTTGAATAATGGCAGTCTTGAGTGAAAGGGTTCCTCCAGCCTATCCAACTCTCAGCTAGGGAAAAGAGGTAGGTTCCTTTGTTCCATCTCTCTGACCATTCCTGAGGCTTATGGTTGGCTGGTGAATGTCCAGATCTCATGGACTGGGGAAATCTTTTTGAATTTTGGTCTGATGCAGGCTGCATTCTAATCATTAACCAGGGAATCGTCCCTCTCCTCTCATTGTGATGTTGGTGTAACCAGAGATCCAGAGCTGGACCTTAACATTTCCTTTCGCCCCTTCTCAATGACCACTCAGGCAATGGAATCCATGTAGTCAGGGGGCAAGTGAATATGGTGCTAGGAGAAAGGGACCAGAATCCAGCAGCACTTCACCACATTGACAAAAATTTTCACCACATTGGCTCACTTTTTTGTTGGGCTGGAGGGCATGGGAGGGTCTAGGACCAGCCCACCGGGCAAATGTCACTTGTTCAGTCCCGGTGTGACTCTGACGGCATGCATCACTGTTACCATTTCAGTGCAGGCCAATAAGCAGATAAACAAAATGTCTTGCTCTTCTAAATTTACCTTCAATTTAATGCTTAAACTAAACAACTTATGAATCCTTGTTTTTGCCTCTTGAACCCCTTTCCAAACCCTCTGATCATTGCTATAATTCACTGACGAACTTGAAGGATATTAAATCAAAGATGAGCCATCAATCAGTCCGTAATGCAGTTTTCGTAATGCTGGGTCTGCCTGCTTGATTGCTGGTATTTGGGGTTTTCCATTCAGCAGCTCAGATAAGAAGGTTTCATAGGTCTGCTCCTTACATTTCTTGGGAAACGTTTTTCTCAGAGTATCACCATAATGCCGGAGAATGACTGGTCGATCAAATCCTGCTTCTTTCTGGTTAGATATCTGATCATTTCTTTTTAGATGGGGGGAGAAATAAATTAGACCTATAATAATGACAATTTCTCAGTGGGCTAAATCCTGCCAGCCTTACTTTGGCAAACCTTCTACTAATTTTAAAATGTTTGTCCTGAGTAAGAGCTACAGGATTTGGTTCAATATTTCCCCCAATTGAGGTTGAGATTATCAAAGCTACTAATTTAATTGCTCATCTAAACCCCTTAATCATTTTTGACATTCTCAGTTTTAGATTCTCAGTCATCAACTGCTGACGTTGCAAAGGGGCTCTCAGTATCTCCCCATTGTGACTTGGTAATACCAGCATCTGAGTAAAATATGGCTGTACGTACTATAAGTAGTGGTACCTACAGTGTACCACTAAGCATGACACAATGTGAATATTTTACAGAGGGAAGAATTTCTGTTTTTAGAAGATTTGACTATCGTGGCCTTACAGAGACAATGTCAAAGTTGCCAGGCTTATTTTCACCTGCAGTAACAGAAAAATGTACCTTTTTTTTTTCTTGTCCCCAACTATCTGCTCCTTCCAAAGCAGAAGAATTTGTCAACCCCACCAGTTGTAGGCTAACTTAAGATAAAATGCTAGATTCCCAGCTCCGTTACCCATTCAGAAGAAACACAGGCTGCTAGATTTCTTTACAGTTAATACAAGTAATATTTTGCATTTCTAAACAGTCTTCCCTCTGAGGAGCTCAAGGTGCTTGAAAGACATTAATTAATTAAGCCTCACAAACTAATTATTAAACCCATTTCACATATGGAAAGACAGAGAGCTCAAATTACTTGCACAAGATCACAGACAGGGTTGCAGCAGAGTGAGAATTAGAAGCCAGGGAGCAGATCCTCAGGTGGGTTAAACTGTCATAGATCCATTGACCTCAAGGGCGCTATGACAGTTTACCCCAACTTAGGATCTGCTCCCAGATCTCCTGATTCCCATCCTTGCATGTTAGCCATTAAACCAATATTGAATTTCCATGTATCTGTCATTCTAGCTTTCTCTCTATGTCCTTATTTTAATCTTGTGACCAAGAATGATATAGAAATATAAAAAAAATGTTACTCTTTGACAAGAAGAATTCTGTATATTTCAATGTTCTAACTCAGCGGTTCTCAACCTGTGGGTCGCGACCCCGGCGGGGGTCGAACGACCAAAACACAGGGGTCGCCTAAAGCCATCGGAAAATACATATTTCCGATGGCTTTAGCCGCTAAGAAGTCACGCTACCATCTGTAGCAGCGCTATTCAGCTGGAACGCACACCGTTATGGATGCGCGTTCCAAACTGAATGCCTGCGCGCATGCGCAGACGTGATTGCATCATCCGTCCGGGGCCTAAGGGGCGGGGGAAGCGGGGGGAACGCTCCACAGTCCATAGCAGCGCATTACGTGTGTCCGGCGCTTGCTGATGTCATCAGTTTTGAAGTAGCCACCAAAATTATTTTTTGGTTTGGGGTCACCGCAATATGAGGAACTGTATTGCGGGGTCACGGCATTAGAAAGGTTGAGAACCACTGTTCTAACTGGTCAAAAGAGCAGCGCAGATAATCAGAGCTTAGGGGTGGCTGAACAAATCCGAAATGAGTAGCTATAAATTTTAGTCCAACCAGCCTTCAGCCAACATACTTTTAAATCAGACTTTTGACAATGTTTGGATAGTCCCTGTGTGTTGTGTTTATATATAAGTTTTACACTTTGGGAAGACCTTAAAATGAGCATGTAATCACAAAAGCTTTACAAAATCAAGTCATTAGGAAGGAAAGGCACTACAAATGTTGAAGCTAAACATCAGCTGGTAGAAATCTACTACTGTACACGGCTTGTCACCAAGCCAAGGTTTCTTCCATTTTAAGTTATGTAACAAAAGAGTGCTCAGCATTACTTTTTGCTGACCAGGCTAAGTAGAAATGTTTAGTAACACTAAATCAAGTGCTATAGTGCTCAGCCCAGAAGTCTGGTGACAGCACAATGTATTGCAACATGCGGATCAGGATTTCAGTTCCAATTTGATGGGCCAGCAGACAAACCCTGCAGAGGAAACATGTTCAACTCCTGTGGAGTGGAATGCTTTGCCTTGCTCTTGGGGGAGAGCCTCCTGTTTGATCGAGAAGCAGCATAGATAGTTGCCCTTCGCAGCCAGACGGATGGGACGGGAGGGGGCAGGCATGGGGTAGACCCTACAACAGCTGCACAATAAACAAGTCTAGCTAGACATATCACTTATATTATCAATTTATAGGAGACCTGTAACATTAACATCAAATCTGAAAACTCATTTTTTGCATTTTTGCAATAGCGTTATTGGAGACTGGTCTACACATATTGGTCTAGTGGACCTGAGTGCAGCACTAGACGCAAATTCTGATCTTTGCTTTTACATCAATTCACTCAGGGGCCTTGAGCTAGTCATTTGAACCTTGCCTCAGTTTCCCCATCTATAAAACAGTAACTACGAACTTTTTAAGGACAAGGGGAGGATTAATTTGTGTTTGTAAAACACTAAAATTTATAATCGTTAGCATTTATTATAATTATTACATATACTAGTTGCTAAAAAAAAATTAAATATAGTCTTAATAATTTTTTTATCTAAGATACGATACCAGCCTTATTAAATCTAAAGACGTATATGACAATACTCAATATACTGAATTGTCAATCGACTATTAAAAAATATAATAACTGAGATTTAGAAACTGTGCGGTAGTTACAAATTTACACAGGTAAACCTGAATAACTGGTTTTACCTGGAATAACAATTAGTATTTATATTTAGTAATTATCTAAATTCTTCATTAAATCTGGCCTGGCTTAGAAAACTGGTGCCTACTATTTAAAACATGTAGACCTCAATTCTCTACTACATCTAAATAAGGCAGTTGCAAGGAGCTAGTTACAGCTCCCTGACTCAGGGCCATCCAGTTGTGGTGTAAGTTGGAGCTGGAGGACATAGCAGACCTCCTGTCCTCTGGTCCACCCTGAAACCTCCCATCTTCCCTCTTATGCTGGTCAGCAGGAGGTGGCTGGTGTAAGAGAAGACTACAAGTTCTATGCCAGCAAAGATTCCCCCTGCAAGCAAAAATACTCTGCTGGAATCTCCAGGTGGGTTGAGGACACTTTGTGCTGTGTAAAACATAAAAGTGTCAAGTGCAAGCAAAACAAAGAAGCCTAAGTGAACCAGGGAATCCAGCCCTCTGGGTCTGATCCTGCTGTCCTCCAGAGGCCCCGAGTAAGGACAGGAGGCTTGAGTTTATGGTACACTGTAGAAACACAGTGTGGTATTTATTGATCACGGTTTCAAAATGTATCCAAACAAGCTATCATGATTGCTGCAAACAATTGCTGGAGATTAGTGATAATCTGAAAAGATGAATCCTGACCAGTCATTAAACCCCAAGAAATGCCTCTGCTGGGGTAGCTATTGTTCTAGAAGATGAAAATTAAAATAAAAGTGGATTGTTGCTTTATAGGAATAGTGAGGTTTCAAGTGATTTCTAAGAATTTTCAGAGAAATAATGCTCTCCATATTAACAATTCAGATTGTTGAATCAGCTCCCATCATTTCAATTTCTAAGACCACAAATGCATTGCCATATATGTTAACCCCCAATAGGAATAAAGGAAGATAGAAACCACTGTTTGATACATTTGTATCTGAGCTTGTCGTAGTCTCTCCACTGCCCAGGCAAAAGGCACTTTCCATTCAAGATCTTCAGGCTCAGAATGCTGGAAGCTCCAACCTTAAGAAACAGGATGAGAGCTCAGAATTAGATATAGCAAAGGACAGAGTGGCATTTAAATGTCATGCCTGTTCTAAGGCATTCAGCATTGACAACATAAAGCTCACTGATATGACTTTAAAAAATCATTAAGTCTCAGGAGTTGTTTATGCTCTTAAACCATCTTCTTTGCTTCGCAGAATACAACGTTAGTAGACAGGAAAATGGCTTCCAAACTCCTTTAGTTGAAAAACAAAGACATCTATGGAGAGTGAGGGTCTCAAAGGACTGGATAATTCAAATAAGCTTCAGTTCATAGAATCAGTTCAGAAATGTATCTGAACTCCAAACCCTCTGAAGTTTATCAGTCACTTTTCATTTTCCCCACAATCCGGCAATGCTGTTCAGATAGACTGGATGCAACATCCAGCTGAGTCCTTATACAATGCTCCAAGCATTAGCTAAAGCGAGTCATTGGAGAATTAAGGCACATCCGCACCATTGAATCAGCAGGGCTGCGGTGGCATGAACAGCAATGAAGCAGTCTCTCTATACTACCTTTCTTTTTCGGATACATTTTTACCTGGTGTCCACCACTGCAGCTGCACTGTTCTCTTGTATGTTACTGCACAGTTCCCAGCTCAGCTCCCTCCAGCGTTAGTTTGTGGGTGTAGTTTCAAAGGGCCTTATTAGAGCTCAAGCAATTTTGAGAGAGGAGGTCAAATGCCCACAACCCCCTGAGAAGCTCAACCATTTCCATAGCATTTTCTCAGAATGGGAGTCAAGATGGATGGCCAGAGTTCGATCTTTGTTCAGTCAGAGTTTTCTTTCTACTGGAACGGCGGTAAAGTAACTGCAAAGTGCCTCAGAAGGCCCGGGAGAGGTGATGGAGGGTGCATGTAGCTACAGACAGAGAATGAAGCCAGGAACTGATGAAATTCATTTGCAAAGTCCAGCTTCCCTGACCCTGTGCACCACTTCATGGTGAAGTTAGCCAGGTGACAGGCTACTTTTGGGTCAGAACTACAGTCACAGAATGGTGACACCAAGTTGTTTTGGGGCCTAGCAACAATGGCTGCAGAACTTCCAAATGAGGAAGAAAACTTGCAGCAACAGACTAGCTGAATGGGAGTTCCTGTCACCCCAGAAAAGGCTGGCAATTGCCCTGAAGAACCTGGTTATAGCGAGAGCTACTGGTTAGCTGGGCATTAGTTTGGGGTGGGAAATCCACAGTAGGTATTGTTGTGGTGGAGGTTTGCCCAACAATATAGTAAGTGCTGAAGGAGTTTTTGATCAAGGGAGCAAATGATCCAAAGATCATTGAGAAATTTGAACAATTGGGCTTCTTACCTGGGCAGGAGCTATAGATAGAAACGTACTGCCCATTCTGCACACCCAGCAATCCATGAAGCCCAAGAGCATAACAACAGAAAAGGATGCCACGCCATGGTGATGCAAGCCTGGCTGGATCAACACGATCATTCTTTATGTTCACGTACCCACGCAAAGTACACAGTGCCAGAATATCTAATGACTGGGCTTTTCCGAAAAGCATAGCGGAGCGCGTTCTTCCCACCCCACAGCATCGACGTTCCTGGATCCTCCCTCCCCTAAAGGCTGAGCAGGCTGCTTCTGCAAGAATGTAAGGTTCACATGCAGAGAGTCGCTGTCACTATGCCGCCAGCTGAAGTCCACAGGCGGTGAGGGGAAGAGACTGTATTAAAAGGCACTTTTGTACAGAGCAACATTTAAAAAGAAGTCTAATGAAAAAAACCACAAAGTAAAACAGGGCTTCACTTCAGATTATGTTATTGGGCCATGCAATCTATAGCCAGAGTTAGTTTAACATGGTGTGATTTACATTAAAGTCAGCGTATTACAGATCCCCTTAAGGGCAAAAGTTATAAAGTAGGGTAAAGGACTAGAGAGGTTTTAGCAGAAAGAGGGCTAAAAACTCATCCCAAAACAGTGAATTGTCCAACTTTCTGCCAACAGAGAGAGATGAATCTGCAAGTCCTTCTCAAAGGAAGGCTGATGAGCCTCCCTGGCAGTAGGCAATTTATTGCTGAGGGGCTGGGTATTTGAACCTGCAGTCATGGAGCTAGGACAGAGAGTGATCTAATGTGGCTTGTTAGCTTTTGGTTTGTATGACAGTGGAAGTGAGGCTTTGGTCTGAAGCAGGGTCAATGGCTATGGGGTTACTGAAGGACAGCAGAATGTTTCTTTCGACAATTACTTTTATTCTATAAAAAAACCTCACACGCAGGTGCTTTAGCTCAATTCGAGCACGCAGAATCCCTTGCCTGTCTTACCATTGTTCTGACCATTTTGTCACAGAAACTTAATGCCAAAGGTATAGAAGCTGTACAGTTTCCTCTAAAAATATCTTCTGACTTGGGGATTTTAGCCTTCTATAAGCAGAGCACCTTACCTCTTTCCTCACAAAGTTTTGATGAGAGTGAGAAACTGATTGTGACAGGTGAATGGGTATCATGTTGTTTTACAGGAGCTAAACAAGAGTAAAAAAAGAAACAGAGAGGTTGTAAACATGTTCTCTAAACACAAATAAGAGCAAGTCAAATTTTAAAACAGATTTTCTCTTTTTAAGCAGAAAGACTGCAATCACATACAAAGAGCTGAACAAGACTTGTCCAAGAACAATGGCTGAGCACTGATTATTGTGATATAGATTAACTTTCTTGGCCCAATATTTTATGCTGTTTCACTCACCTTGAAATGAGAAACAGTAAGTGCTTGATAAATGCTTTGAAACATTGCCTAGTTTCGCTGTAGTTGTTATAAGTGTTTGTACCTCTAACTTTAGCCGCAGGGCTATTTCGCAATGTTTGAAAGCAATACGTCTCAGTGACTCACAACACATCCCTGTACAACCTACAGGGATTCTAGTCTAGCAGGAAGAATTTTCCTTTTTCTAGCTGCTCTAGTGTGGCCACATTCTCTAACCCACATATTAGACCAAAACACAGTTGTACGTTCTACTTGCCTTTGTTTGCTAGAGGCTGATTTGGTGCCATTTCAGGATTCCTTTTTTCCTTCACACCATCTGCAGGCAAAACACTCTTCTTGTGTCGACCTTTTGCACATTCCATCATTTCATGACCCATATATTCAGATCCAGGTGCCATCTTGTGACACTCTTCTGCTGTTTGGCCTTTCTCTGATCTTATGCTTTTGTACCTGAGGGACCGCTTCTGGTGGATTTTACTGTAATCAGCACCTTCAGTGAGCTCCTTCCAGCTGTAGTTCAGAAGATTTACAATGCCCTGAGGGAAAATAATGTCATATCTATCAAAGAGATGCAATATTTCTCCAAGTTCATGTAACATGGTGGGAGCCATGTACTTATATTCATCCAATAGGCTCAGTTGTATTTCTTCATCTACTGGGACTGAAGGCATTTGGGAGAGCTTTGAGCTAGGAAATTCACTGTTAGTTGTGAATAGGGAAGAGCCAGATGTTTGAGGCACAAGTAGATATTTCTCTCTTCTTGCTGTATCATCTTTTAAGAAACTATCTTCATTTCGTTCCACATCTTCTCCCGTACATCCAGGATTCCTGCATGTGACCAGGCTAGGAAAAAGATATTATATCTTTTAAGTAACAATTATTTTTGTTAAATAATATGACCAGGTGACCAGTAGAAAGATGGTCACCTCACAGTTAACATTCCTGCCGACAGCCTCAGCAGACAGGCTGATGATCAAATGGCTATGGATTCTGCGCTACTTTCTCACCCCCAGAAGGTGTGCTTTTAGATCAAGCTGAACACTGATGGGTAGCATGGTGAAACTTAACACTGTTATAGCAGCAGCTGGAAGACTTTCTATTGACTTCAGTAAGCTTTGGATCACTTAAAATAAATCAACTTAAAATAACGATGCCAGTCTGCAATAATAATGACACAACTTTTTGTCACAGTTTGTTTTCAAAAACAATTTCCACTCTCCTAAATAAAATTAATATCAAATAAGTTCAAGGTTATGGTTTTTAAGGTTGACTTCCCCTAAACTGGACTTTGGATGTCCAAGGAGGGCTTTGTAGATTGTGGTTAGGTTTTATATGTACACTTTTTTGTTTGTTTTTTCACTTTAGAAATATGAGGAATATCAACTGTGGGAGGTCTTGGAACATACTTATTTTGAGCTCTAACACCTTAGTTGAAGATGTCTTTTATTCAAAATACGCATTCACAAAAAAGGTTTTAGACCCCAGCCTTGCAAATGCTTACGCAAGTGCTTAATTTTAAGCACAATTAGTTTCAGTGGAAATGTCTCATGTACTTAAAGTTAAGCATGAGCATGCACATTTGCTCAAGGCCTTAAACAATCTGGGTAAAAATATCAGAAACACCAAAATGATTTAGGAGCCTGAGTCCCATTTTTTAAAATAATTTAGGCACTCAAGAGCTCCAGTCTCACTGAAAGCAAATAGGCTCCTCAGTCATTCGGGTGTTTCTGAAAAATGTGTCCTCTGACTAAAAATCTCTTTCCCTCTCAGTTGCTCACCTTTTACTCGCTTGTCTCTTGTGATGTCATCATGTCACCAGCTCCCTGTTCACCATAGAGTCTTCCAGGACAGACAAAACCTGAATTTCTAATGCAAAAACCAGGAAGTGCCTCCCCTTCCCCCCGGCCTTTATTAATTACCTCCCTGTCCAACCGTTTGTAACTTTATATTTAATTAAGAAGTAATAGTTTTGGAAAAGGCACAAGACCATTTTATTTCTTTGCAATCCACCTTTAATTAACTCTTGCAACCTGAGTGCTTTTAGTCAGTAATTCCATATGGAGGGCCAGAAGGTTAATAGCCACTACTGATATCTGTAGCAAGGTAGTGGAAATTCATGAAGCATCATTCAAAAAGAATTCCATAAATCAATTACAAGATATAAAATGACTTGTAAAGGCTCACTAAAATAATAAAGATCTCATTAGCATGCCAACTCTGGAGATTTCCCTTTAGTTGGTGCCAACTACTAGGGTCCCACCAAGCAGGTGCGTCCCTCTCTGGAGGAAAAATATTAGGTTTGTTTTAAAAATCAAAACAAATATTTATGCAAAGAGCCATGCCTAAAGAATCCACCAGCAAAAACTAATTCAACATCCTTCAAAATATTCACACTTCCCCCCTAAGGAATTGTGCTGATAGTATGTTGTCTTCTAATGAATTAGACAACAGATGAGACTTTATGAAATTCAGATCATTTGCATGGCACTAAAGAGCCATCTGTACTCGTTTAAACATCAGCGAATCAGTAGTGATTTCACCTTTTTTAAATAAAATCATGGCACATAGTTCAATAAGCACTTGGAGGGAAAGGGCCACCTATTGAATCACCTACCTCACTTCCAGCAACACCTGGGCTTTCCTTGGAGGTCTCCCAAGTCAATAATAGTCAGAGCAGAATTCTGCTTGATCTATGAGATCGGTAGCAATCCCACCAAGGGACATGACATCATACTGGTTTGACCTAGTGGGCGTTTACCATCATAAAGATACACTATTGAAAGTGCTCTTGTTACATCCAGGATGGTAAGGAACGATTTAAAATAATCCTTCTGATAGCTTGTCACTGACTAAAGACGATCATTACATTTAGCAAATTATACTGTGTATTTTTATTATATATTATTTACATTACCATAGTGCTTTACATTTACAAAAAGAACCGTGTGCACATGTAGGGCCAGATCTTGTAACTGAAGCTGTGTGCGTGACACCCCATTCACCTCTGTGGGCAATTCACATAGCCTGAGTTACAAGACCTACCACTACATCATTAATATGAACAATACCCCAACAATTCAAGTAAGTGTTATCTCCACTTTACAGATTGGGGGACTGAGACACGGAGAGGTTAAAGGACTTGTTCAAGGTCACACAGTAAGCTAATCACAGAGCCAGGAATTAGAATTTAGGGGTTCCTGGCTCTCAGTCCTCTGAACTATCCATCATACCACTCTGCTTCTCAATGTCTTTGGAAACTCCTTGCAGTAGGAATATTTTCTTCATTATTATTACCTACTGTTTGTATTGTGGTAGTGCCTGAAGATCCCAACCAAGGCTTTTGCCACTTTATGCTAGGTAATCTGCAAACATATAGTGAGAAACAGGCTATGCCCGGAAGAGCTTGCAATCATCATATAATGTGTTTCCCTGGGGCATGTACTAGTTCCCTACATTCGCAGAGCTGAAATGTAACCATTAGAGATTTCAGGTGCAAACTCATTTTCTTTTTACTTTAAATAAGTTTTAGGTTATCATAGGCTATTACTAGCAGTTTACTTAGATGATTTTTATAAGTTAAAAACGGTTCATCATATTGAAATAAACTCAAATGGAGATTTGTTTTCAAAGGAACAAATGGGAACTGGGGGCCTTACATCTGCCTTTGAAAATTTACTCCTTGACTACTAATTAGTGGAAACTATCTCACATCCATTGCCACCAATATAATATGAACTCCATTACCTGGGAATAAAGCCCACAGGATGAGAATTTGTGTTGAGTGAATTGAAATCAGTGGGCAGTTCTTCAGATATTTTCTTGCCTCGCTCTTTTGTTCTAGTTTTCTGCTAAAACAAAATATATAGTCCTGATTAAGGATGTAAATCTTGGAGAAAAAAGAAGAAACAATAATGCGCTAAAACTGGAAGGATCTACCTGGTCAAAGAAATATAAAGGTCCTGGCTCCAGGGTTGCAGGCAGTGGCATTTTCTCCCTTTGTTCCTAAAAGGATGGGACATGGTTATGCCAACAGAAAGTGGGAAATACAGTGTTTGTATTTTTGGCACTATACTTAAGACAATAATATTGTTTTCATTGTGAGATGCTGAAATCCTTTCCAATTAACACAGAAATCACACCATAGGAACAGGAACAAAATGTTCCATAATTAATTTTTTAAATGCTTTAGCTATGTTTAAAATTATACAACATTTTAAAAAATTCACTGTATCAATTTTTGCACATTTGTGTTCATGCTGCTCCAGACCAGCTTCAGAAACTTCTTGTGGCATGTTATCCATAATGACTTTGACTATAGAAAATATTTTCTTTGTTTATTATGTGGCTAAAAATGGCAGAAAGCCTCATTTTGAGACGTGACTATCACCCTGTGCCTACACAAGCAAACTTCATCAAATAGGGTTTTTATTATTATGCTTTTTACATAGATATGTAATAAGTGTCTTAAATATGTATTTAAGAGATATTGCTTCAAGTCTAAGGCCTTGATCCTGGATGGAGCTCCACACAGATGACATGTGCAGCCGAAGTCTCCGCTTGGATATAAGGTTCTGACTGCATGGACTTATAAAAGCAGGGCCAAAAACATGTTTGTGTGATGTAGGTATACTGAAATGGCTATTTATCAAGTAAATAATATGGGCATTTAAAAAGTGTAGATCTAGACAATAGACTGGAAATTATTTTTCAGTTATGTAACATTAATCTTATCACCTTTTAAAAATAATTGTTTTAAAATGAAAGGCAAAGAAGGGTGAAAGTGCAAAAACGTTAACGCGCTGAATACACAAAGATATGCATTTGAATATGATTTGCATTTGACCATGCACATAGAAAGATGTGTCCCAGTTCACGTGTACAAATGATGGTCTGCGCACTCCAGGTGTATGTTTTTTGCAGCAAGATAGGTGTGCATGAATTTTCACAGATATACTCATTGTGCTCTTTGAAAATCTGGCCTCAAAATGACACTAAAGTTGTAACTCAAACTGATACAAGACAGAGAATTCAGGCTGCATGTAAATTGTGGCTTGGTGAAAAAGAAGAGCAGGCTGCCAGAATTAAGTTTGAGTTTCTTGGCTTCTGTCAATTTGTGTAACTTTGATTGCATATACTTTTTTATTGTTGTTGTTTCTGTTTTAATTACAAGGTTCGAAAAGGAACTTTTTCAGAACTAAAAGAGTCATTTAGTTTTCTCATGCTACAAATACAAATATCTTTAATAATATGTGTAACTCTCATAATTAATATTACTGATTATTTTAGTTCAGGAGAACCTGGTAGCAACATTTAGGTCCCACCTCCTGTCTCTATGTTCAGAAATGGGGTGAGTAGAGAGTCTCTCCTCTCTCTTTCAGAATAAGTACTTAAAAGACACTTTCTCTCATATAGTAAGCGTCTTTCTTTGTGATACATCTACTTCTACTGTGTCAGACATCTCCAGTCTTTGGGGCTGATGCTGAAGTCTTTACTCATGTGAGTAGTTCCACTAACTTCAGTGGGTTTACCTGTGAGTAAGGACAGCAAGTCTGGGCCCTAAGCATGGAAGGGAAGTATTAAAATGCCATAAACAAACAACTGAATAATGAAATTAGCAACAGCAGTACATTTGATAAATATATTAATACTACACTTTGGACTCAGATGTAGACTGTTCGTTTCCCATTCCCCTTCATTTCCCTTGTACAATAAATAAAAGCCATTTCCATTTCTTAACGCATTTATATATGACCTGAAAGAAGGAAAAAGCATAACATACCCTCAAAGAAGCCTTTCCTGGATAAACAGAACTTCTTTCGCTAGTAAAATGATACAAATGCAAACGGCCTCCTTAGAAAGGGAGAAAAGGAGGTGGGTATGTGTGCTGTCTTTCAACACAGAGTTTAAAATCCTGTTGCTTAGTAACCACATACTCTGGACTGTATTCAACTTTAATCCCTTTTCCTAACTTTTCCAGCCACAGTATGCTTTTGTCTGGAGAGCTGGCTTTCAGCCACCCCCCAAAAATCATTTTCATGTATTTCTTTCTCAAGATTCTACACTGGCTCAACCATCCATACAATAAGATTTTATTTGGCTACTGTCTAATTGCACATCATGTTTCAAAACAAAGGGTTATCTAACATAACACAGCCTAAGCACTAACAACAGGAGACCAACATTATCAGAGAGAGGACCCAAACTTGTGAGTTGATGAGTGCATCCTGCAAGATGGGGATAGCCCTGAGCTCTTCTTGAATCTTTGGGATCTGTCCCAAAGCAGCAGGACAAGCCCTCCAACACGCACTTATGGATCCATATTTATGATTCATTATCACTTTATTAATTAAGTCAATTCTGTTTCTTGATACCTCTTTATTAATTCTACAATTTAAAACATGTGGTTCTCTTTTATGGTTTTCTGTGATTCATGCCATTCTGCCATTTATTGCCACTAATGTGTTACTCCTGCCAGTTTTAACTCATTACTAGATTTCATTTCCTCTTACTTTTTATTAATTTATTGCCGCCTTTGTAAACTGCTATCTATCTCTGCCACTGATTCTTTCTCCCATCAGCCATGTGCTGCTTCACTCTTCTCTCTCTCTCCCTTATTCATCATGGCTTGTGTTCTCATCCTCTGGATTTTCAGCTCTGCATTATTTCTTCTCTCACTTTTTCCTCTCTCCACCACTGCTCAATATCATCTTCTTTCCTCTAGGCCCTTCTAACCTTCTAGGCTTCCATAAACTTAAAGGTGTTTATTATCTCCAACCCGCTATGTAATTGTGAAAACAAATAGGCTGGAAAATGTCCTAATTTCATGAACAATTGATGAGCTGGATTGGAAATACCCACCCAATGCAACTATCTCAGTCTGCCATGGATGCCTCCCTCTATTCCCCAGAAGGGACAGTTGTTACGTATAACACTTAAAGACAAAAAATGTACTGGAAAATGGGAACACTGTAATGGATCCACAAGACCGTAACAGGCACAATGTTGATGATGTGCACAAATATAAATAAATGAAGGCTCAGTCAGGATTAAAAAGCAAAAACGGAAAACATCCTGTTCTGTGTATCCTTTCTCCTATCTAATTAGAAAATCACACAGCAAAGAAATAAATTAAAGATGTCCGAGGTAGCACTAACATATATATATTGCTGTGTAATCCATTGTTAATAAAATGAAAGACTGATCCTTTGTGGCCTATCCTAATCAGCCACAAACCACAGAGACCCTGATCAGGGGGCATGAATATGGAATAGCAGAAATGGGAACAGTTAAAAAATGAGCAGCCATATCTACACACAAATGTACTGTTTTAAATATACCGGTACCCATTCTCAATCTGAATGCAGTTATACCAGCATAAATATGCTTTTACCAATATCATTTATTCTATATAAGAAGGGGACTAAATGATACTGTCTTAAAGCAGCTTTCTACTGGTATAACTGTGTCTGTACTAGGAGTTGTAGTGGTATAGTTATAATATTCTCATATAAGAAAACCAGAACCCTAACTGACATAGTTATACCAGTACAAAAACTGTGTGTAGTTAACTTAACTAATGAAGTGGTGGTGAATGGCAGTATTGCTGTTCTCCCTTTTTGTTTTTATACTATCTTACATGTATATAGTGCTTTACAAGCAAAGGCTGTGGGAATTCCACAAACTTCAATGTATGGAGTTTCCCACATTGTTTCCATCCCCAACAAGCAAGAACGGTGGGAGGACAAGCTGTATAGTGATAGAAACAATTGAAAAAATTGCTGTATGTGGAATAGTTTATCTGGATCTGTCACTGTGTGTGTAGCAGCGATAAGGTGGGTCAATGATCCCTCTGAACCACAGGATTAGAAGCCAGGAGCTCATGTTCTAATCTCACTTTTGTGTGTAACTCTCATTCCTTGTGACCTGTGACAAATTAACTTCTCTTCCTCAGTTTTCTATCTCTAAAATCAATCTCTTGTGAGGCTAAGGGCAAAGGTTTCACTCTTCTTTCCAAGCAACTCTTGTCTCAGAGCCGACAACTCACTGTACCTAATACACTGTTATACCTAAACACCGTGTTTTTATCCATGATGGATAGCTTGAGAGGTCTGTATTGAAAGCCTGTAACTTATCAAGACTCATAAACGTTGTGAGATGTGTGTATGGATAATATTTCAGGAATAATGTAACTATATTAAAAACTATGCCTTTTGTCTTAAAGTAAAAGTTAATCACCAGGGAATTGTCTGTCTCGATGATGATTTAAGCAGTAGGCAGTTGTCATCCCTTTTGGGTCAGCCAGTGAAGTAGCGTGTGGTTCAGTTGCCTACCCTTGCCCAATCTCAGCAGAGTCAATGGAAAGCCAGAAAAGACAACTGCTTTTAAACGATCAAAACCACTGGCAGGAAAAAGGAACATTATAACAGCCGGGATCAACCTGTCTCTGAATAAAGACAAAAGACTGATTCAATATATCAGAGTGTGGAGAAAGAGACTCCGCAGCCATGCACTGAAGCAATGGCTTGCTGAGGGGGGGTATTTCATGGAAGACTGGATCTTGGTTCCTGTGACACCAGCCCCCTTGGCTGAACTTTGGGGGGAAACGTACCTCATTAGCTAGGGAAGGTAACTATTAATAAGTGTAGGCCCCAGCGGGTGCTTTCTACAGTAACCATTTATTCCCATCACTCTCCTTTCTAGCGGAGCCTCCGTTCTCACCTAAACCTTCCTCAGCTTTACTGTGAGTCTCCCAAGCGCTGTTAGCCAGCAGTGGGGAGTTTAGGGACACGGCTCCGGGGGCGGGGGCGGGGCTGGCGCCAGGGCGAAAGGGCCGGGCGGGCGCCCCGAGCCCCACGGCGGGACAGACTCCGCCAAAGCCACGCGCGGCCGCGCCTGCCACACGCGGCTGGGCCCAACCAGCGCCGGGCCCGGGCTCGCTCACGTCACCCCCTCGCGCCCCCCCGCCGCCGCCGCCGCGTGCCTGATCCTGGCGGAATCCTCCATCCTTCCCGGCATGCCCCGCGCTCACCATCGAGTCGTGCGTGCCGCCGCGAGCGCTGCTGGTGGGGAGAGCGGGGCGGTCCCGCCGGCCTCCCTCTCTCTCAGGCAGCGGCAACATGGCGGGCGCGGGGCAGGGCGCGAGCCCGGAGCAGGCGGAGGCGCACCTGAACGGGGAGCTGCTGGAGCCCGAGGAGGCGGAGGGCGGCGCGGCGGGGCCCGGCGCCGAGGAGGGCGCCAAGAAGAAGCGGCGGAAAAAGAAGAAGAGCAAAGCCGCCCCCGCGGGTAGGGGCCGGGAGCGGGGCCCGGAGACCCCCTCCCCCAGCCCGCTGACAGGAGCGCGGAGCCGGGCGCAGCCCTGCGGCGGCTCGGGCGGGGTGTCGGGGGAGCGGGCTGTGGTGGGGGGCGGGGAGAGACGCCACCGTGGCGGGGGCGGGGGAGGTGCGTGAAGCCCCCCAGCGGGGAGCGGGGCTCCCGCGGGCGGGTGTCGCCGTGGTGGGAGCGGTGGCGGGTCTGAGGGAATGGCCGCCCTTGGCTGGGGTAACCTGCCCGGGGCAAGTCTGTTCGTGGCCATGATGAGGCCGGTGTGACTGGCTCGTGTGGTGCTGTTAATTCCCCCACGCTCTGCCCCTCGCTTGTCTCTGAGGCAGGTGATGCCGGGTGCCCGAAGATCACGCCAAACCGTGGTCGGCAGAGAACGAGGCCTAGCAGTGGTACGGGGGCTGCTGCCTGCTTACACCTGCCAGAGAGAAAGATTGTGTGTTTCAGCTCTCAGCCTGCGGTGGCTGTGCATGCTGCTTTGTACACAGCAATATCCACCCCCCATGGCCAGAGATAAAAAGAATAATTTTGTTGTCTTAAATTTTTTCCCACAGGAGGGAGCCACTCCCTGCTAACCTCCCAAATACTGTGTGTAGAGACCTGGGCTGAGTCTGTGCAAATAGTGTAAGGAAACCACAATCTGAGTTTCTTTTAACAGACTAGAAGTTAGAGTTGAAGATAATTCCTGTTTATAATTATCTTCTTAACGCTCCTGTTATCTCCTTGGAGCAGGCTGGTGCTAGGGACAGCAGAGTTACACAGATAGAAAAGAACTGAAATTATTTAAACTATTGAATAATCTTATCTTTATGTACAGGTTTCTATAATGGCACCTGTCACCATAGTAGCTAACAGTTACTATGGCACATTCATTTCTTTAGAAAAGGTGACAAGTGCTCTGATATCTTCATAAGGAGGGTAGTAAAATACCTGCATACATTTTTTAAATTTTTATATCACAATTCAGAGCCACTTTATTTTGTTAAACCACACTTTATTTTGCAAACAGGACAAGAAACAGAGAGAGAATTAGAGGGTGCTCTTGATGATGTAGCAAAACAGTTGGATAAACAAACACTGGAGGAGAAGGAAAAAGATGATGATGATGAAGGCAAGTGTAACATTGTTTTTCTAACCTGTAAAATGAAGGTCTGTGAAGTGCTTGAAATTGTAGAGTACTTTCTACAGCTGTCTAGTTTTTCCAGTTTAAGTAATTTTTTTCATGCAAGATGCTACTATATATTTACAGCATCTTTTCTTTATATTCAGCAGTTTGCTAACTGAGCTACTAGCCTCATTTACTGTCAAACAACATTATCACTTAAGCAAAACATTACATTTTAAAGATGGACACATTGTGCCAGCTGATAACAAAAGTTATAACAGGTTTTTACCCTTATGAATTTATACCACACTTTATTAAATTTTCCCAAGGAGATATCTTAGTCTGATGTAGAACAAGTAATATAGGAGAAAAGGAAAGACTGAGGTGATGCTATAATGAATAAAATACACTATTATAAAATGTGTGTTTCAAGTCATTTAGGAAAATTCTCCCTGTAATCCTAGTTCTTGCTTGGAAACCCAACTAAAGAAATATGAAATGCATTACAGGCAAACGCTTTCTTGTGTGTGGTGTTGCCAATATGGATTCTAACAAAGTCGTTTGTGAATAATTTTTTGTTTCTAATCAGAATTTCAAAATATTTTATGTAACATGATTGAAACCAAATAGAAATTGGCCTGTTCCGTAAATTCATTTTTCTGTATAATTAAACCATGTATTTAGCACTGTCTGCTGAGTTAGCATTTAAAATTGGCTCAACATCTTAAAGTGATCATCTTTAAATTTATCTCTTGGCAAACTATCTCTGGAGCTTTAGATTTCAGAACATATTAAATTGGATATTACTATCCAAAACCACTTCAGTACAAGGAAGAAAAAAGTTGCACTGTTGTATATAGCACTAGACAAATAACCTTTAATTCTGAATGTATGTACAGCATCAAGGTCTATTTAATAGTTGTTCATAGTACTATGTTCTGATAAAACTGAATTTCTGATGGCTTACTTCAGGTGATGGGGTAAAGAGATATTAATGTTAATGTAATATGTACACTGTTACTGTGATTTCTGTTGAGTCGGAAAATAACAGTACATGTAATAATGAATAATAATGAAAATAATAGTGAATACTTCATAGTGAAAGGAATTCCTTGGAGGGAAATATTAAAATATTCAAGGTTTCTGTCTGAGGAGAGTGTTTTTATTCATAGGTAAAATGCTACATTGCATTTCATTCTGCTCTCTTTTTTACAGGGTAGTTATCAATACTTTGATAAACCTTAAATTTAAAGCGGTCTCACTGAAATAATGCTCTCCCTATCTTCTGTACAAATTACTTGTAAATTCTTCCACAGTATACATATTCAATATCAGAATTTTTAATTTTTGTATTGCTTTTGGTGTTTTTGCCTGAACCATTCTCTTCACACTACTTGAAATCTGTATAATTGTGGGAAATAGCATAGAGGCATGCCTGAAATCAGCTCCTTGGTTTTTTTAAAAAAATACTCATTTTTTCAGCCATCTCTACAGTTGGGAAACCCCAACATAGCCCATTGGATGGGAAGAAGGGTTAAGAAAGTGTTCACTATAGTTCTACTGCATTACTGAATTGGGCCAGCAGCTTGGCTCATCTGAGATGTTGGAAAGTAGGTGTATTTCTGAGAAACAAATTACATTTCAAGTATGGTCATGGCATATAAGGAGTTGTTTCAATTCCTTGTAAAATCTTAAGGTGCTATCCTGGTGAAAAATTTGTCTGTGTTACCAGATAAGCAACTTGGAACAGAAGGGAGTATTAGTTGGAAACAGTAGTTATGGTTCTGGCAGCTGAGTAAGTCTGGAGCAATCTCCAAGGACATGGGAGTGTAGGCCCAGTTAGTTTGGTTTACTGATTGATAGATTCACTTGTGAGTGGCCTATAAGACCACTGCAAGTGAAAAACTTCTGGAGTTTTGTCAGTGTCTTCAGTGGTTAGCATAGGGACCTGGAAGATACCCTGGTTGGGTGAGCTAGTGAACTGTATGCCAAGACTAAATTTCTGAAGCATGGTTAATGGATTAAGCACAGTTCAAGTGTCAGATTGATTGACCAGTTATTGTGCTTGAAAGAAATAAGTACAGGCTGTTAAGAGAGATTGACCACCTATATGCTAAATACATTTTTGATTGGGAACCCGGCAGGACAGATTAGAAAGCACAAACACCTTGTTTCTATGTACAGGGCATCCTTAAAGATTATAAAATGAGATATTTAGTGCTGAAACCAGACTTCTGTCAACTGGCTTTTAATTAAATTAAAATCTGAACCCATTGCAGAACTGCAACAACTGAAAAATCACCAATCTACATAGCTCAGATGACATTGACCATCATACGTCATTTGTCATTTGAAAGGCATAGAGATTCCAATTTTTGTGCCAGGATTGCCATGTCGATTTTTATAGATGAGCAAATACAGGGTTCTGAGTAAATATGATGAAAACAGCAGCACTTTATATTGGAAGAAATTGAGACAACTTCTGGAATCAGTGTTTGTAACCAAAAGAGGAAAGTTGGAGTGGAGAATGTTTGGATCTAGAAGATGTAGGAAGATACTAGATGTTGAGAGTAATCAGCGCTTCAGCTAAACATTTGTACAACATTATATAATCCTTGCACATGTGGAGTAGGTAAACGTTATTAGATGCAGCCACATCACGTTAAGTAAGTAAATATTGTTGAATAGAGTCAAACCATATTATAATCATACTCAGGCTGTTGATTCTTGCTGTTTTGATGCCATACACTCCTTTTCGCCCAAGCTCTGAAAATTTGTAGGAGGGATTCCCAGAAATACTGGTCTTATTCTTGTGGTACCTGCCATTTATATCTTCTGCACTACGTTTGTGGTGAGCTCCACTTTGACCTTCGTGAGTGTTGTCATCACTGTTTTTCTTTTCCCTTTTTCTAGTGAAAAAGTAGCAGTTCCCTAAAGTGGTGGTCACTTTTTATTAGCTGTATTGTCTAATATGATTCTTTCTAATCCCTTTCCCTCCGGAGGCCTCTTGTTAGCTATATTGAGAAAATGAGATTTGAGATGGAAAGTGCTCTATTTCTAACAAATTCCTCATAGGTTTACTTTGATAACATCTTAAATATGCCACCGACTTAAAGGAACTATTCAGAAATATGCTGTCAGCGGCAATGCTTTCAGAAGTATCCTGCTGTGTCTGAATCTGGAGTAGGGAAGGAATCTGCAGTTGTTGACGACTGTTTCTAGCTGTCTCTCTTACTAATTCAGCTTCTACAAAGTTTATAGAATCTATGAATTTGGTGACTTGTAAGAAATCTGAACAATATCAATTCAATGCAACTGAGGTAGAAGCAGTATTGGAACCAGTAGCAGTGTTGTGCTGGTTCAAAATCAAATTCTTCTATTTGTTTGTGGCATAGTTTGAAACGGCTGTACACATTTAAGTAAAGTCAAATATTTAACCTCCTAATATAATTTGTATAAAACTGTTGATTTTTCATTGCTGTGTAGAAGTTATAAACGCAGGTGTCAGATAGAGGTTGACTCATAAGCTGTATAAAATGTAGGTGTTAGTTTTCCATGTGTCCTTTAAACCAATTTACCTTTGGGTAGTTTCTCTGTAAGGTGCCATGATAACTTTTGTTCTGTCTTTGAAGATGTTTGTGTATATACACATTTCTTTTACAGATGGAGAGGGTGAAGGAGATGGAGCAACAGGGAAGAAAAAGAAAAAGAAGAAAAAGAAGAAAGGACGTAGGTGTCAATTACAATAATATATGGAATTTGCAGGATTCTCGCTTATATATTAGGATAAGTTTATTATGGTTGTCCAATTAAAAATATTTTGGGGGATGGCACACAAGGTAGCTCCTAGGCCAAGGCAGCCTGAATGTTCTCTTTGGTGCCTTTGAATGCTGCACTGAGCAGCGTCATGGCATGTGGTGTTCCAGTGGTGAGCCCAAATTCTGACAGGAGGCTCTTAAATATACTTGGGTATTTTTGCTTTTCTTGCAGTTGATGATAATTCACAGCTTGCAGTATAAAACTTCTTAAAATTTTACTCAACAGCTAAGGTGCAGACAGACCCACCTTCTATTCCAATATGTGATCTATTTCCCAGTAGCGTATTTCCAAAAGGAGAAGAATGCGAATATCCACCAACACAAGATGGGTAAATGTTTTGTATCTGTTTTTAAATCTAAAGATTCACTAAGTTTAAAAAACAAATACTTCTCTTCTGAAAGAACTGCTGATGTGCAATGAAAGATTTAATTTTCCTGCTTTCCAAGTTTTGCTTGACTAATCCTTAATGTAAATTGTGAACGAAGTTGATGGTAGTACCGCTTTACTGGATCATCTAACAAGTTCCTCCATAGAGGTTGTCATTTCAGAAATGTTCTGCCTCCTGACCCTTTAAACTCACCGGATTGGATTTATATTTTACTTAAATATTTGTGTAGCTTGCTTTTTTGTGGAGTCCCCATAGAAACTAACATAACTGCAGTATCATATGTGAACTTCCCTGATCCTTTTAATAGGATATTAACTGGAGCATTTTGATGTTTAGAGCTGGGTCAAAAATATAGAAGGAAGGGGGAAGTATTTGAACACTCATGGAAATAAATGCCATTTTTACAATCTTTTACTTGCTATCTGCAAACTTTCTTAGGAGCAACCTTTTTTTTAGGTATAACATTCATGGAAAGAGTGTCTAATGTATAAATGTTTACACCCTGATTGATTTCAAGCCCTCCTCGTGTTTATAAAAAACTTGTTTGCTCAGATAGCAGAAGTAATGCAATGAAACTTAGGTGACCATAACTAACAAAGAATTGGACAAAATTTGTTGAAAACATTGTTTTACTAAAAAGTTGTCCCATCTCTAGTAATCTCTCTTAAATAGCATGTACATTTAAAAATCACACTAATTTTTGTGTCTGCTAGTGTAACAAGTATGCCTAAGGTTACTATAACTGAAAGATCTGAGAGAAATATTTTTATCTGTTCACTTTTATGTTCACTTGCCCATAATAGTTTGGACTTTTATATAGCCAGTTTCTCTTGTTTAAGTCTGTCTCAGCAATGTAGAAGTTAAAGTTTTAAAAACAAAATATGATCGTAAATTCACAAACATTGGTAAGGGAACTCATGGAGAGGTGTAGTACCTAAATGAAAAGTAGCTTCATTTTTTGAAACTGCTTTGATTTCATGGTGATAGTGTTCCTTTAAAATGTGTCTTAAATCAAAATACAAAATGTACTCTTTGGACTGAATAAACTGTGCCTCTCTCATGTGGTCTTACCCAAAACAACTCAACATAATTTCAAAATGATTTTCTCTTCATTTGGTTCCACATATAGACTTTAATAATTTGTTACATTTTAGCGAGCTAAATGCAAAAAAATTACAAATTGTTAGGTATAAGGGATGATTATCTTAACCACAACTCGGGGGAAAAAATTTCTTGCTTTGGAAGGACTTGAAAGTTCAGTGGAGCTGCCTTCTGTGGCTTTCCAGGCTTAGGTGAATAATTTTTTTGAGAATAGAGAACTAAATAGCAATTTTAATGTTATTTGAACACTGCTGGTAAATATTGCAAAATTTGTGACTGAATACTTGATTTTTCAAGGCTATAACTGACATATAACTCCTTGAATAATGGAGGTACAAATGGTTTGTGATAAATCTCCTGTTTTAAAAAGTGACCCATACAAGATAGTTGTGGCTTTCAAACTGAATCAAAAAAGATAATGGAACTGTTGAAGTCATTTAGTTCTTTTACCCAGCCACTATTACCCACCAGAGCAGGGTTCTGTCCTACTGTGTACTTTTGGTAATTTTAAGTGATCTAGGAGAAAAAGTGGTTAACAAAACCCTATGCTATTGGTGTTCCTAAACCCACCAACTGCCAGAAACTGGGACTGGATAACAGGTTGGATCATTCAATAATTGCCCTGTTCTGTTCATTCCCTCTAAAGCATCTGGCACTGGTCGCTGTCAGAAGACAAGATACTGAGCTAAAAAGACCATTGGTCTGACCCAGTATGGCTGGTCTTATGTCCTAAATCATTTGAAAGGCTATTCCACAGTAGTCCTCATCAATAATTTTTTAAACTTTTGTTCAGGCTAAATTTTCCTCTGCTTGCTTTTTCTTTTTTCGGAAAAAAATTGTCTCCCTGAAATTGAGATTCTCAGAACTGAATATAATATAATCTAGTGTGCTCTTGCTAGATTACTATGGAGCGGGGTTATCACCTCCCTGAAGTGATGCCTGTGCACTTTCAGCATAAAATTGCATTATTTTTTTTGGTGCTATGTTGAATTGCAGGCTCATGGAACGTGTCCACTCTCATTTATGGGTCTCTTTTGGTGTTACTGGTGAATAATTGATTTTGGATTACTTTTCCTCACATGCATTAATTTTGCATTTTTCCAGGATGAATATCACTTTATTTCCTGTTTGCATTTTTAATCTCTACTTTCTTTACAACAATTTCTCTTCTCTGGTGTTTACATACTAAGATCTGACATTGGGGAGATTTTATTTAACATGCTGTCAAAATCTTTTTATCCCTTTCACATGTCCCATCTTACTGTATCAAAATAAATGTGCACCTATAAATGATTTTTTGAGGTGCCACCCCTCTAAATATTGTTTACCATACTTTGAGCACTGGGCTGAAGCTATTAAACATAGCCAAGCCATTCTGAATTTTTTTCTTGTTAAAGTTCAGGAGACACTATCAAGCGTCCTACTAAAATCCAGATATCTCTACTGTATTCTCCTAAAATGCTAGTTTTGTACTTGTATCAAAGCAACCAATGTATTGCTACAGTAACAAGCCTTGTGGATGGGGGGAAGTGGTAGATGTGGTATATCTTGACTTTAGTAAGGCTTTTGATACTGTCCCACGTGACCTTCTCTTAAACAAACTAGGGGAGTACAACCTAGATGGAGCTAGTATAAGGTGGGTACAAAACTAGTTGGAAAACCATTCCCAGAGAGTAGCTATCAATGGTTCACAGTCATGCTGGAAGGGCATAACGAGTGGGGTTCATCAGGGATCAGTTCTGGGTCCAGTTCTGTTCAATATTTTATTCAATGATTTAGATAATCGCACTTATTACGTTTGCGGATGAGACGAAGCTGGGAAGGGTTGCAAGTGCTTTTGAGGATAGGATTATAATTCAGAATGATCTGGACAAACTGGAGAATTGGTCTAAGGTAAATAGGATGAAGTTCAATAAGGACAAATGCAAAGTACTCCGCTTAAGAAAGAACACTCAGTTGCACACGTACAAAATGGGAAATAACTGCCTAGGAAGGAGTACTGCGGAAAACGGATCTGTGGGTCATAGTGAACCACAAGCTAAATGTGAGTCAACAGTGTAATGCTCTTGCAAAAAAAGCAAACATGATTCTGGGATGTATTAGCAGGAATGTTGTAGGTAAGACATGAGTAGTAATTCTTCTGCTCTACTCTGCGCTGATTAGGCCTCAAATGGAGTATTGTGTCAAGTTCTGGGCGCCACAATTCAGGAAGGATGTGGACAAATTGGAGAAAGACCAGAGAAGAGCAACAAAATTGATTAAAGGTCTAGAAAACATGACCTATGAGGCAAGACTGAAAGAACTGGGTTTGTTCAGTCTGGAGAAGAGAGGACTGAAGGGGGGACATCAGTTTTCAAGTACAAAAAAGGTTGTTACAAGGAGGAGGGAGAAAAATTGTTCTTCTTAACCTCTGAGGACAGGACAAGAAGCAATGGGCTTAAACTGCAGGAATGGAGGTTTTGGTTGGACATTAGGAAAAACTTCCTAACTGTCAGGGTGCTTAATCACTGGAATAAATTGCCTAAGGAAGTTGTGGAATCTCCATTATTGGAGATTTTTAAGGGCAGGTTAGACAAACACCTGTCAGGGATGGTTTAGGTATTACTTAGTCCTGCCATGACTGCAGGGGACTGGACTAGAGGACCTCTCAAGGTCCCTTCCAGCCCTATGATTTCTAATTATAGTTTTTACGTTCTTTGAAAAGTTGGTCAATATTTTATTTTTTAAACACTGTATAAAGTTTCTGAAAACTAATAGGAGTATAATTATTAAAGCTAATTAAATATATTAAGGATACACAAATTATAAATCACAAATGACATTTCAGAACATGCAGTAGTTCCATCTTCCTGTACTACTTGTTCTACCCCTTTTTATCTAAATGCTTTTATTGTATACCACCTAGTTGCCACCTTGGCGATGAGTTCTTTATTAGGATTGGGAGTTGGGGTAGTATTTTTTTTTAAAAAAAAAGTTGAAGTACATAATGCAGATTTTGGTGGAACGGATTGCAAAGCATGACTGGGTCTTCAGTAGTTTAGTAGAATGCAAATACACACGCACAGACAGACAATATACAGGCCTCCTACATAGATTGACTTGAACATATGTTTGCCTGGAATCCTAATGCATTATCATGCCAGCAGTTAAGTAGCTCCAGCGTATCTGGTAGGTACAAATTTATAATGCACTAGCAAACAACAGAGTTAAGGTTTTCAGTGGCGTATGCTTTCACTGTAATTTCCTGGTTTTCAGTGTTCTGGAAGGGCACAGTGTACCATTGGGCAACCTCAACTCTGGATTGGTGCAGTTTTTTGTCAGTGAATTTTCTAGGTTTTCTTAATAGAAGTGTTTCCTATAGGAGTTAATGTTCATTATTCATTTAGACAGTTGTAGTTATCATGTAGATTTGTTCTTGAGGTGTTACTGCTGTTATCAAAAGGTAAAGGATGTTGTTTAATTTCTAGTTCATCCTCCTCTAGTGGAATGGAGATAATGGTTGTGCTTTGAAATGTTTGGAGGGTAGAGTTGCTAACCAGGGAGAAATCACAGATGTGGTCTGTGTCCCTAACACTGACAGTTTTATTCTGTGTAGGTTATAGTAACTTTCAGAATGTGAGAGAAGACTTGTATGTGTCTCTCTGTTTCTTCACCTGCTCCACTGTCTCCTGCAGTATATAGTCCCTCCTCCACAACTGTTTCCTGCTAAACCTCTCCTTCCTAACCCATTAAGTCATTAGCAAATAAAAAGTTGCGCCTTCCTGTCTGGTGCCTTCAACTGCTAAATACACATCACAGACAGCAGCTTACTAGATAGTCTCACACTATCTTGGTTATGTAGTCTGGAACTGTACACCAGACATGCCCTCGCTGTGCCCCTGCTGACCAGTCCTCCCAGCCTATGTGGGGGAGGGGATGGGGTGGAGGCGGATCAGTTTTCCCCAGGGTATGTATCTTAACTTTCTATTTCCTGGGTTTTCATGGGTTTCAATTTAACCACTCTCCACATTCTGGCAGGCCACTAGGTACCACTGAGCAACCTTATCTTTGTTAACAAAGTTCTTGGACGTTTAATTTCCTTGGTTTAAAATAAAATTCTCAGCACCTCCATTTACCAGAGCCCAGTTCTCTCCTCCTTCCCCCACTGTCTTTGGCTTCTTGACAGTAATTACTTTGGCCACAGAATGGACTGGCTGTAGTCACTTCACTTTCTGCATCATCTTGTTTTCTGTCTTTCTGCCTGTCCATCTTCCCCACAGAGAGACAAGCGTCAGCATGGGACCTGCACATTGAGGAACTGGGAGGAGGGTACAGGAAGAGTTCAGGGACAAGCCTGGAGTTAGTGGCAACCTTTTTTTTTAAATAGGAGGGCAGACATAAGTACATGAAGGGAAGAATGGTTTAGTGCAGTGCTTTCAACCTGTGGTCCATGGACCTCTGGGGGTCTGCAGGCTATGTCTAAGATTTTCAAAGGAGTCCAGACCTCCAGTCAACCTTTTTTTAGAGGTCCATAAGTGAAAAAAAGTTGAAAACCACTGGGCTAGTAGTTAGGACCTGGGAGGCCTGCCTTCAATTAATTTCTCCGAAAAGACTTCCTGTGTGACATTGGGCAAGTCACTTTGTCTCTCTGGGTATGTCTACGCTGCTGCTGGGAGCAACCTCCGCCCCCCTCCACCACCCCGCCTCCCCGACATTCACACTAATGGGTTGAGCTAGCACGCTAATAATAGCCATATGGATATTGTGGCTGTTGTGGAGACTTGGGTTAGCCACCTGAGCTCAGACTCGGGTCGGATGGGCTTGAGAGCTTTTGCTGTTGTCTGAGCCACAATGTCCACTTCACTATTTTTAGCTCACTAGCTCAGGCCCTGCTAGTGTGAGTCTATGTGTGCTGCGAGGCTCGCTTCCAGTTGTATTGTAGACATACCTTCTGTGCCTCAGTTCCCCATCTGTAAAAATGGGGATAAAATCCTCATCCTTGCTGCTCCATGTCCCTGTTAAATCTGAAGGGCTCATGGAGCGCTGGGAAGGTGGTGGAGCTGTGGGGTGTGGGGCTCAAAGAATAATTACTAATGATTGGTGTCAAACTGGGAGGAGGTGTCTGTCCTGGGTCCAGGACTATTCAGTACTTTCATTAATGACTTGGATAGTGGTGTGGATGACATCAAGATGGATGGGGTTGCAAGCATTTTGGAGGACATGATTAGTCATTTGTCAATGACTTTGACAAATTGATTTAGTGGTCTGAAATCAACAAGATTAAATTCAGTTAAGACAAGTGCAGGATACTATACTTAGGAAGGAAATACAAAATGGGAATAATTGGCTAGGTAGTAGGACTGCAGAAAAGGATCTGGAGGGTTAAATTGAATCACAAATAGAACGAGTCAACAGTGTGATGCAGTTGTGAAAAAGGCTAATATAATTCCAAGGTGTATTAACAGGAGTGTTGTCTGTCAGACAGGAGAGAGTTATTCTGCCCTGCTCAGCACTGGGGAAATCTCAGCTGGTGTGCTGTGTCCAGTTCTAAGTGGCACACTTGAGGAAAAATATGAGCACACTGGAGAGTCTCCAGAGAACAATAAAAATGATATGAGGAAGGGTTAAAAAAACTGGGCATGTTAAGTCTTAAAAAAAGACTGCGGGGGCAATAACAGTCTTCAAATACATTAAGGGCTGTTATAAAGAGGATGGTGATCAATGGTTTTCCATTTCCACCAGAGGTAGAACAAGAAGTAACGGATCCTAATCTGCAGCAAGGGAGATTTAGTTTTAGATATTAGAAAGATTTTTTTAACTATTGGGATAGTTAAGCACTGGAATGGGTTGTTAAGGGAGGTTGTGGAATCTCCATCACTGGAGGTTTTTAAGAACAGATTGGACAAACACCTGTCAGTTATGATCTGGTTATACTTGGGCCTGCCCCAGTGCATGGGGATGAACTAGATGATGATTGAGTTCCATTCAAGCCCTACATTTCTGTGATTCTATGAATGTTGGATAACTGCGGTCAGTTGGGGACAGCAGAGCCATAGTTTGAGCCCCAGCTGTGTGCAAAAAAACAGTAAGAACCTGTTGATTTTTGTAAAACGCTTTTGTTTGGGGATAAGGGGCTGAATGTCAGAACCCCTCATATGACCCCAAATTTGGACCACTAAGATTATCCAGTACCCCAGAACGCAGAGCAGATATCAAAACAATCTGAGTAAAGTCAGGCCAGATGGCTACAAAAGAGTATACCTGGGCCAGTATGAGGGCCTGAAAGGGTTAAAAAACCTCTGCCTCACAGACAGAGGGAAGAGCTCAGCAGGGCAATTAACAGCGCCTGAACCCAATGAAATGCCAGGCCAGGGGTATTTAAACCCTGCCTTCCCTAAAGAAAGAGGAGGGAACACATGCAGAAAAAGCTCCCAGAAGGTCTGGGGCAGCTGCAGGAGAAGGTTCTCTCCCAGTCAGAAGACAGAGCTCCACTACAGTCAGGGTGACGAGGTAGCTGGGGACGTCCCAACCGCAAATGACAGAGGTAAAGCACAAGACCCACCGGGGGAAGCTGGCAGTTTGCCACAGTAAGCATGTAGATTTTAGGACACTTAAGAGTTCTCCTTTAAACAGAAAATGCTCTTCAGCCTTATGTATACTAGAGTTGGTGTTCTGCTATAAAAACAATTCACATTTTCCTTGAAATACTGATACACTCGTTTTTTTGGTTCCAAACTGAATTTTGTATCAATGTTGTAGTTCATATTCACATTTGTTGTATTTTGTGCATTCTTTGTCTTACATGTTCCCATTTTAACTAAATTTTGGAACTCTTGTATAAATTGTCAAGGCTTTTTGAAATCCACAAAAGTTTTACAGCAAATTTGACTTCTACAGTATTTATGCTAATTTAGCAGTATTCGTAAATATGGTAAGCACAACATAAAAAAATAGACTTAACATTCACTCAAGGACCATTTTAAAAATAAATCAAATTACACAATTTTCTCATGTTGCTATGCCCGATTAAGGAGAAGATGTAACATCCTCCTGCCTTTCACTGTGTGGGAGAGGAAGATAATTTAGATAATTTAGGATAACTTTTAATTTAGAATAAGCAAAAGGGCTAGTGGTGTGCACTAGTAACATAGCTTTCTGTGTCAAGGGGGGATTCTTTGTGCTCCTCATATAAATGGTCTTAACTTCAGAATTCTGATTTTGGGTTGTGAGCACCAAGTCCTTCACAATTAAATTAAGTTGGTTTGTTCAGCATATTACAGGTGTTACGTTTTAAATTTTGTTGGTGCATTTAGGTTTTGATGCTGGCTTTAAATTTAAAGCAGTTTCTGCTGAGTTATTGCCCATAGTTGCTTAAATTACATTTTTCAGTTCCTTTAGGCAGTCTTGTCCAGATATAGTGGAACTCCATTTATCCGACCCTCCATTATCCAGCTCTCCATAATAACCGAGCAACCAGTGCACATAGGTCCAGAAGTGAGTGATCTCTCCTGTGGCCGTTAGACAACATGGTAGCCTCTCCCTTTTCCATTCTCCAGATCATCCCAATTTTTTAATATTCAGTCTGGCCTCGGTCCCAGTTAGATTGGATAAACGGGACTCTGCTGTATTTTCCCAGTGGATTTTGGTTCCATTAAAATTTCTTCAGTTTTAGCATCTTAGAATGTTGTATAGACTGCTTTGAGTCTGACGGGGCTGTGATTTGGTTGGCTGGTTCACCAGCAGGGAAGACTAAAAACATGCTCCAAATAGTATAATTTCACATTTTTTTACTCAGGGCTTTTCTTTATCAAGTTAGAAACCAAGATTCAAATCAAAGCAACAAAATTCAGTCTTTTTGCCCCTCTGGTTTTATCTTAGTGCTTGTCTCAAGGGCTTCATAGTCCTTACAGCCGTTGCCTAGCTGAGGGTTCTTCCCCAGCTAGCTCCTGCTTTCTGGAGGTGTCTTCTCAGACCCTTTCTCTAATAGATGCAGATCCTTCTTCTGTGTCCTTCCCTGTCCCTGGGTCTCTTGTCTGCTCAGCTATGGAAAAGAATTGAACCCTTATGTGTTTTACTTTGGGCACATGACCTGCATCTACAGGGACCAAAGTCTGTAACTGGTGTGTGGGGATCAATGCATGTACCCTGTTACATGGGCTCTCTTGCCTTTATTCTCATGTCTGCATTTTCTGAGCTTTTTCCATACCTACTAAATGTTGCCCTAATATAATATTTTTTTAAAGTTCATTTTGAGTATAAGCTAAACTAAAATGAATGAGGGCCTCAAGTTCTCAAAACATATCAGAGTGAACTTCTGTTCTTCTTCTTCCTTTCAACCATACTCTCAATCTCTCCAAAATACCTTTCCAACAAAGGGTATCTTTGCTTTGTAAATAATGTTACACAAAAGGTTTTGATCATCTGATCTGATTGGATAATAGAAAATAATCCAAATGGTCACCTGAGAGGTTCCAGTATTCAATCATGCAGTTATTTATGGTCTGTACTTGGATAGACATCATATTGAAACTTTACCAGTATCAGTACCATCTGGTTCCTATAACCTGTGTCATTTCCAGAATCAGTGTGAAAGATGAAGAAAAGATCTGAACATAGCTAGAGTAAATGACTTGTGCTGCTTGTATCTTTTGGGCGATAATTCTTTCAGCATGCTTTTGCAGGTTTTTAATGGCTTGTGATTATGAGGTTTTGAAGTTCAATTATTAAGTTAGTTTTGTATTTTTATATATTTATCTGTGAGTTGTTGTGAAAGGTCTTGCTGTGAATAACTATGAAAAGACTGGTGTAAAGACAAACTATTTGACTTGAAAAACTTCCTGGGGATTCTCCACAAAAGAATAGATTGGTTCAGTCAAGGCCAAGTACCTTTTTGGGGGTTACTGAAGTATGTGCTTTATGTAGTGTTTCTGCTTCTGAGAGAGGCTTATCTTTCAGATAATATGAAATACGTTGTTTTTTTTTCTAAATCTGATTTTGAAAGGCATTTGTGCTGGCTATGCACAGCCAATGGCTATAACTAATACACAATATAACAAGAACCATAGGTATGAATAGGAGTCCAATATGTCCTATTACGCTAAGACTTATTGTTACTGAATATACTGTGAGTATCAAAGTAATGTAATTTTATTAGTGTTTCACTTCCTTTTATGGTATAAAGGCTTTTTCAAAAGGGATTAATATTGTTAATCCAATTAGAGTAGGAGGATGGATGGCTACTGGAGGACTTAGTGTAAACAGGTTCTTTGTGTCTATTGGAAGAACTAACCAGCCACACTTCATATGTAGCTTTTGATTCACCTCCATGGAGGTGAATGTGACCAGCCTTGGTCAGAGGCATGTTCAAATTTATTTGTAAAATGACCATTTTTTTCATCTGAGTTGTTTTTAGCATACTAAATAATACAGATAATGATAGGCTTACCTCGAGCATATGAATTGATGGCCCAAGAGAAATGACCTCCCACTCTACGAATTAAATCTATAGATACAGATTTACATGCAGACTGACATAGAGAATTCAGATTTTAAAAATTTGGGGAACCTTTCTAATTTATTAAGAAATGACACTCTGTTTTATCATTTGTTGAGTTGTGAAGTGCAACCAAGTACTGAAGAATCAGTAAATAAGTATTTTGGTCAGTTTTCTCCAGCCTGTATTTTGAATATAACCATTTATAAAAGCTATTTTAGTGATGCACTTTTTCTTCACCAAAAACAATTTGCTATTGAAGAGGAGCATGGCTTGCTAAACTAGAAATAGTTCCTTTACCTAGTTTGCTTTCAACAAGCCTATTCTTGAATTGCACTTCTATTTTTATATTCTAAAATCCAAGTGCTGATCTGGCATTTTTGGCTTACGCAATTAGTTATAACTTAAATCTGCTTTGAACTGGCTCAAGTATGTCAACATTTCCCACAGTAGGTAATTATTTTCATTTTATACATGATAAAGCAAGATTATTTCTTGATCATGGATGTTCTTCAGCTTCCAGTGAGGTCAGTGAGCTTTTTCCTGTGATTTCCCTGGGAGGAGGAGCAAGTCCCATATTTTAGCAACATTATAATATGGTATTTAAAGAAATGCTGTGAATTTGAATATTTTCTGGTTGCCTAATCAAAAACTAATTTGTTTTGCTGATAGAGCACCATTTAAGCATATACCAAATTTAAAAATATTTTGAAAATTAATTTTATATGGTTCTTTCTGCTGCTGTTGGCAGCAGGGACAATGCATGTGCCATGGAATAACAAATGTGCTGTCTGTCTACCTACCTGCTGACCCTTCAGTTTGTTTAGTCTTTGCCACCGTTAGTGTTAAAATGCTCCTGGAGAGCTTGTGGGGGAAAATGTACTTGAGCTCTTCCAAGAGCAGTGCGTGGGAGTGATGTCCTCATGCTAGTGCATGCGACAAGAAGTACAACAGAACATCAGCAAAATAGTGAAACTGACTATATGCAGTGCTGACAGATCCATACAGCAAATTGGAAGGGGAAAAAAATCATTATTCTCTAATCTATGTACAGAATTTTCAGATGAAAATATGATTTTCAAGCTGGCTGTGTCACTTTAAGGGTGATGTTATACTTACCCCTTCATGTGAGATACTTTTTCAAAAATTACTTTTGGACTAGATTTTCTTCTTATAACCTAGAAGTATGTGTATTGTGTGTGGAAAATTAACTAATATAGCAAAACAGGTTAATTGAATTTAGGGGGAAAATCTACCGGGAAATGGATTTGGGGTTATTTTGTGTTTGAGTTAACAATGGCTTTGTTTTTAAGATTTTTAAATGTGGCTTCTGCTTAGTTCTATTTCAAGACTTATCTTTTTTTTTTTCAAGACACTTGGATTTGAAATAACTAAGTTATGGAGTTTTGAAGATAGCATGTCCAGCATCCTAAATACATTGTTTTCCCTTAATATCAGGAAGACATGCCAAAACGCATTTATCTGAGCTTTCACACATAAGTTCATTTGAATGCAGCCTGGAACAATTTATATCAGGCTGAGGCTTTATAAAACTAATTTGAAAATTTGTGACTGCAATTTTAGATTAAAATGTATAATGAATTAAATTTTATAAATGCTGTTTGTATAAATATCACTGCTGGTGTAGGGTATCTTCATTTAATTTTACAAAATTGCTTTAAGTAAAAAACAAAACACCTAAAATGAAGGCCCTGGTTCTGAAAAAACACACAAGCACATAGTAACTTCATTCACATGAAAAAATCTAATTATTTCAGTGGGACTGCTTGTGTTTAAAGTTAAGTGTGTGCATAAATGCTTGCAGGATTAGGTGCTAAAATTGCATTTTTACTACTTTTGTCTTAGTATCTCAATCTTTATCACTTCAAAACAAAATTGCTTCAGTGTTAATGAAAAGTTAATTGAACTTTTAGTTCATTAACAAAAGTTTACTGTGCACTTGTATATATAGGCCCAATTTTCAAAAATAAGAGCCAAAAAATACCTGCTGGGGATGTGTGAGAGAGACAGATTTTTTAGCAGCGCTTAAATTACTTAGAAGCACAAATCCCATCAACTTCAAACTGCAAACAAAGTTCACTTCAATGGCTAGAAATAAAACAGGATATGTACAAACACACTCCCAGGAGGAATGGAGCCTGGTAGAAGTATTTGCAGCTTTCTTGAGCTTGTAGAAGTAGTTCAGTATATTGGATAATGGTGTTATTTGCAGACATAGCACAGGCTATCTGCTTTATCAATTTTGAGTGTATGGTGTTCTCATAGTAATGAAGTTAATGAGGCCCTGGACTTGTCTTTTCAACATACATGAGCCTTTTAAATGTAGGAAAAACTAAATTAAATCTGAAATTCTGCTAACAGTTAAGAAATTAAAAAACAAGTTGAGTGAGAGCTTCCACGTTTAACTTTGTTCCCATTTTATAGCCTTAAATTGCTAAAGGACTAGCAACATAGAGTTTAAATTTTAAAAAACCCTATAATTGAAATATTTTTAAGAATTATCCACCGTGTTTGACTGCACAGACATTCAGATATGCGTGAGAAGGAGATAATTATACCTGACAAAATATCCAGACCACTTATGTGACGTTTACACAGTTTTGAACTTAGAGCACATCTCAGTATGCTTTGTTTGCAGCATTAACAATATCTTGACAGGTCACTTGAACATCTGTTAAATCTAATTGTATAATAATTTGATATAGGTGAATTTGTATTATAGTTGAATCTAGAGGTCCATTTCCAAGAAAGCTTATAGTCTAAGTAAGTAAGATAGACAACTGGTTGCAGGGGAAGTGACTTTCTCAAGCAGGCCAGTGTCACATCTCAGTTTAGAACCCTAGTGTCTTGACTGAGTCCAGTGCCCTACCCATTAGACCATGAAAGATTCCAATTACATACGCAGACACCTGTTACGTGTTTCGTTCCATTTCTTTGAAAAACACATTTGATAATGCTTTAGATGAGGAGCATTTGTTTTTGTGGGTTCTTATATTGTACTCATTGCTGTGATATTTATGCACCTGTGGATAAAAAGGAAATTGTATATAAAAAGCTGCTAATGGAGCATTAAATTTGAGAATTTAGTCAAAATGGTCTGAAAAGTTGCCAGACCAAACTTTACTTCTTTATTTGCATTTTGACACCGCAGTAGAATCATTACCTAATCACAAAATGCCGGGCTGTGGTACTGCTTGGTGAACACACTAAGAACATGAATCAAGTAACTTTAGCATTAGTTACACATACAGTACATAGCATTTTGTATTCTTGCACATGTAATAAAAGACCATGTATGCATACATATAAATGAACAATTGTTGCTGTGGGCACCTTATTTTTACTCAGCAGTCAGGAAATTCAGTCTTCATTGCAAAAGTAGTGATTTCTGTGCCAAATTGTCTTTGTGATGAGATTCTTCATGGCACAGGAGAGGGCACTGTTTTTAGTCACAGCTTCCTGATTCTGTGATTTTGTGGCTGGCCTGAAGCAGGACTTCTGCTGCTTTAACTTACACTGTCTGAGTAGGGACAGTGTGTTAGCTGAAAATCAGTGAGGCACAGATGCACTTTTTCCATTCCAGCTCCAGGATGGACATTTGGCTTTGGAGTCAGCCCCCTCATCTTTTTGCCAGTAAGAGCTGCTGTCTGCTAGGGGATTGCCTAGTTTGAAGTCACACAACTCTAAATTTTTCTGTCATAACGTTGCCCACCTTAAAGAAAAACTCCAGTGTTCTGTCAGTGCTTGCTCATGTTCATTCCCACTTTAGGTGTGTGTGCTTGTCACATGCAACAGTGCTGAAAAACTTTTTCCTTTAGTGGTACCTGTACAAGCTGGCTCTAGGGCCCCCTTCAGTGGCACCCACACGGTTGCAGGACCTCCTCGTCAACCTCCTCGTCTTGGCCAATGTGGCCATTTACAGCACCAGGGAGAGGATGTTGGCTAAGGAGATGATCTGCGACTGTGTGGCCTATTTCCACTCCTTTGTTCCATCATGTATCTGTGAGAGTTCCTTTGGGCCACGACCGCTGACTCCTTATCCACTTTTGAGGAGCAGTGGGCACTGTCTGGGGTTCTCTGTTCGGTGTCCCCTTCAGGTTCCCTTCATTTAGCCCTTTAACCTTCATGCGTGTTCCTGTTTTTTCATTTGTTGTCCCCATAATCAGTTGCATCCGGGTTCAGTAGCTCCTCCCCTTAAGCTGGCGGAGGAGCTTAAGCCCATCCACATCCCAGAACCCAAATAGTATAGGCGCCGCCGGCTCCCCCTCCCTCTTATTTCCTTCTTGTTGCCAGTGACGGTGCTGGAATGGTCTTGCCTTCGCAAGTTTTTCTCATCTCGCTAGTGGTTTATTCATCATTTTAGTGTATATAGTCACTTGTTTGGTTACATGCCCTGTTCCCCAGGGTTTAAACCCTGTACTTCGTGTAAGAAGTCTATGCCGAGGAGCATCCCTCATCAAAGTTGTCTAAAGTGTCTGGAGGAAGCCCATGTCAATGAGAGGTGTAAGATCTGTAAAAGTTTCCACCTGCGGACTAAGAAAGACTAGGATATCTGTCTCAGGGCCATTCTGATGGAGTCGGCTTTTGGAGCCTGGCAGGTTGGACTTGGCACTGAGCATGATGACCTTGGTGTGCAGTGCCCCACCAGTGCCTGCTTCATCAGCCCAGCACCGATCTCCCTCCCTTGTTCTGAAAAAGAGCTCCAAGAAGATCTGCGTGGAAACAGGACACACTCATGTGGAGAAGGCTAAGGGGGACCTGGCGAGACCTGCATCGGGCTGCCAATCCTCCCCACCTCAGAAGGGTCCCTTGCCTCACTGAGCATTGACCCTGGCACCGGGCCCTCCACCGACTTGTGGTAGAGGCCCTCATTGCTTAGTGGTGCCGTCAATTCCAGAGACCTTCCAAGCTATGAAGGACCTCCTGGCACTGCTGGTACCGCAGATGCTGAGGGACTGCAGATCTGGCACTGGCATCTTGGGGCAGTCTACTGAGGGATAGATCTTCTTGTCAGTCCCTATCATCAAGGCACTGCTCACTGGTGTGCAGGCAATCCCTGGAGTCCAGGCCACACCATTCTCTGGAGGAACAGCACCGAGCGGCATCACTGCCATGGAGCAGAGCAACGTAAGTCACCAGACTCATGGCGCGTTTCCCCGGCACCGTGACCCCACTTACCTAGCCCATACAGGAAGACCAAGGACGAGAACTGGTCCCATCATATCCAGTGTTTGGCTCCTTGTGCCGCTCTCCAGTGCTAGCACATCAACAACGTGGCTTGCATGGTACCATGAGGTATTCAGAGATGGTGCCACAATGGCCATCAGATATCAGCACTTCGATTAAGTTGCCAGACTAGACAAGCCCCCACTTCGGTACCTGGTTTCCCCACAGTGCCACTAGTGGCCTGCATGTGGCTGCAAGGCCAGTGGCCTGGACTGTGGCCATACTGGTTGGGGTTCCCTCTAGGATTCCACAGGCTGGTTCCATGAGAGGAACCTCAATGCAGCAATACTCCATCCCTTGGAGCACAGTGCCGCACTTGTACATGGACTTGGACCATGAAGGTTTGCACACTTTGGTCACTGGGGGTCCACCCCACCCAGAACAGAGGCCCCTCCCCCAGCTCAGGTACTGGCCTCTTTCTTATCATCACTGGACGAGGTGGTCATGGGACCCTCCTCTGCAATGCTGATGGATGATTTTAAGGCGCATCAGGACTTATTGAAAAGGGTTGTCTCCAGCTTGGGCCTCAAAATAGAGGAGCTGGATGAGCCAGTTGACAAGTTGTTTGGATTATTGGTTTCGGCAGCTCATAGTAGATTGGCCTTCCCAGTCCACGAGGGAGTTGTTAAACTGGCCACGGACCTGTGGCAAATCCTGGCCTCCCTGCCCCCCAAATCGAAGAGGACAGAAAGGAAATATTAGGTTTCAGCAAAGGGTTTGAATACCTTTATACCCATTCTGCGCCGGGATCCTTGGTGGTCATAACTGCCAATGACAGGGGAAAGTCAGCTCAACCCCTAAACATAAAGATGCCAAGAGACTCGCCTTGTTGGGTCGAAACATTTATTCCATGGCCAGCCTGCAGCTACAAGTAGCAAACCAACAGGCACAGCTAGGTAGATACCATTTTAATATCTAGCAGTCTCTGGACAAGTTTTCAGACTCATTGTTCCCCTCCTCCAAACAGGATTTCAGGGCCATCATAGAAGAGGGAAGATCGGTGGCCAGGGCATTTCTGCAAGCAGCTTCTGATGTGGCAGACTCTGCAGCCAGGACAATGGTCTCGACAATATCGATGAGGCAGGTCTCCCATCAGAGGTCCCATCAAGTCTCCCATCAGAGGTCCAACAATCTATCCATGACCTCCCCTTCAATGGCACAGCCCTCTTTGCCGAGCAGACAGATGCCCAACTGCATGGCTTGAAGGACACCAGGGCTACTTTGCGGTCTCTCAGACTCTATACACCACCTTTCTCCAGGAGGCATTTTAAGCCCTAGCATGAACTGCAATCTGGTCCCCGCCCCCGAGACTCCTATAAGAGGAAAAACCAGGCTTATAAGGGGCACCAGGGCCATTTTTCACCTCGACTGGGCTCTAGCCGCCATAACTGGGGCAGAAAGCAGGCCTTTTGAAGGTGCGCTCAAGAATGATCTACCAGTTCTTTCCATGGATCCAACTCCTCTTTTGTTTTCTTCTCACTTAGCCCAATTCCTCCTAGCCTGGGCTGCCATAACATCAGACAGATGTGTGCTCAGCATGGTGGCTATTGGTTATACCCTCCAATTTGTCTAACGCCTGCCTTCCCACCCTCCCTCCCTGCCCCTCTTCAGGGAACCCTTTCATGAGCAACTCCTAAAACAGGAGGTACGAGCACTCCTGCAGGTGGGTACAGTGGAAGAGGTTTTTAGAGACCGGGGTCAAGGATTTTATTCCCGCTACTTCTTGATCCTAAAGGCAAAGGAGGGAGGCCTATTCTGGACTTAAGAACCTGAACAAGTATCCCAGAAAGCTAAAATTTCACATGGTCTCCTTAGCCACCATCATTCCCTCTCTGGATCCAGGTGACGTATGCTGCTCTTGATTTAAAGGACGCCTACTTTCACATTGCGATCTTCCCTGGTCACAGGAGGTTCCTGAAATTTATGGTAGGAGATGGCCACTACCAGTTTGCAGTGCTCCCCTTTGATCTCTTGTCTGCGCCAAGAGTTTTTACCAAGTGCATGTTGGTGATGGTGGCCTATCTCAGGAGAAGAGCGCAGGTGTTCCCCTACCTGGACAACTGGCTCATCGGGGGCAGGTCAAGGTCTTGGGTCCACGCTAGCATCTCAATCATCCAAAGTGTTTGGCAGGTACTGCGTCTCCGAATAAATGAACAGAAATTGGTTATTAGTTCCTGCACAAAGAATAGAATTTATTGGAGCAATGCTGGACTCATCCAGGACCAGAGCATTCTTTCCAGAGGAAAGATTCCGGACAATGATGGAAATTATTACCTGCATTTTGACTCCTCCCCTCACAACAGTGAGGGTGTGCCTCAGCCTCCTGGGCCACACAGTTCCTCAGGCCAGGCTGCACCTCAGACCCCTCTGGATGTAGTTGGTGTCAGTCTGTTCTCCGGTCAGGCACCATCTGGACAGGATACTTAGTCCCTTCAAAAATACTCATCTCCCTGGTATGGTGGTAGAATCACAGTCACGTTCTCTTGGGATTGCCCTATGAAGCATCTTAGGTGTCGGTAACTTTGGTCTCCGATGCCTAAGACCTAGATGGGGAGCTCACATTGGTTCCCTGAAGATCCAGGGCACGTGGGCTTTAGGGGAACTTGGGTTACATGTCAATATCAAAGAACTCAGGGCAATTCATCTAGCCTTTGCAGTTTTTCTACCACATCTTGCTGACAGGGTGGTGCAGATTCTCATGGACAATACAGACAAGGGGGGCCAGATCCCCTCCCCTATGCATAGAGGCCATGCACTTTTGGGACTTTTGTATCAGCCACAGTGTTCATCCAGTAGCCATTCACTTTCCAGGGGTCAACAACTCTTTGGAGGACCATCTGAGCAGGTCCTTCTGCTCTCACCACGAGTGGTCCCTCCATCCAGAGGTGGCGGCTTCCATCTTGCAAAGATGGGGCAATCCCCAAGTGGACCTCTTTGCTACCAAGGCCAACAGGAAGTGCTGTCATTTCTGTTCCTGTCAGGGCCTCAGTGCAGGCTCTGTCACCGACACTTTTTTCTCCCTTTGTCAGAGGGACTCCTATATGCCTTCCCGCCAATATCTTTGATCCACAAAGTTCTCCTGAAGGTGAAGAGAGACAAGGCACAGGTCATCTTTGTGGCACCAGCATGGCCCGGGCAGCATTGGTTTGGGTTGCTGGCAGAGCTGGCGGGACCCAGGCATTGGACCCTGCTGCAGCACCCAGAGCTTCTGTCCATGTTCAAGATCACATGCTCCACCTGGAGCTGGCCGCCCTCCACCTAATGGTTTGGATGCTCTGTGGCTGATCCAGGAGGAGCAGGCCTGTGCAACCCAAGTTCAGCGCATGCTTCAGGAGAGCAGGAAGTCGTCGACGAAATCGGCCTATAGGGCTAAGTGGAAGCAATTCACCTGCAGGGTGACCAAATGTGGCGTGTCCCCAACAATCTTGGAGTATCTCCTCTACCTGAAGCAAGAATGATTGGCCTTTTTGTCAGTTAAGATCCATGTGTCGGCCATATCTGCTTTCCACCTTTTGATGGGAGGTAGAACAGTCTTCTCACATGAAATGATGACTAAGTTCCTCAAAAGTCTGGAAAGGCTTTTCCCGTTGATAAGGGAGCCTTCTTCTCAGTGGGACTTGAACTTGGTCCAGTGAGTCTGGAAAGGACCACCGTTTGAAACTGTGGCCTTGTGCTCCCTTATGTACCTTCTTGGCGGACATGATAGCGGCCAGGCAAGTGTCTGAGATCAGGGCATTAACATTGGAACCATCCTACATGGTGTTTTACAAGGACAAGGTCCACCTATGCCCACACCTGCCTTGTTTGCCTAAGGTGGTCTCCCATTTTCACCTGAATCAGATTTTTCCTAGCTGTTTTTTGCCCCAAACCATGCAACTCCAGTGAGGAGAGGCATCTGCACTCTCTCGACAAGAAGAGGGCCCGGCTTTTTACATCGACAGGACTAAGCCCTTCCATCTCTCTACACAGCTCTTTGTGGTGGTTGCGGATCAGATGAAGGGTCTACCGGTTTCCTTGCAGCATCTTTCAAAGTGGATCATGACCTGCATCTGGGCCTGTTACGCGTGGGCTGGAGTTGCGCCTCCAGTGTCCTTGACAGTGCACTTAACGAGAACACAGGCATAATCTGTGGCCTTCCAAGCGAACGTCCCCAGATTGGACATCTGCAGGACAGCTAGCTGGTCATTGGTGCATACCTTTGTGACACAGCAAGCTCGGAACGATGCTGGCTTCAGTAGAGCAGAGCTTCAAGGATCACGCCCGTGAACTCCTGCCTGCCTCCAGAGACACTGCTGGTGAGTCACCTAAATTATGAATAGACATGAGCAAGCACTCAAAGAGGAAAACGGTTATTTGCCTCATAGCTGTTGTTCTTTGAGATGTGTTGCTCATGTCCGTTCCACATCGGCTCTCCTTCACCTCAGTCAGAGTTCCAGCAAGAAGGAACTGAGAGGGAGGGGGAGCTGGCAGAGCCTATATGTAGGCTGCAGGGGGCACTAGAGCGGGCTGGCAAGGGTACCACTGAGGCAAAGGTTTTCCAGCACCAGAGAATGTGATGAGCACACACCTAAATTGGGAATGGACATGAGCAACACACCTTGAAGAACAACAGTTATGAGGTAAGTAACCGTTCTTTTCACTATTAACACTGTGTATAGCTAGATATTTTCTGTTCTATTTATATCAATGAAAAGTAAGGAAATACTGTGCAAATGTCACTTATGTTAGTGGATGGATCTGAATTTGGTAGAGGTAGCCACAGCCCTGTGAGGCAGGAAGCTTGAATTTATTTATTTGTGGTTTTTTTGTTTTTGTTTTTGTTTTTTTTTAGCTGAAGAAAATTTTTTTACTTGGAGCTGTTCTTTCTCACATGTGTTTAAAAACCCTTTATTGGGGGGAGGTTGTAATTGTATGCATTTCATTGGGAGATCAGTTTCAGGACCTGTACATAGATGTAAACAGCACTCCCTGTTCCCACTGACTTCTCTGGTTTTTTCGTTTACCTACAGACTGTCTCCCTCTTTCCTGGAGGGTGTTTCATCCCAGTGTGGAACAGGATGCTATACTTTTGAAAATGTGCTATCTTTTCCATAGTGTAAAACTGGAGTCCAATCTACTTGTGTCCATTTAAAGATCCCATAGTGATACTTAGCCAGAATGCCTTGATTCTTACAACTTCCACTTGTAATAATGGTGGGGTCGATTTATATAGACAGAAAGTTTCTGTTGATATAGTATTTTTCTTCACTTCCTTTCTTGACCTGTTGTGTGAGTTTGTTGTGTTCCACCCCAGAGCTGGCTGTGTCATGGTGATGGGGGAAGTAATACTTACATTTATGATGAATGATATTGAGCTGGCTGAGGCTCAACCAGACGAGGAGGAGGAGGTGGTAATGGGTCGGATAAGCAGACTGATAAGATGACTGAGAGAATAGTTCCTTTGAGGGAGTACATCATCAGAGTTAGCAAGACTCAGCAAGAGTTACATGTTCATAGTGCAGCAGTAACCATGTTGGCTTTTTACCATCTATAATGGTCCAGAAAAATGCAGCTTTACTTTCAAAAGGAGACCTTACTCCTTTCTAGACTCAGGATTAAACTGCTGTAGTGCATTCTACATGGAGCTAGAGCTTAAAACCATTTAGAGACTGAAGCTAGTGCAGAATGCAGCACCTTACTTTTTGAGTGGAGCATGTCACAGAGCACATGACTTTGATATCTACACTGGGTGTATTTTAATCTCTGAACGGAATTTAAGATTCGTGACCTGCAAAACCTAAATGGTCTCTGATCTGCCAGTATGAAAGATGCTCAACTTTCTCAAAAAAACCATGAAATAAATGGCTTTTGCATCATAAGTTCCTGGGAGACTAAAGGGGCTGCTTTGGTTTACTGCCTGACTCAGCTAATTTATTTTTTGTATATGACTTTTTCACTTCTGGGTGATCATTTAAGATTGTAAGTCTAATTAATTGTTAGGGAGCCTAGAGTTTGTTTTTCTTTATGGGCCGCCTGTAGTTTTTAAAACAAAAATAAATATCTTTTATACCTCCAGAGAGTCTTTGAGGGTTAATTAGGTAATGACTGTATGAGAGTTCTAACAAGCGTCCTGGTGGTGATTTTAATTTTAATACTTACACATCATGTCTACTTTAAAGGCGAACTGCTGCTTGGAGAACTACAAATGATGAAAAAAAAGCACTAGATCAAGCCAGTGAAGAGATTTGGAATGATTTTCGGGAGGCTGCTGAGGCGCACAGACAAGTGAGGAAATACGTAATGAGCTGGATTAAACCTGGAATGACAATGATAGACATCTGGTGAGAAGAAAAACTTTTCTTGAAAGACACTATTATAAAAACCGCTTTTTGTAGTCTGAGGGAGGGATTAAAAAAGTCACATGCTTCATCGACTGCATTTTGAATGCTGTCACTTCAGGGTACTTTTTGGTGCATTCTTCTAGTGTCCCCCATTTATTCCTTTCATTTCCTCTTCACTGTAGAGTCCATCAGCACCACTTCTTTAGTTAGTGGAATAGGGTTCACTGAAAGCACTGCAAGCAGTTCTTAGTCTGTGCTCCACCACAGATCATGGGACCATATCGAGTTTCCATATTAACTTTATCAATGTATGTATCTCACTTTACCACCTGGGTTTTATGGTTTTTGGTTCTGTGCCTCTGCTCTTCTTGTACATAAGACTTCCTCAGGGTACAAGGAGCGGCAGCAAGTGACTCTGATAGTGGCACAAACATCTGTTCTCTGTTTCTGCCAACATTGCCAATAAAGTACTGTGTGTAGGAGCAGCATAGGTGCAATCTGCTATTAGGAATGGAAAAAGAGGTGCAGAGCTAGCATGTATACACATATCCCACAGCACTACTTTTCCATACATATATTGCTTCCTCACTAGCATCATTTTCATTCTACTCATGCTTTTTCTGGAGATGCAATGCAGTCCTCCTCCTATGACATTCTCCCCTAGGAGCTCAGAAATCAAAATTTTTATTGTCCGAGTTAATGTTGAAAAGAAATAATTATCCAGTTAGTCTCTCTTCTGAGTCTTTAGCATTTGATATTGAGATAAATTTGTAGTCCCAAAACTTACTGCAGGAAAACGTGTCATCAAAGAGGGTGAAAAACAGCTGCCTTTGTGATCCTCAGTCTGTCTGAAACAAATTGGGCATGCTGTTGAATTACTTAACTTGAATGTTTTGGGTTATAAACAGAAATTTCTTGAAGACATGGCCTCCTTTGCTATTGTATCACAGGCTGTCAAGGCTTAGTTATCCATATAAGCTTTTTCAAAACTATTTTATGTGAATAGCTTTGTTGGATGAAATTGGGATAAACTGCATTGATCTGAGTCTCAGTTTACACCAGTGGGGCTGGGATTATGTGAGGATTTGCACTGACAGAGTTATATCACTGTAGCTATACGAGTGGCTAAAAAACCCAGTGTAGGCAAAGGCCAAGAAAAAAATACATAATGCAACAAGTTTTAATGTTACCCCTATCATTGTTAATGAAAGGAAATGGTATATTATTGTTTTTGTAATGGATTACCTTTTTTGAGTAAGAGGAAATCATCTTACTAAACAGTTCTGAGACTGAGTTCTGTGCCATATGTAACTGTAGTAAAACAAATCCATTTAATTTGCCTAAAATTTATGTTGTGTGCCTAACTAGTTAAATATAGCTTGCAAAGCATTCTTTTAAATTTAGGTAAAAACATAAGGAAAGCAAATCAGTCTGGTCAAACACAGGACTAAATTAAACGGTCTCAAACAGATTAGAATAAAATAAGGAACTAAAACATCACTAACCATGCTTACCTCTCAGCTCTGGATCTGTTGCTGGTTAGTATAGTGTGTTACAGATAAGATTGAAATTAAATATTTAAGCTAATGCTTTTCTTTGTCTTGTATGTTCTTGCATTTGTAAACAAGTGTGTTAAAATAACTGTTTTAGTATTTTGTGTGATTTTAGTTGAAACTCTCTTTTTCCTAGTGAAAAACTAGAAGACTGCTCACGCAAGCTGATAAAAGAAAATGGTTTAAATGCAGGTCTTGCATTTCCTACTGGGTGTTCTCTGAATAACTGTGCAGCCCACTACACTCCCAATGCTGGAGATCCTACAGTTTTGCAATATGATGATATTTGCAAAATAGACTTTGGAACACACGTTAGTGGTTAGTTTTCCCTTATGAATTATAAAATTATATTGTTGAATTGTTTTGTTGGATGCAAACCATGTACCAAACTAATTTCTTCTTGTAATTTCAGGTCGTATTATTGATTGTGCTTTTACTGTTACATTCAATCCAAAATATGATAGACTGTTACAAGCAGTAAAAGATGCCACCAATACTGGAATAAAGGTATCCTAATTATGAAAAATAATTTTGCTGTATTCTGAAATTTAAATTGAAGCTAAGTCCCTCACAATAGGTTTTAAACCTTTTCTGTGTTTATCTCTTCCAGTGTGCTGGAATAGATGTTCGTCTCTGTGATGTTGGTGAAGCCATCCAAGAAGTTATGGAGTCCTATGAGGTCGAAATTGATGGCAAAACATATCAAGGCAAGCTCTTTCCTTTATAGTATGTAGGAATAGCTGTCATGGGAATGTGTTTGTACAAATTGTACTTTATTCTTAGCCATTGAAGTGATCCTTGTTTGTGGTAGTGTAAGTGTGGTACAAGTAGTTTTCATTAAACTTACTTGTATGACCGCTTTCCTCAACTGTAACCTAAAGGAACTTTGCTCTGTATGATTGAGAACTTCTCCATTCTTTTCATACTCTTACTGTTTATCCCCAGGGAACACTTACTGTACTCAAAGGCAAAAAGTGAGAACAGCCTTTCATAGTTTTTGTTTGCAAAACACATAGGAAATCATTACATATTTACTGGTTAGAATTATGAATTAGTTTCCTTAAGGCCTGAGTTATGACTGTCATAGTAATAAAGCTATCACTCCATATACACAGTCAGTTAGGATCATGCCTAACTGAAATTTGTACAGGAGTGGAGTGATTTTTCTCTTGTTCCCTCTGCAACACATGTGGGTCTTTGAATTTGCTTCTAGTACTCATGGTGTGGGCTAATATAGTCAGTGGCATTGAAGGGCTAAACATTTGTTAGGCCCGGTCTACACATACCTTTGGGATTCAGTGGCAGTCAATGGGAGATACGCAAGTGATGTAAATCACTTGAGTATCTGCCATCGACTTCGCGGCGTTTGCTCTGCGCGCCGTCCACACTGCGCTGCACTGAAGGGAGCAGCGTCCGTGTAGACCCAGCCTTAATGACTTACCTAACTGTCTATATTTTCTTTTTCTATAACAGTCAAACCAATTCGCAATCTGAATGGACATTCAATTGGGCCATATAGGATACACGCTGGAAAAACTGTGCCCATTGTGAAGGGAGGAGAAGCAACAAGAATGGAGGTAAACTGAGAGTTCATAAGTATTTAACACTCTTCTGCTTGACCTTTTCTAAATATATCACCATAGGAAAACTATCTTCTGTATAGTCCAAGTGCATAGTATTTGTGACCACATGGAAAATAAATGGTAGGGAATGACCTTGCTATGAATAATGCTGTTTTTATGAAATATTGAATATCACTTTGGGGCTTGCTATTTCAACTTCATGGCTCACGTCTTTTTTCCCCTTCGCTATTCCAGCTACCAGTCACGTTTTCTGAAGTTGAAATCCTGCGCTCTTGTAATAAAGTTCTTGAAATCTAAAGCCTGGGCAGGATAAGGAAATTATCAAACAGACTTATGTTAGTTAAATTGTGTGCATATACAATACTTAAGTAATATTGCGAGACTATTGTAGGTTTTAGGAGGAAAACGAGCCAGGAATTCTTAAGTTCGAGGATGAACTTAAAATAAGAATCTGGAAGTTCATTCACTGAGGGTGGGTGCAGTGGACTGTTCAGTTTCTAGTAGAATGGTGCTTTTGAGGTAAAATACTTTTTGGAATGTGTATGGAGGATAAGAAATACAGCACCAGTGTTCCTAGCTGTTGAAGTGTGTATGGGAAGGGAAGAGATATTGCATGCATTGGTGGCCCCTGAAATGTGCTTAATAAATCTTCATTTGTGATGAGGTTGGAGGTTTGCGTTCTCTTATCAGGAATGCAGAATGGGTTATTGCAATGTGGTGACTGGGTGTAAAAAAGGTACTTTTATGGTAAAGGAGATGAGCAGTAATATGTCTGCTGAGGTTGATTGGGGAATTTTAACTATAAATTAACAGAGTTTGTTCTTACTGGTCATTTAACTTTATGTACAAGCTTAATTCTTTGAATGAATTTTTGAGTGAGAAATATTTCTGTAGTATCTTAGCTGTCCAAGATGCTTTGCAAACAGAGTTAGACATGTTTCTTTTCTTTAAAAAGCTTGCAGTCTGATTTTTACAGATAAAAACAGTTAGGCATGCTTGTAATCCGTGATCAAAGCTTATGTTAAAATAGGTATGTTACCTAAAAGACGGGGTTTATGAAGCATTTTGGAGGAGAGAGGACACTTGCTGAATGAGATAAGGAAAGCTATTCCAAGCACAGAGGCAATAAATATTTTACATTAGGCATCCAGCTGCCATTTTGATCTATGTCTAATTTTTAAATGGAATAACAGGATAAGAAAACCAGGGCTTGTTTAGAAGATTGGTAATGGGATAAGGAGCCTTTAATTTTATTACTGGGTCACTGCTTCTCATCCAGCCATGGTCACTATTAATCGGGTCACTCACTATGACTTGACAGATGTGTAGTGGCCTATGAAAAATAAATTGGGTCAATTTAATAGACATTCTTGTCACAAAAAAACACCATTTTAATTGTCATCTATAGTGACTTTCTTGTTAGCAGTGTAAGAGAGAAATCAAGGATTTAACTGTCGTCTTACCTCTACAGATGACCCCTTCAGAAAAAGATTAAGGAATACTGTGTGCAAGCTGGAAAAAAGCTTGTCATACTCTTTCTATATTGGCTTTGTAAACGGATAGGTTTTGTGTATCATGTCAAGCAATTAACAGCATAGCATTAACTAAAGAGTTATTAAAATGTAGCTTACTTAAATATTTCAGAGTTTTGAGGGTGCTGTTTAATGAAAGAACCTTCCATGTGTAATTCCTTGTAATGTACACTTCCCGGTTGCTCATATTTTGCTATACTTAATTATACAAGAATTTTTAGCATTTGATTATTGATTTTTCTTTTGTTGTCTTTACATAATGTTCACTTGTCTTTTTTGTCTTGTAGGAAGGTGAAATATATGCTATAGAAACCTTTGGTAGCACAGGAAAGGGTGTTGTTCATGATGACATGGAATGTTCTCATTATATGAAAAATTTTGATGTTGGGCACGTGCCAATAAGGTTAGATCTGGTTTTAAAACTATTTTTACTGCACCAGATGAAGTTGTTACTTTTTTTTCTGTGGGGCTGGGGCACAGCAAAGACTTAATTAATATCAGGTCTTTCAAGGGAATTGAAAAGAGTAATGTAAAAGAACTGTGGGGTAATATGCACATGAACGTGTACTAGACTGTTCGCACATACGGCATGACACAGTTCTTACGTCAGAGCTTGAAAACAGCAACCAAAAAAAACAGATAAGCTGATACCTGTCTAAATGTAGTCTATATTTACATCCTCATTTACATCATTTGAAAATAAATATTTTTTTATAACTTCACAACTCCCCATTCTCTACTCAGAATGCTTTTCTTGTTTTCTTCCTTGAGATTCTATGACTTGAGATTCTGTAGCGGAAGCAAATGTATTTTGGGGAACAGAGCTGGTTCAACTATTAGTGTCATAACACTTCAGCACAGTGCATTGACATAAAATGTAGTACCCCCACTAATTTAGTTTAATTTCCAGATTTCATGGGGATTGCATTACATGACATTTTAAGAAATTAAGCAGACAAAAGTATTTTTAAAGCACAGGTATTGAGAGTAAGACCCATAAGATAGCAGTAACGGTATGGTACACTAAATACACAGCACTGTTTCAAGGTCTTTTTACTGCATCCACAAAATTTACAAGTGTGTGCACTATATTATATGCTTTTTTGCATTAATGTTAAGGTTGCAAAAGGAAAAGCTCAAGTCTGTAAATACTTAAGTTTTGAAGTTGCCCACTTCTCAGCTGTCATGACCAAATGTGAACTGAAAATTAAACATATTTTTGCACATTTGTTAAAGTTTACAAATTATTTTACTTTCAGAACTGAAACTTCACATTGGTAAATATCAAGATTAATCTCCGGTTATCAAGATTAGTCTCAAATTAGTTTAGTACATTAGAAACTTCAGGACAATAGAGTACTCGTTCAAGGCTGAGTTAATAGTACAGCAGGATTTTGTTTGTTTTAAAGGTTGTATTTTTGCAATAGAAAATAAAGGTTTAGCTTTTTTCCATGAACAGAACATTAGATGACATGAAAAGACATCAAAATCATAGGCTCTGCAGCTTTGTAACACCCACGTATTTATCTTTTTACTGGTGGCTTTTATTTCTGTATTACATGTTTTCTTGATGGCACCTCTTTTTTCCTCACAGTTAATTCAGTGCATTCTTTGTTCTAGGCTTCCAAGAGCAAAACATTTGCTAAATGTTATCAATGAAAACTTTGGCACTCTTGCCTTCTGTCGCAGATGGCTAGATCGTCTGGGAGAAAGTAAATATCTAATGGCTCTGAAGAATCTGTGTGACTTGGGTATAGTGGATCCATATCCTCCTTTGTGCGACATTAAAGGCTCATATACCGCACAGTTTGAGCATACTATATTATTGCGCCCAACATGCAAAGAAGTTGTCAGCAGAGGAGATGACTACTAAACTCAGTGTCACCTCAACACCTTTATACTCTAGGCTTTGTTGGAACACGTTATACCAGAATTAATTTGCAGCGTATTGTCTGTTTTAACAGTGGACCGATGTAATACTTTCCATGTTTGGAAAGGAAGGAATTTAATCAAAGGCAAGTCTTCTAATGTAACTAACCAAGGAAAAGCTTTCATGCCTCTAGAAATATTTCAGAAGGTTACATATATTTTTTCTGTTCAGGGAAGTATGTGCTAAGTTTGGAATGAGTTATACATTTTGTTTTGAACATTTATGATGAGATGCTTTTTCAAATATTTATATTACCATATTCCTACTTGAATGCTTTGAATGATTACACCTGACTTCTGCGCCTAAGCCCTCTGTGGTATTGCCTTTTAAATTTCCTGGAATCCATTTTGTAAAAAATAGACAGATTTTCAGATCTTAAACGCATATATACTTTTTAAAAGTCTGGTTATGATTCTGGGCAGGAGTCTGCTGGGGAAACTGCTCTATTAAATAATAATTTAAAAAATCCAGTTGCCATTTATTGTCTTGAAACTGGGCCTGTCCTACCATTTATGTGAAACTTGACAATCTATCATCTATTGAATAGTCATATCTATGCTGGGAGCCAGGCCAAGGGGTATCGCACATGGCAGTGCCAGCAATTGGTTTTTTTGTTGTTGAGCATGTCATTCTCCAGTCTTGACATTTTCTGTATTAAAACATGCTAGCAAGTACATTTTGGCCAACTCCTTTGCTGCTGCTCTCAGTAGGGAGGACATGTGATACGACTTCTTAAGCTAAAGGCATCACTTTATACAATCACTGGACTTGCTGTCAGTCTTTAATATTAAAATGTCACTTCAGATTCTTTGGTACTTGCATGCCCCATTGCATGAAATTAAATATTAATTGATCTTGGTTTCCTGCCTCCTCAAAACACAGGACAGGTAGTATAAAGACTCAGTAGTGAGGATAAAAACACTAGCTTTGGTGTGTAGTTGAATCCTCTTCCAGATGAGCAAACTAAATTGGAATACTTGATGCTTTCTTGATGTAACAAGCATCATTAACTTTCTGCTACAATGACTGGCTGAATGTCATTCATTAGTTTATTTTACTAAATCATTAGGATTTTTAGAGCTTGAACTGCAGTAGGCTTAACACCACTGCCTACTTATTGTGGCTTATTGAATTACTAATGTTAGAATTTTGCATAAGGTTTTTGGTAACAAATATGCCAACTTCTGTAGTAGTCAGCATGAGTGCCTTAAACATACCTGCTTTAGGAAAAGAACTCTTTGGGAAGATATGAAGGTGGCCTCTGTTTTATTTCAAATCTTTTTATTATCTTTAATTTAGAAATATTAAGTACTTTATGTGCCCTTTTTGGATTAAAGGGTGTATGTTGATCTCACAGGACCCTGATACATGAGCTGCAGCTCTCCTGGTCACCAGTTTTGAGGGAGGGAGCAAAAGGTGGCAAAATGCCTAAAATAAAAAATAGTAGGTCCACAAGATCTTTCCTGATTTTTCCATACTTTATATTTGTTGCTTTTAGAAATGAGTGAAATAAACTCATTCACTTAATGCATGTTTGTCTTAAACACTTAATGTTTCCACGTTGGAGTCTATATCCCCTGCATGGTATTTCCAACTAGTGGGTGGGCAAAAACATCTACATATATATGTGAACTTATTTGATCACAAGAGGGCATAATGTGGTGAGTACCTTGCAGTAATGAAAATTGGCATTTGTAAGGATCTGTGGGAGGGGTGGGGTTGTGTTAGGCAGTTAAATTGTGATTTTTAAATGTTGTTGGCAGGGCCAGCGATGGCGCCATTCACTTCTAGCCTTTGTACTAGTAAAGTACCAGTAGTGGGTCCCTATGTTTATTGCTTTATTTGGGGGAAGGGTTGGAAGACTTTGTCCAGGTCTGCACTATAAACTTACATTAGTAAAACTACGTTGCTCAGGGATGTGAAAAATTCACACCTTCGAGTGACACTTTTATCAACCTAACCCACAGAGTAGACAGCACAATGTTGGCAAGAGGACTTTTCCTGTCAAAGTAGCTACTGCCTTTTGTGGAGGTGGAAGAGCTACAGCAATGGGAGAAGCTCTCCCATTGGCTTAGTAATGTCTTCACTGCAGTGTTTTAAACATTGACCTGTCCTTTGTTTTTTTAGCTTATCTTCTAATTTGCTTGTACCATTCTCATCAACTAATTCTCTGCTTGATAGTCTAGAAGCAGCCTTATAGCTTCTGGTAATGTTTCTACAGGTTATGTCATTCTTTTTTCTGTAGCTTTCTGATCACTTCCAGAGCTGTTAAAATCACATGACAATAACTTTGAGATCTTATTGGACAGGTAGTTTTTCCCTCCTTTTGTTGTCCCAACACCAAGCCACATATGGAGTTAAAAAAAAAAAAAAAAAAAAGAGAGAGAGAGAATAGCAAAATGGGGAAAGATTTTAGTTTACCACCTTGCTTCTGCTAATTTCCTAACTGCCAGTTTACACATTAGGAGCTTTGGCAGAAGCATTAATAGCAAGTAAAAGGGAGAATAATTATCTGAAATGTAATTTTCAGTCTTTTAGCTCTTGTAGTATGTTTACTGGGCCACCAGAGTGCAAAACTTTTCTACTGAAGGAAGCATCTCCTTTGCATATGGTTTTTTGGTATTGCACCTGAATGGATTCCACGTAAGACAAGGATGCTATCTGTAACTGCGTGTGGTGTAATCTCATCGGAGTCTGCTTCACATAGCTTGATCTGTCATCTCTCAGTGGAGGTTTTGACCAAGATTTTCAAATATGGGACTCTAAAGTTAGGAGTCAAAGTTTATATTTAGGCCTAAATAAACTGCTGTCTTTTTCTTCTCCTAATGGAGCATTTCTTGTTCCTCTCTTGCTCTTTTATCATTGCCTTGAATGTTACCATGAAAATAATCTTCCCTTACTCCATAGTGTGATCCGTGGGCCACTGTGCTGGTTGCCTGGCTATTATAACATGATGGTGGTGCTTTTTTTTTTTTTTTAATCAGTTGAGTGTCTTGTCTAATCCTGTTGCTGCTGGACAGAGCTCTGTCCATACTGGGCCAGATACAGTTTTTTACACCCTTGCTTTCTGAGCTGCCTACGTCAACCAGCGGTAGTGTTGAAACAGTGCATTTTGTAGCAAGGAGCAGGCACTAAAACTGGCAAGGTACTTCCTGTTTCATTAGCCGGTAATGCCTGGGGAGCGTGGCAGGCACAGGGATTGTAGAGTGCTGGTGTGCTTGAGTAGAATGTTTCCTGTAAACACGTTTTGGAACCATAGGACTGCTGGATGCAAATTGTATCTGTAACGAGCAGGACATAATTACACATAGTCATTTTTTGAATGCCTTGCGTGGTGTTCAGTAGTTTGCTATGCGCTTCACAGAATACGGAGAGATGGCTGTTGCCCAAAAGAGCTTACTGTCGAAAGGCTAGAGTCTGCTGCTAGGTTGAATAGTTCTTATTTTGGGAATACTCGTATTGAAACCAGTGGGATTACTTGCAGGTACTGCTCAACTTGAGTAAGGATGATGAAATTTGACACTTTGAAAGAGTCTCATTATTTGACCTAAAATTTCTTTGGAGACTTGCAGCTCACGTCAGCCTTGTGTAACACAAAATTGTAGCTCTTACTAAAGGGTGCCACCCTGATATTTCTTTTGGGAGGCAGGGGGCCACTTTTTAAAAATAATTGTACTAAGTAAAGAGAACTCTTTACTTCCGACTCTATCGCTTGAGCTAATGTAGCAGTTTCAGCACTTTGAACCTGAGGTATGTAGCAACCTAACTCAGACTGTAGCATGTATCTTAAGTGAATATGTTCTAGGCATGCAGTACTGTGCCTTTAAAAAGATTAAACTTCAAATAACTGTGTCCTCAAAGTGAAGTAACCATGAAGTGGGTAATTCTTTAGCAGAACAGCAGTTCTTCACTATACATCTTCTATACTACCTCCAGTATGGAAAACAATATTGAAAATCCAATAGAGGTACAAAAAGTGAAGTTTGAAAGAGTTGAGAAACTTTTTAATGCTGTGACATAAACATTACTGGAATTCTTTAGTCTGGTTTGTAGAGGTGGTGGTTGGAGTTAGAGAAACTCTCTGCCAAATCCTAGTTACTTCAAATATTTTTTGTATGGGAGGAAAAAAATTAGGTTATCTTTATGGTTAATCAAAGTTTGTCATGGCTTTTGCAAGTTAAAAATGTCATTGCTACTCAGTATTTTGTGGAGCATATTTTAGCTTTCCTTAAACATGAAAAGTGGTCTTCTCCTATCACAAAATAGTGCTTTGCAGAATGTTCGTTTTCTTTATATGTAAATATGTTCAGTGCAGATAGGTGAGCTATAAAACCATGTAATGTAGGAATGCATAACATACTTTAGACAAGACCTGGTATCATTTTATAAGAATTTTTTTCAGTATTCTATTATGGATTTTTCCTATATGAATATGAGGCATTTTTTGTTTGTTTTATAAATTGAAATGTTTCAATATTTTAAAAAGTAAAATCTCTTCATTCACTTGGAAAAAAGTGTGCTGTGATTATTTTTTTAGGATTTTCGTAGCTAAAATTGTGACTTGCATTTTTTGCCATGACAAACCATCAGTCTTAATAATTTAGGTAAAAGGCCACCAAGCAAATTTTGCATAGAGCTGCCATGTTTGAGAGATCTGCAAGACTCCAGTCATTCAGAAAAGAACAGATTTTCAAGTTGACACTGTGTGCAAAAGTAACTTCTAGAATCAGTTTCTAAGATCAGGAGTTCAGGCTTGACCAAATGGTTCTGGGACTTGGCCACATCCAAGACAAGTACCTCCACATTTGTATTGCCACACTGAATTATTAAAATAACTAAAAAGCTTCTGAATATAACTTTATTTAGTTTTAACTGCATACATAAATCTATATAGCAAGTATTTATGATGTGGCTATTATGTTGCCCTCATTACTCTAGAGTGTGACTACCTCCCTTTGATTTAAAAAACAAAAAAATACTATTATAGAAACCTGAAAGATTTGTCAGGGCAAAAGTCTGTCCCTGAAAGGCAATTGGGAAAAAAAATTTTCCATTCTGGGTCCTAAAGCCTCTCTCAGTAAAACATGGTTGAGATGTAGTGAGCAATAAAGAAGAATTCTCCATCCCCTAAAATTAGTGGTAGTCTATTTTGGGACTACCTGGATCATCACCTTGCAAAAAGATGTTACTGTTGAGGATTGAAGGTCATGCCTGTACTGATTTACAAAGTTGTTGATGAATGGCCATGTGGCAGCTTTACAGTCTTCCTATGTGGCTATGTCTTTTCTGCCCAGGTGGTTGTCATGGAATTGGAGGATTCTGATGCTTTCAGGATCTATAATATTTAAGATGAAAGGAAACAAATCATTTTAAAAATTAAGAAAATGGCAAATTGTTTTTAGTGTTATCCTTGACTTTAGGCTGCTCATCCTCCTCTTCTGGCTGTGTTTCAGTGATGGACACAACTTTCCTCCCTGTGGGAAAGAATATCTGCTGCTTTGATCTGGTAGTATTGTGATCCAATCCCCATCCTTTCGGAAAGAACTAATTAAGCAGAAGCAATGATCACTACGTGGAACCCCGCTCCTATGCCATTAGCCTTGTGTTTTTTCTCTTGGCTTTTCGGGCGGATGAGTTTTCTTGGTTGGTGTGTCCTTCTGGGTCTATCATCCGCACTTTGAAATGGGGAGGGGAAGTCTGAGCCTCAGTGCTCAACTGATACATGACTGAGGAGAATTTATAAGGGAAAATCCCTAAAAGGGCCTAAATTTTCCTCTTGGAGAGCTGGCAAGACTGAGATCCCTTCCAGTGACTTGATTACCCACATAACCTGAATGGTTGAGGTGGTTTGCACACCTAACCCTGAAGAGAGTTTTAAGCTCCAACAGCTGCTGAGCTTTTGGCTGAAGTCTATTAGGGACTCAGGCGTGTAGACTCCCTCAGGCTTTTCTCCTGGCAAAATATTGGCTTGCCAGTTGAGAACTGAGTTCCCCTTTTGGCTTTTTCAAAGGTCGTCTTGCAGATAGAGCAAGTAAAAAATGAGCCATTTGGCCTACTCTGTCCTGGTTTTTGTGGGGGTATGCAGAGAGAGTGACAGGCTATTGGTTCTATTTGTGGCACAGAACTCTGAGACTGTGCTCCCCTCCCAGAAAAGAGGGGCAGAGTGGTTCTTTCTTGCTGGTGTCCTCTCCCAAAATAACTCCAAACCCATAAACCTGGAAAGTACTAAACTGCTATTCTCTTTGCACCACAAGAGGCAAAGAACCTGTTGTGTGAGCAGATGTCCACAGGTTTTGACCACACCCCAACTCTAAACTACCTGATATTTAGTGAAAAAGGGTTGTAGCCCAAAGCTCTCAAATAGAGGGGAGAGATCAAAACCACAAGGCAGAATAACAAGACTCCATGAAGTCCATGACACGTTTTGCTGTTGCTATCAATTTTATGTTGAAGGTGCTGAGTTTCTATAGTGGTAAGTAGCAATATAAATCTCTTGCATCTAAAGCGTCAGGCATGGCCCCTGAAAGATCATTGTAAAACTTGTAAGCAGTTAACTATTTCCAGATAGTGTGGTATTTCATGGAGCTGTTTTTTCACTGCCTAATCTATAGATTTATACCCAAGATGATCTAATAGAATAACTTTTTAGACGATTTTGTGTAGTTTTCCAAGATAACTATTTTTGATAGCAGTTGTGTGCTTTATCAGGAGATAAGGAACTAATCCTAGTAAAAAAATGTCAGTCCGTGCTGAGTGTTTTATTGAGGTATAATTTTTCCAAGAGCTGAGGTAACAATTTGCATAGGCTTTTATAAAGAAAAACAAAACTTCACGCCAAATTAAACTAATCATTACAATTTTAACATTAGTGACAGTAGGTGGGGAAATATTCACAGTTGTTTAGGCAATGAAGAAGAGGTGAAATCTCTGTTAGTGGTAGAAATAATGGCATAGTATGGCAGGTGTGGCTCCTACAACACATCCAAATTTAAATAAATTCTCCAGTTGTTTTTTATACAACTTGTTTTGCTCAGCTAACTGTGGTGCTTTATTCACCTGTGCTAGTGGTTATTGAAAGAATGCTACCTTACCAAGGAACTAGGCTTTTCCAGTATCTTTGTACACTGTTTGGCAAGATTTGTATTTTTGGTAGTTAAGTTGTTTCTTTTCCCCCAAGTTTAGAAATCCAATTAACACTTTAGCATCTCAGTTTTAAAAGTTAGGGCATGTAAAATAAAACATGAAGATTACCTAACTTCTAGCAAACATTTCTGCTCTATTAAATATTTCTGTCACTAAATACACTAACACGTAAGTAAGCACATATGCTATTGTTTTCCTCTGGACACTTCACAACTAAAACATATTAAGTGGTGTTTTTTCCCTTTTAGTGTAGCTCCATAGGCACTCCTGGGGAAAAATATTGATGGGGGGTGTGCTATACAGGCACTTGGCTGCTGTAATGCTGAGCATTATGCTCTTTAATGGTTAGGGACCTACAAAATCATAACACTGAGCTCTACAAAAGCCAGCATGGTAGGTGAGGAGATGCAGACCAGCTGGTGTGTATACAAAACCCCCTGCTCTCAGAGATAAGAACTGCTTTGCAATTCATAAAGGGGAACCTGCTGCCTGGGTCAGCTGGCTTAGGTGCTTAAGTAACTTCCTGGGGGATTGAGTTAGGTGGCTGTCTCACTTCACACAAAATGACTGGAGGGGGTGGTGATGCTGGTGGTTAGGGCACTTGTTTGGGAGGGGGGAAGTTGAACTTGGGTGCCAATATTTATCCCCAGTGGAACAATCAGTGATGGAGCAGCCAATGGGAGTGAGTTTGTAGTTCAGGAGTTAAGGCACACAGCTGGGAGATCCTGGGTCCAGTCATTCTTTCCTTATTTAGGCACAGTGGAATAGCTTCAACAGGAGGAGAGATTGAGGGCGCCCCACATCAGACTATCCCAGTGCTCACTGCCTGGGAGGTAGGAAAGCGCCCTTTCTCTTCAGCCAGTGCAGGGAACTAAGCCTGGTTCGCTCACATCTCACAAATGCTCTCGCCACTAGGCTACAAGTTAAGGTGGGCACCACCACCTTAACCCCAGCTTTTGAATGGGATCTGAGCTGGTAGCTGGCCTCTGACCATGCTTGCCAAATCTGGGACTATGTGCAATGTAGGCAGCCAAAATGCACTGGTTTGTGCATTGCTCTGGGGCTTAGGCAGGAGATGGACTCCAAGAGAGGGCCAGAAGTGTGAATGCTCAGAGGCATCTACAAGGTTCAGTAGATGTTTTGTGGATCTGAGCCTTACTTCTTATCACTTGAAGGACATTCAGGAAAAATATCCCTGCCCCCTTGAAGAAAAGTTGTGTTATTTGACATTTAATAGACACTTTCTTTGTTAGTGCATCTTTCTATTCCAGGAAGAATTATACTATAAACATTTACATGGGTGTAAAAAGTTAACCGAATTATACAGACATCAGCTGTCCCTTGAGAATCATTTTTCTAAACCAATTCAAAGATTATCAAAATATAAAAATAAAGCTGAAAAACAGCCTGAGGTAAGAGTTAAAAATTCAAAGGGCAATTTAAAAAAATAGTCATAAAATTCTAGGTACTTTGAAAGTTACCTACTGCCAATATAAATTTATACTAACACTTAAGAGTGCTTACTTAGCTAATACAAAAATGTATAAACATAATGTACACTGATTCACATGTAAAAAAATAAGTGTACTTGCATTTTCTCTTTAAAAATACACAAGTTCACAGGTCAAATTTTTTACTGTACGCAGTAAACTGGCTTTGGATTAGCTGCTACTATTTTCATTGGAACAGTCAAATTCTGTACGCTGCTGGTTTTCAGATGGTGAGATAGGAAATGATACTTTACAGTGTCTGTTTGCCTGAGTAACTCGCTGGCTGTAAAACAAGATGTAGGCTTGAGCCTTGCATACTTCTTCCATAGTGCACGTGTTGAGTATGGAATCATTGCAGTGTACCCAGAATCCTAGAATGAAGTAATAGATCATTATAAAATAACCAATACCAAAATATTTAAGTTCCAGAGCCATAGCCATAGTCTGTTTTTAGCAAAACAGCGAGAATCCTGTGGCACCTTAAAGACTAACAAATTTATGTGGGCATAAGCTTTTATGGGCAAAACTGAAGTGGGTTTCTACCCACAAAAGCTTATGCCCAAATAAATTTGTTGGTCTCCAAGGTGCCACAAAATATTTAAGATACTTGTACTTCAGGGCTGATGAGTATCTGCTACCATTTGTTAAAAACACAAATGTTCACTAATTATCTTTTCATTTTGGGTGAAGAATAACCACTACATTTTACACAAACTATTGTCTTTCTATCGCAGACTTTATAACGAACATTCCTGCTGTATACACTCAATTATATTTGTCTAATCATCAGGGAAGTTTTTTCTCTTAGATTGAAACAGTTTTAATTTCATTGACCATTTATATGGTTGTAATTCTTTTGGTGCTGGTAGGTCTGGCTAGTAAATCTTGGTCCATTTTATTTTAAGAAAGTAATGATCCTGTTTGTGGCTACATTGATTCAACTAAGGAACAAGAAGGGTAGCTGCATTTCTAATTTAAATTACTTGTCCATACCTCCTTCTGAATTATAGCAGTAGGCAGTGTAGTGCCCTGAACCAAATCCTTTCCCATGATGCATAACCACAGCAGACAAATCATAGATAAAGCAATCAGGTAAGAGAGACTTAAGGGACTCCCTGCAGCAATAGGGCTCCATATTTAACATCTGATCAAAGCTAACATGTACTCCAATCTTCTCACGATGGTTGCGTCCTGACCACCTGGAAAAATATCGAAGTTAAAAGAAAATGTGAATTATTTGGTGAATTTGTGTTTTCTGAAGGTAGTTTAATAGATTATTTAAGTGAGTTTATGCACCATGTAAATTCTGCATAGTGAGAATTCTGAGCTACTAAACCATCTTATCTAATGCTTTTGTACTAAATATATATGCTAAAGTATATATACATGTACATTTATATCCCTCATACACTCCCCCTTACTAATCTTTCACTTACTCTTTATTTCAGTGTTCATGGGGAAAAGCCCTTCACACACGTCTTTTCACCTACACTACGCTGCTCTGAGCATCCAAAATATTCCTCACATTTGCCTGCTTTCCCCTGTGACAGTCATCCAGGTTGAAAGACAGTGGGTATAATTACCAAAAAATATTTGAAGTTACAAGAATGATTCAGAAGTTTCAGAGACTTTTTATTACAGATTTGACTATATACATTAAAAGTGAAAATAGGTCTCCCCTGGGGCTAGTTCCTACTTTCATTTCTCTCCCCATTCAGAAGTCACACTGTACCCCTGGCTAGACTAAGATCACATACGGGTGCAATCTCTTCGCAACTGACTGCTTATGTTAGCACACTTTAACAGACTTGGATAGAGGTTTTTAAACAATGCTACTAAAGCTGCAGGTTTTACGTCACTCTCGGGGGTTGCTCAGTTGCATGTGAACTTCAGACTGGGCACTAGTGAATAACAAACACTATCATCTACTTTAAATAAAATTTGTTGCTATGATCTCTCAACATATAGTAAAATCACATGGTACCAGAGTCAATCTACAACCCTGAATTGTAGGTTCTTGGGGGTTGGTTTTTTTTCAAGATATCAGATACTCCATGTGAGATTTATTTCTGTACATATAGGTATCCATACGTCTCTTTTTCAGATAGACAAAACTGATTCTCGTCACAAACAGCTTAAGTGTTCAAGAATCACACTAGGTTTTAAATTCTCCTGAGTTTTTGTTATTTGGAAGTAGCAGCAGTAAAAATCTCACTTCTCTGCCCATAATAGACACTCTAACAATATTATATATACACCACAAAAAATGGGTTTCCAGAAATTGTTCTACCTCATACTAGTGAGCTTAAGAGCATTCATTCTCAAGAAAGACAATTTAGAGGGGTTTCTCTAAAATTGATTTTGTTCACCCACTGAACACTGAGCCCAGAGGATTAGCAACTACTGAAACCAGGAGGACTACACGATTCAAAGAGAGTTTGCAACATTGCTTACCTGAACCGTTTAAGGTGTAGTCTCAGAACTTGAGGTAGTCGACACACCATAAGCTGTTTCTGGGCTTCTGTAAGTATGACAGGTTTGGAAGAAAACTTCCTGCGTTTTGCTGTGACCAAACACACACACACAGTGAAATTAAGTGCTAAATAATGCTAAATGTACAAAACCCATCACCAACAAAAAAACCTTGAATATAGCTTCAAAAATCAATTGTCAAATATACATATACAAATATGTTTCAGTCTAAGATTTATTGACCCCATGTTTGAGAGTATTTAGATAATCTAACAAGGACTACTGAATATATTAATATATAGTCAGTTTAATAAGAACACTTTGAAATCCATTCTGCAAGGATTATTTTATAATTGCTGGGCATGCAAAATGCCTCTACATTTTGGTACACATCTGGGTTATTCAGCTGAATATTGGAAAATACATAAAGCTTCAGCTATTTTCATCAGGACCTGCAGGAAAGTGTGGACAGTCTGCTAATTTAATAAAGTATCAGACTTATTTCAACAGTTTTCTTTCCTCTCTTCTTGGAGACCACTTTCTAATGAAAAATGACAGTAAATGGTAAAATGACCAATTTGAGGTCTTAAATCTACTTTTGACCCACTTAATCAGAAGAACTATTTTTCTATATTTCCTTTCATGATTAAAGAAAGAGTCTTATGTAAAAGTCTTATACTTTCCTTATAGAACAGAGGCTTTTAAAGATTGTCTTGCTTTCCTTTAATTACTGTTTTCCTTTTATATGCTCTTTTCTTAGGCTCTTAATGCCTATTTTAATTTATATTTTATGTGGAGAACATATGCATGAGTACATACTGCCTTTACTCACTGTTGCACTGATCACACGCATATATCTTTCCTTCTAAAGCTTCCGTCTCTGTAAACTTGGCCAACATTTCTATCAGCAGGCATGGATGCTGAGAAGCCATCTCCTTCCCATTGCAATGATATCTCTCAGGAAATTCCAGCGACAAGTCCCAGAAGGGTTCTATGGTATTTGATTTATTGTCACAGGCAAGACATGTAACCTGTCAAGCAAAATATTCAGTCAGTCTCTTTAGCAACCAAAAACCTGCTTCTCTACACGTGTCCCTTCATGTAGACTCTGATAACAGTATGTGAACTCTCAAGGATCACAGATGCACATGTATACAGTAGAAGAATTATTAACTGGCAACAAAAATATTACCTGTTAACTTTTTTCTCTGAAGCAGCATGTCCACCACTGTTTCCACTAAGGTGTTTGATATCTTTCTCCACTGTGAACTAGAAGTATTTTCAAAATGATCTATCTGGGAATGCTCAAGGGAAGGAAGAACAGTCCCTAAGACTTCTCTCTAGAACAAGTACTTGCAAAGCAATAACTAGCAGGAATTATATATTAAATATAAAATTTTACTGAAATGAAAATAATTTTGCATTTTTAAAATCACGTTCGTCTTACTTTGGAAGTCTTGCAGAGAAGGCCTGGATTGGTAGACATGCTTCCGCAAGTTAACAGGTAAAAATAATTTTTTTTTTCTTTCAGTAAGTACATCCACCAGTCACAGTAAGGGAAAAGAACAGCCACTAAGATAGACTATAAATAAAACTATGGTGAGAAATATGAGAATCTACCTGGAAAAATGGAAGATAATGCATCAAGGAAGATATAATCCACTTGATAGATATTTAATGGAAATGAAGGTACCTGAAAACCTAATATTTTTTAAAACTGGAATAACAGACAGTACTACATCATGCAGGATCACAGTCCTTCTCTATAGCCCCTCCAGATGCAGCAAGCAGGTGTACTGTCCATGGACTAGCTGGGAGAGGCTAGACCTGCGGCAGTACTAGTAGTGAGACTGCATTTGGAATGTAACAGCTATAATTCAGGGCTCCCTACATCAGAAAAAGGCCAACCAATAGGTTTGTTTCATACCTTCAATAAAGGCCCAAAAAAAGAACATCTGGAATCTTCCACATTTTCTAGATTTACCAAGAAGTATCCCCCCTCTTGCTTTTCTGCATGGTTAAAGTACAAGTAATCCATCCATAGGAGTATTTACCCTTAATATATAAGAACCTTCAAAATAATTGGACTAAAACACCTGAAAAAACCTACTCAACATTTATAAATATTGAGAAATTACTAGCTACAGCAGCTCTAAACCTGTCATTGGTTTGGGGAGGCCAAATATTTTGGAGAAATCCATGGAGTAGCTCCTGACCATTAGGTGGACCCATATAGGTAGCCCCTACTGTGATATAATGGTAAACATTTTCCTCACAGGAAATGTATAGAACTCAAAAGGTATATTCTATATAAACATAGATTTTCTGTACATTTATTTATAGACTCAGAATATAATAGTTTGCTACTATGACATGCAATTTACATGTTGCCACCTTCAGTTTTTATAACAGATGCACTTCTCCAAAAAAAAAAAAAAAAAAAAAGAGCCAAGACACTTGAAAACAGGTTGTGCTCTGTAGCTGAAGGTATAACTAACAGCCAAATTAGTGGTTCAGTTCAATTATTTATCTACATAAATATGTCCTTCCTATTTAGCTGTTTCCATAACCTAAAGCTAACATGAAAATATGATGATCAATGTCAATCAGCAAAACAACTGAGGTTGAAAAGAGATCTGAAAATTCATTATTTCAACATGATTTCATAGACATAACTGGTCAAATAAATAGCACCCTAAACTGCAGTCCTAAACATCTCAGGCTGTCTTTCACTGGCCTGGCTAGATAACTGGCCTTCAGAAATATGGAAATTCAGTCCATTTCCCCAAAAGCTCCTTTCCTCCTGACAGCCTGGCTCATAGTCATAAACATCTTTCCCAGCATGCTCGCCTAGCAGCAGACACTTTAAATCTGATACGGGCAGCCAATTGCAGCCTGGTGGTCGTTTTGCCTCTAATGCAATTCCTTCTCTTATGATGTTTTTTGCCTTGGTTGGGCTTTAGCTCATTCCTGAGAAGACAGCAAACACACTGCATGTGAAAAAGGGCAAGTATTAAAACTATTTTTCAAAGTAGTTTTCCAGCAGAATTCTCTAGTAAATAATTTGCTCACATCTGAGCAATCACAACCTTACCTTTAGGAGCTCACACCGGTGGTTAAAAATTAAATTAAAAAACCAAAACCCTGAGAAAGGTTTGTTAAAGGTATTGGTAACATTGATCACTACTATGTTGTGGACTATTTTGGTTCAGTACCTCCTTTCACAGAGTTGAGCTAAGATTAAGCTTCACTGCAGTGCTGAATTTTTCCAAACTTATTTTTTAGGGCAAACAGGCTTAAAAATACGAAAACTAAAATGCTATCAGAGGGCACTATTACTTGAAACTTGGCTCTTTCTTCTGAAATCAGCTATTTAACATGAGTGGCATGCTTTAACATGTACTAGTAGTGAGTAATAAGATTACTTCTGGTTTTGAGAGTAATAATAATTTAAGAAGTTTTGAAGAATTGAGCCCTACAATGCATATTGCACGTTTCAGTCTGCAGGATACAAAAAGATTTTAACAGGTTGGCTTACCTCTTGGGAGCTGAAAGGCATAGAGCTAGCCAACCCTGATTACTAAAGAGAACATCTGGGAGAGATCAGGTGATTCTTCTAGACAGGACAGAAGGAAGCTGTAGAGAGGGGAAACGGGTATAGTGGTTCAGAAAACTGAAGGAAAGGCTCTTGAAGACCTTAGTTGTAGTATTAGCCGGCTCCCATGTGTATATTTGATTTTTTTTTTTTTTTTTTTTTTTTGGTGCACAGGATCAAGCATGGAAAGTTACCAGTAGCTTTTTTTAATTTCCAAAAAGAACAAACCACAACAATTTTGTTCTTAGAAAAGCAAATTTACAAATTAGGAGATAGAGGGGTAGAACATGAGGGAATTCACGTTTTAAGGTTCTCTGACTAGATCTCATTCAGCTATGAACTTCATAAAAGCCAAAGTCTGGTAACATCCAAAGCCATAAACTATCTGATTCAGAATGAACAAGGAATCAGAGTCTAGACTTGGCCACAGTTTAGGTGATTATTTTTGTCTTTGGGCATAGCTCCAGCATAAATATGATCTAATCAATTTCTGCTATAAAACAGGTCTTTTGGATTAAAAGCTTATTTAACTGATGTATTACAAAGGAGGAATATTTGCTGAAAATGAATGCACAAGCCAGAAAATCTAGAGTAGTGGGCTCAGGATGAGATGCAGAAATAAGAGCAAGAATGCAGGCAATTTTGGAGTTTTCAATTGAGCACGTTTTCCTGTCCACCTGTGCCCAGTTCTTAAATTGTTCTGCAGAGGACTATGAGTGCCATAGTGTTGTACCAATCTTCGCACAGCTCAGTGGAAGCAAACTGGCTGACCTTTATCCCCTCCCTCTCGCTAGGAAGCATCAGAGGTACAGTTTTTTTCCATGAGTCATTCTGTGCAGAAAACTTTGTATTCAAGGCCCTTGTATGTAAGCAGTTCTTTACTCCATAGGATCCTCATATAAACAACTGAGTGAAGCTGATCTGTGCAGGCAGGCTCCTGATACCGATGTAGAGTTCTAGTGACTTCAGTGGGACATCACATAAACAGAAGGGTCCACGTGTACAGAAATTGCACGATCAGGGCTTCACGTGGGGAGTTAACATACCTCCACAATACACTCCTGCCACCTGATTTTTTTTTCTCCTGTGTAGGTTGCACGTGTTTGTGAGAATATATGGCACAAGTACATCGCCAGTGAGAGTGACAGGTTTTCAAAAGCATGTTGTTTACTGAAGAATGTATAATTAAGTCAAGCTATGTCTACGCTGATGGCAGCAAAGTCACCACCATCAGATCAACTTATCTGGATCAACTGAGCAGTCAGTGAAGACCCCGCTCAGTCGACCCAGAAGTCAATATTATTAATCCATCTCCACAAGTGGTGTTGCGCTGTGTCGACGGGAACGCGGTTTCCATTGGCACAGTGCAGTGAAGACGGGGCGCAGAAGAGCAGCACAGCAGTCGACAGGAGTTATGCAAGTTCTTTGTGTAACTCCCGTCAACTGCTGCCGAATCGCAGGCGTAAGTGTAGACCAAGCCTTAGAGAGAGAAGGTGGGTGAGGTAATAGCTTCTATCGGGCCAACTTCTGTTGGTGAGAGAGAAGTTTTTGAGCTACACAAAGTCCTTCTTCAGGTCTGGGAAACTAACTCAAAGTGTCACTGCTAAATACAAGACTTGACTGGATTGTTTAGCATAACTAAACCCATATTTCAAGGGAACATTGAAGGTGAAGTGGCCCATTAACACCTCTCCAGTCATGAAGACTGTGAAGGTTTGCTGGTAGTTATAGACTGTTGTAATAAAGCCATAAATCCAGTCTCTATTCAGTCCATGATTTTTAGTGTCCTGCACAGTTATGAATTTAAGCTCCCAAGCTCATCTTTTGAGCTCTGTGTAATCTTATCTCTCACCAACAGAAGTTGGCCAAATATAGGATATTACCTCACCTACATAGTCTAAGATCCTGGAACCAACATAGCTACAACACTGCATATAATTAAATTAATCAGTCTGGGGGAGTTTTAAAAACTGAAGAAATAGAGTAAGATCTGACAAGTATTTTTTACCTCTATCTAAATAGATAGCAGCAGCATAGATATTTTATTGAGAGAAACAGTACAGTTTTATAATGTATATGATGAGTACGCAGGATAGCAAAAGTGATGAGATAAGCGTTTGGTTAGTGGCAGGAGATTGTATTGTTTTAGTGCACTATTAAAAGTTCTGGCTTTTTAAAAATAAACGATAGTAAGGAAAAATGAACAGATGTGCTTTAGGAAATGCTTTTTACAGTTCTGTTTATATTAATTTACATACAAGGATAGCCAACCCAGAGTGATAAGTGAGGTTAAAATTTTGTGAATGTTGGCCAAGTAAGCATATGTAATGTTTCCCTTTTACCTAGTCTCAGAACTCCACCTGTTGCACTGGTTCCACCCTGAACATTCAATCATATCTTGAAACAGGGATACTATGTACAATTATTTCATTACAATTGGCTATGCACGAGAGGATGAAGGCCTGTCTGACAAAAGCCATGAGGCAGAGGTGGCAGAGTGGCAATTGAATCACAGCTATTTGCTGCTTCTGTGGAGTTTGCTTGGGGAAAACAGACAATTCACCTCTCAATCTTTTCCAAATAAGTGAATTTTAATGTGTGAAAAGTACTCATGTGAGATCCCTAGATTATGCCACTAGGTTCTAGATGGCTAGGGCGGTCCCTTAGAAAAGCAGCATGGTGGTGGCAGCCTTACTGTGACACACAACCATCTCACGAATACTATTAAATCTAGCTATGGTAGAATAAAGCAAACGGTTACCACACTGCTGTGGGAAAAGTTGATTCCAGCATCAAAGATCCACTTTCTCCTACTCCATTCAGCTGACAAGAAGGGCAGAGCTTGATGCCCTGGTCTCCTTCACAGCAACAGGGTTGCTGCTCCTCTTTACTTTCATTTTCAGGTTTAATGTGATGAGAGTACACAAGTGGCTACTCAAAATTCAAATATAAAACATTCAAAACAAGTAACCTTTTATGGGGCTACAATGGTTTGTTTGGGGGAGAATGAAAAAAGTAGATTGGCTGCCACGGATCAGCCAATGGTTGGAATCCTGCCCTGTTGACACCAAGCTGTACTTGGTTCAGTTCAGACAGAACTTGGTTGCCTGGGTCTCACTCCTTCATCTTTCACACATTAAAATTAACTTTAAAAAATATTGCAAGGTGAATTGTTGTCTGCTTCCCCAGCTGCATGCAGCTAGCAAACAAGCAAACTCTACAGAAGTAGCAAACAGCTGTGATTCAATTACCATTTATAGAGTTATAAGTTAAATTTCAAAACCACCTACTGGAGATATGCATCTAGCTGGAAAAAAAGGAAAGCCCAAAGGCAAACATCAAGAGGTAGAAATTAATGTGTGGAGTGGTACAGGCTAATACATCATAAGCATAAACACTCTTGTTACTTGTAAATGGCAAAAGTTAGGTTTGTGCCCTTTTATGCTCATAAAAAAGACACCTGAAAGTTTCAGCATGGCTTTTTTTCTGCTCATTCCTTACATTAGAAATTAAAGTCCCACCTCAACAGAGCGGCCATCATCATTGGTGTATTCGTGAAATGTAACAAGAATCAAGAGTGAAAATTGAGTAGTTGAGAGAGTAAGGGATTTTTAGTTAGACTTAAAATAATTTTCGTAATACAGAGTTTCAATTACTAATTTGCATAAGGGATCTCCTCCAGAAAAAGAGTCAAATATACCCTACCTTCATCCCTTCAGTTAAGATGACAGCACTCAAACATGTGCTGAGAATACCAAGCAGTCCTCCACACTAGAGGACTACTTTTGAAATTTGATTTATAATTAGATTTCAGAACTGAAACCCCATTCAAATGAATGTCTCAGTTCACATATCTTAGATTTGCTTCAGCTGGTTTACAAACAATGCATCCATTTCACGCTGGGGGGGGGGAGGAGGGGGTGTTTTTTTTTTAAATATATAAAAGGAAGCTAGGATTCTGCTACCAGATTCTGTGGTTGCAGAATGGCAGAAGAGAACAGGTTCTGACAATTACTCCCTTTCCTTGCAGGACATCACTTTCAGCTCCAGAAGCTTGGTTCCATCTGGGATAGAAATGGAGGATAATTATCCTGCAGGTTCCATAGGGGAGAGGAATTGCAATCAGCAACTCTAAGGATACCTCCAAGCCCGAGGAGGCTAGGGCTAGCGCATGTTCTTCCACTACCTGAAATACAAACTTCTCCTTGGATCTGGTTCAACTGTGTTGTTGGCACAATCCCCTTATTAGGGCTTTCTGTAGCAACCACTCATTTATAGTCAACATACAACTCACTTTATACCTTTGCAGTACAAGACCACCACTATGGTTTTTAATTTCTTTTATTGTAGAAGTGACAAGCTGCTTTGCAAGCTAACAGAACTTGTTAGTCACATGTTAAAATCCCCAGAAGGTGGTCTAACTCACCTATCCTCAGCTATCAAATGTTAAACATTTAATGGATGTGGGCTTCAAGAAAGGAGCCAATGAAGATAAACGTTGACATTCAAGCAGTGCAAAATGCGTTATTTCCTCGAAACTAGGAAGTCTAAATTAATTGACAATGTTCAGCTGCCAGACCTGTTCTGTTATTACTAAATTTCTCAAAATGACTACAGAATATAATGCTGATAAACACATTTTCCTCTACTGTATTACTCATGCCACTTAATGTTTAATTGTCTGCAAGCCAACTTTTTAGTATTGTTATTGAAATTAAAAATTAAGGATGATTAGTTGTAAGAGGAAAGTCCAAGAAGCTGGTTCAAAAAGGGTTGTTGAGATTCTGAAGTGACAACTAATACAACTTGAGCCGAAGTAATTAGTGGCCAGATACAGGTGAGTTTAAGTAAAGTGTTTTTGCACAATTTGCTGTATTGGTTCAAATTAGATTAACAACAACAACTGCAGTCATGCATCATTCAGCACAAGCTTGGAAATTCAGGTCAACCTTGACCTGAACAGCCTGCTGTTCCAATCCTGTTTCTCCTCAAGCATGCTCAACTGTGTCCAACTGCATGGTTTCATAATACAAACAAATCTCTACAAAAAAAGGATAATTTAAAAACTTTCACTGATTTTAGGATTTTAAGTTGGGACATTTGGGTTCAAAACCAATGAACTAACTCACTGTGCTACCTCACTGTCAGCCATTTAAAAAATCCAACAAAACCAAAGTGGAACAAAAAGGATTTTACAGGAAAGGCAGTCTACCATGATAAATAGCCAGTTACTGTTACACTTCTAGAACAGGAGTGTGAGGTCACATCAACTTCAGCACTCTAACAACTCAGCATGTATTAGTTTAAAACAGCAGGTACACATCCATTAACACTCTCCCTACAACAGTGCTGTGATTAATATGCTTTTTATCCTGAAGTGCAGAGGAATTAAATGCTCTCTAGACCAGGTGTAGTTAATAGGCGGACTCTGGGCCAAAACAGAATTCCAGATGTTTTGAACAGACCACAAACTCTTTTTATTTACTTATTATCACTATTGTTATTGCAATGTTTATCTACAGGAATTTGATAATACCTTGACCAAGAAATTTGGACCTCGACAAAAAATAAGTGACTACCTCTGACCTAGACTGTATATAGCCCTCTCCTCTTCTTTCCCACTGGGGTTATGAGGCCTGCAGGAGTAACCACAGCCCTAAAGCTGCAGTTAGGAGAGGATCAGCATCCTTCCTTCCACAAAGGAGTCAGTATTTTATTACACAAACATTTTTTGCAGTTCTGATATGGCTGTGAATCAATGGTCACTTCTCCACTGGATCTGCTTTAAAGGGTGGGATGGCAGGATAAAGACCCATCACCCTGAGGACTATTGTAGGACTTCATCCTCTTGCCGCCAAACACTGGAGCACGACTAGTGTCTGGGGAAGGAATGAATGTGAAAAAATAAAGTCTTCAAGGAGGTAAAGATGGGCGATAGGGCTCTGGTTTAGATCCATTTACCCTGAACTTTTCCCCACTGATTTTTTAATAGGTAACGAAAAGAATCTGTATTTAATGGAGAACCTCCTGAAACCAAAAAGGATATTGGGGCAAGGCAGCATATTCCCCCAATATCAGTGCAATGGCAGTCCAGCTGCTCAGTTTTCAGAGGCAATCACTCTGGTATAGTATTCAAACATGAAATGTACAACTTTACAGAACAAAAAAGGATGTTTCAGTAGACAAAAATATGCAACAGAAGCTATTATCTTAACATGAATATGGAAATATGACTACATAAATATCCTATATCTTACAGATATAATTTTATACATATTAACCTCCCCTGCCTGATGCTTTTGCCAGTTACCAAAGAGTAATTTAAACAAGTGTTCTTTCACACCTTCTCTTCTTCCTGTTTGATTCTGTATCTGAGAGCCATTTTCATGGCAACCAACTAAGGCAAACTCAGACTTCTCTTCAGGTTAAAGCAGAAGAGCTACATGAAGAGGAAGAAAGCATTCACATTAAGTTTGTATTTCCAATAAGATCAGACAAGCTATTTTTACCAGTAGTTTACTGTATTATATATATATTCAATAAAATTTGCCAGTCTAAGTGTTCCTCAATGTAAACAAAATACCATATTAAACTTTCTGGAATTAGAAACAAACCTGCACTCCATTTGACTACCTCACAGATAGATACGATTCTATCACAGATTCCATGACTTTCCAGGATCTCTGTGACTTCTTCTGGGGCAAGGCTGGACTGGAGGCCCAGGGCCTCCCCCAAACAGCTGACCAGCAGTCAGCCCCCAGCCCTCTAGAGCAGCAACCGGGGTTGGGTCAGCCCCTCTAGAGCTGTAGCAACAGTGTCAGCGCCTGCCGAAGGAGCAGTGGTGGGGATGGAGTGGCTGCAAGCCCTGAGAGTGCTCTCTTTGTCCATCCTCCCACAGCAGGAGGTTAAGATTCTATGAGTAAGGTTAAGGTTAAGATTCTGTCAGGAGTATTTCTAGTAAAAGTCAGGGACTTGCGGGCTTCTATAAAATACCTGTGACAGAATCTTAACCTTACTCATAGAATTAGATCAAAGTTAGATTTCCACCAGAAAGCCATCCAGACGCTGTAGAGTGAAGTATAAAACCCATATAGCAGTCAATTATGAACCAATATGCCCCTCAGGGAAGTTTCTTATTAACTCCAGCATTTAGTGACTGACTTATGTCCTTACATATTCCATATCCCTAAAGTAACAAGATACTAAGTGTTTAATCCTCTTTAAATCTTAAACACTTTGCTTCAATAATATGTTTTAGGAGTGGCTTCTATAATTTAATGTGATGTAAGAATATTTCCATTTATCATTTAATTTTACCTTTTAATTTTACCAGGCAATCCCTTTCATTGAGAGAGGGTAATTAGTGGTTCCCAAATTATCTTCTTTATACTATCACTTTATATACCTCTATCGTGTCCCTTTTTATTCATTTCCTTAACTAAGTAGTCCTAATCTTTTTTCCTCAACTCTTTAATCCCTTAAATATATACTATACATCACTGACTATTCTATCCTTTCAGTGATTTGTAACTATTAAGAGTTTCAGATGGATAGCCTTGTTAGTCTGTATTCAGCAAAACAAGAATCCTGGAACAAAAGCATATGCCCAAATAAATTTGTTAGTCTTTAAATTGCCACAGAACTCTCGTTGTTTTATGAAGAGGTTGGTTTTTTTAATCAAAAGACATACCTGACTTAGAAGCTGTCCATGAAAAATCGTATTGACCACATTCAGAACCTGTTTGATAAGTTTCCTTTGAGATGTGGGGATGAGAGCTGGATATCTGGTCCCAGTTGTCTCCAGTTCCTGCTGTACTTTATCCAAAAGTTCACAGAGGAATTCCTGAGCATCTTGTTGGGCATAACCTCGGAAGGCTGGGATTAGTCTCCACACAGAATGGAGCATGGCAAAAGGAGACACCAGTGCCCACTTGCCAGACCACATAATTTGGAACAGGGTATGTAGCTCATGACAAAGAGAAATGTGCTTTGAGCTTGGCTCCCTGGGCTGAATAAGCTCCATGTTTCTACTTTTTGATGCCCCTCCACTTAGACCCGATGATAAACTAGGTCGTCTCACAGAAGGTGATCCTTTTACCTTCTCTTGGTTCTCATTCACACAAAATGCAGAACCAGTGATAGGAGGGTACTTAGTAGAGGATCTTGTTTTTCCACTGGCTGTTGTTGCTAACTCCTCCTGAGTTTGGTTCAGATCAAGCTTTAAAAAACATTCCCGAAAAATAAGCAAATGACTCAATACTTGCAGAATAGAGTTCATATAGCATGTATTTCCCAAGTTTCTCAGTCCTGTTACACCAGGAGTTACTGTAGGCCTTCGCTTAATTGGAGAATCACCAATTTTTTTCAATCTTATTTCATCTGAGGTAGACATTATTTTCAGATCTGCAGGAGAGGCCAAATTTTGTGGTAATTTTTGTACTTTTGAGGATATTTTATTTTGATTTTGTAAACGAGAGCTCTTCCTTGGAGGCAGTTTTTCCATCTCTACTTTCAACTGACGCTTTCGCTCTTGCCTTCTCTTCCTAGCTTTGTCCCTTCTTTCCTCTGCCTCCTCCTGGCGCCTCTCTTCTTCCAAAATCCTTTTCCCACTAGGTGTTAGCTCAAACCATGATCTGAACACTTTGCCCATTAATGCTCGCCTCCTGTGCCACAGAGCTGTGAACATGCGGTCTTCATTTCGAAGCAATGCTTGGGCACCATCATGTGTAAGGTAAGAGTCATCACTCGTACCCATAGATCGCAAAGTCCTGCCACTCCGGGTAGTGCAGTCATAGTTTTGACTCTTGATTGCACTTAATGTACTTCGCAATAGTTTTAAGTCACCAGTTGCATTATCATTAAGAACATAGTCATCACAAAGGTAACAGAAAACATACAGCTCATTCACTTCCAATGCCACTGGATGACTACTTTCCTGAAAGTGCTTTAGTGCATGCTCTTCAATATATCTTCCACATGCAACATGAGAACAGCTAAGGCATGCCCATACAGATTCTGTAGTATTGCAGTCCACGCAATGCCATTTCTGAGGGTTCAGGATGGAATGGTCTTGGGCAAGCCGCAGTCGCCCTATGTGCTTACACTTATCCATTATTAATATTGAAATGCTGGAGAAATACTAGAGAAACACATTATCCAAACTATCTTCTGACTATGACATTCTGATCTGCAAACTGAAGGGAAAAAAAATAAGTTCAGCTTCAGGTATAATGAAAGTCAAAAGTAAGTTAAGAAGTCCTTGGCAATACAATTATTTGGTTTAGTTTTAAAAGATGACTAGATCACTGATGTACTATTCTGCAATCATTAATTCTATTTAGATATTAGTGAACAGGGGATCCACATTATAGCCACAATCAACAATCCCATTAGAAGTTTCTGCAGAAAGGTCCACGACTGAATGAGCATGAAGACTGAACTACTCTGCCACTAGTAACTTCTGTGTCCAGGCTGAGGCACATTGATAACATAGGTCTATTGCACTGGTTTAATTAAAGGTGTTATTCTGAACTATTTTTGTTAAACCACTGTAACTCTGTCTGAACACTCATCTGTTCAAACCTAACATATATTGGTTTGGCTTACATTAGTAAATTTATAGGTGCAAGGTAAACTGCTAAGTTTTAAATTGACATGAACATTGTGGTATAGCAAGGACAGAGGGCACTGGGAAAGTTCTAGAAGGGCACTATGTAAGTGCTAGAATGCTCCATGCTTTATTCCCTGTAGACTAGCCAAAGGGTAATTAGTGTCAGCTGACATGAACTAAGGCCCCACCCAGGTGCCTGATAAAAACCCTCTACTCCTGAGAGGCAGTGTGGGAGTTGAAGGAGTAGGTGTGTAGTGAGCAGAGGAGTTTGTGAAGAACAGAATGGAGTACAGTGGTATGTGGAGAAAAACGGTATGGAGTACAGCAGTGTGTAGGAGAGAGGTGGAGTCCTAAGGAAGGTACTGGGTCAAGAAGGCAGAAAAGATGGGGGGGGGGAAGTAGCCCAGGGGAAAAGCCTGCAGCTGCAAGTAAGGTGCAAGCAGCACATAGCTGCTACTCAGAGGGCCCTGGGCTGGGACCTGGAGGAACGGGTGGGCCCGGGTCCCTACCCTCCTCCCATGGAAGATGGGGTAACTGGCGATGCCCTGGCCCACTAAGAGAGGCAAAAGTGTGAGACCCAGTAGGGAGAAGCTGGCCGTTTGCCACAACATCCACAGAGAGAAGTTGCACTAGTTTAGCTAAATCAGTTTAGAACCACACCTTTAGTTAAACTGGTGTTCGGGGTATCTCTTTCAGCTTTGACGATCCCATAGTGAAGAGAAGTTTACACCACCCCTGCCCTTGCTAATCTCTGCTTGATAGATAAAACAGACTTCAATTTCAAGGGTCATTGTGATATCTTTGAAAATATTACATAACCTACTGGTGATCTCTCCCAGAATAAGCAAGCTCAGTGATACTCTTCTTCTCTCTTCTGTCCCATGAGAACTTAATTATAGAGGCCTGATTTACACATAAGGTTGTGCCAGTTTAACTAAAGGTGTCATTTTAAACATACTTATGTCCAATAAGTGCAATTGTGCACGGATGCTCAAATAACTTAAATCAGGCTTATATTGTTTTATCTTGTCCCAGTAAATAAATATATCCAGTTTAAACCAATAAGCCTGCCCATAATTTGCATGCAAACAAGCCCTGAGTGATAGGACTGACAAAGTTGAGGATTCCTTCCTTCTTCTATTCTCACCCTTAATTCTTCACAACAAAGGAAGTGAGTCAGTAAGATCTTAAAATTTCAACTCTGGTATTGGTGCCCATGATGCTGCTAACAAAAAGGGCTAGGTAGCGCCTAGTACTAATATGATGCAGCAAATGAACTCCCTGTTAGTCTTTTATCTGTGTAAGAATCTCTATGCAATTTTCAAGCATTAAATGTGGATGCACACCAGGCTGTGCCAAAAAAAGATGTATGTCAGTATAAATTTCTAGTGGCCTAGGCTGGAGCCTCACAACACACGAGGTATGGAAGTAAACATTTTGCAAGTGACCATACAGATACAGAGATATTAACAAAGATAGAGCTGGAATAGAATCCACAAATTTGGACTCCTACTCAAGTCACTTAAGATATTGTTGTTCTTCCATTTTTGCAGATTACTTAGGTATATAGACTGGAAGACGAGTGCTTGCAAGAATAATAGGGGTCAGATT
>ML675616.1:74091071-74232391 GCA_007922155.1 Mesoclemmys tuberculata
GATGATCATATTGGTCCCTTCTGACCTATGAGTCTATGAGACTCAAGAGGGCCGAAGCCCTCCACTACACAATGCCTGCCCGAAGAAGAGGCAATTTCTTTAAAGTTTAAGCCCCTACATGTGTGAATCTAGTATGTCTGAACAGAAATTCATTTCTAATCAAGCCAATCCTTTCTAATGTCCATTATGTAATATAGTGTTTGTGATATGGTAAATGTTAAATGACACCAGCAAATAAAGTGGGTAAGAAGTGGCAGCTGGTTATGAAAACAGCTTCTGTTTACACACACTACCTAAATAAAATCCTTTTCTTTACCTACCATTTTAACTGAGCAAAGCCACATTACTTTAAAAATTTGCCAGTGTGACTATGGCTCTTTAAATATTAGTGTTTATCAAAATATAAGCTGACACTAACATCTTACTAAAACTACATATATATTTGGTTTAGCTTATTTACACCAAAGAAGTCTGCAGATGAACCAATGGTTCTGAAACTGTTTAAACAGAAATGATTAGATGCCTCCACATGTTAACCATCCTGTTTCTGTTTGTTTTGCCCTGCATCCGTATTAGTGCTGCCTAAACAATTTCAGCTGCAATGCGTTCAGGGTACCTATTCCATTATTCCCAGAAGCAGTACATTCTGAGAGAATGAAGACCACTGCTGGGCTGAAGCTGGATCACTTTAACTTGTCTGCATCTATACTGATGCTATTACTCCTGCTGAAAGCTAGACTATTCTAGAATAATTATTAGACTATTAGAAAGCCATTAACAACTTTTGTGCGTTTATTTATCCTCAGGGCACCCCAGTGATAGAGAAGTAATGTTCTCCCCATTTTTTAGATGGGGAGCAGAGAAAGAGACTTGCCCTAGGGGACACAGGATGTGTGTAGCAGAATAGGAGATTATACCCAGGCCTCCAGCTAATGCCATCAGCACTAACCATCCTTTCTCTCAGGTCTTAGTGATTTATGGCTGGAAGCAGTTCTTTGTATTTAAATCAAATGTTTAGTTCACCTTAATTCTTCATGAGATAACATTACTGAAAATTACTAGAAGATAACCCATTAACCTCAGTGATTAGATAGTAAAAGTTTAAAGTCAGTTCAGGAGAACCTCAGACTAACAAACTCCAGAGTTACGAACTGACTGGTCAATCACCTACCCCATTTGGAACTGGAAGTACTCAATCAGACAGCAGCAGAGATTTTTAAAAAAAGCAAATACAGTAGTGTGAAATGTAATCTACTAAAAAAAATAAAGGGAAAGTTTAAAAAAAACAAGGCGAGGAATCTGTACTTGTTCATTTAAATTAAGATGGTTAAAAGCAGCATTTTTCTTCTGCATAGTAAAGTTTCAAAGCTGTATTAAGTCAATGTTCAGTTGTAAACTTCTGAAAGAAAAATCATAACATTCTGTTAAGTTACGAACATTTCAGACTTATGAATAACCTCAATTTCTGAGGTTTTCATAACTCTGAGGTTCTACTGTATTCACATTTTGGTAACGTATAATTTTTTTGATAATCTTTCATTTTAATTTCCATAGGAGTGCTTATAATCAATTCTATCTGCCATCTGTATACAGGGAAGATAAGTTAGTAGTCGTAAAACTAGATATTTTATTTGCAATAACTTTTTAAAAAGATAGTCAACCACATTCTCCTTCTCCACCCACCAGTCTGAAAGTCACGTTTTGCTAAGTGTGTTGCATTTATTTTGTCAATGTAGTTCAACTAAGGGCTCACAACACCTACTGTCACTCAGTTATAATCTTACTTATGATTGCCAACAGTGTAACACTGCAACTGCACAAATTCCAGTACATTTAATTTTTGTTTTATGGAGCTTCTTCCTAAAAAGCTTTAACACAGAACTACAACAGATAGCACCCAGTGTTCTTTGGTTTTATTATAAAGTTACTGTAGTATTGAGCAAAGAGCAGTATTTTCCTATGGGGCAGTTAGGCTTAAAGAGATTTGCCCAGCAAGAGAGCACTGTAACTAGATATAACCGTAACAGTTGCAGTCTGTACTCATTACTTAACCTGCATGCTTGGCTAACAGATGCTTATATCTAAATATAAGTAAACTTATTTACAACGCCTAAGTACTGAAGTTTAAATATTTAAAGAAACTCTTTGGGGAAAAAATGGTTTTTAATTATGGTTTTCAAACTGAAGAACCTAACCCTTAAAGCTTAGAAATGTCATCAGAGATGCACTTCTACCCTTTCCTATTAGGGTGCACAACTGATGCACTGGAGGAAGTATGAAAGTATGAGGGACTTTAAAATAAATTGCATACTGATGAAATTCTTATGCGGTTTCTTTTACAATGTTATAGCACTTCAAAGATTAGTACAGGGGGTCCCCAAACTTTCAGCTTCCATGGCCACATCACTCCGTCTTGCTCTTATGGTAGTCCAGAGCAGCTTCTTCTGGCCAGGGTGCTGGGCCCACATCACGTGGGAAAGGGGCAGGGGGAAGGGGCAGGACCAAGAGGCAAAATGTGTCAGCGAGCAGTAGTTTGGGGACCTCTGGATTAGTAACACTTAAGGAAAATACCTACTTAAAGGATATTACAAGTATTAGTTACTATACATGTTTTGAAGATAACAAGCACTACATATGGGTACTTTTGCAGACCACTGAATGCTGTATGTCCATGCACACCTCACTCCTCCTTTCCTAAACTCCACAATCAAGCAGGGAGTGTTCCCAGTGGGTAGAGGAAGAACTCTTTGAACTCAGACTTCTCTATGTCCGGCCTGGGAATGACACTCATCTGGGTAGCCAGACACCACAGCCCCAAAAGTTCTATCAACCAGAAGGAAATTATGGGAATTTGGGATTCCCTGATGTGGGTCAGATCAATAAAGGGCTGCTGATTTTAGTTAGGCTACAGTGTTTAAAAGGAGAAGTGTTTTTTTTTTCTTCTGACAATGTTTTTCCACTGGAAAATGCCAATTTGTCAAAAGCAAAATGGTCTGTAGAAATATACTGATTTCAAAGAGTCTGTCACTGGAAACTTGTCTGGTTTCTGCCAGCTCACCTGCCTGCTGGAGAGCCAGGTCTTCCTAGATTCTCAAGCCCTTCACCAGCCTACCTTGGGAGCCCTGGTTCTGCAGCAGCCCCCATCTCCTCAGCAGCTTGCCTGGCGGGCTACTGCAGAGCCAGGAAGCCATCCCATGGCTTCCAAGCCAAGAAGCCATAGCTCACAGAACTGAGACTCCCATGCTCCTCTGCAGTTCCCCTGACCACATAGTGGTAACACATGGAAAATCATCTGAAAAGACTTCTGGTAAATTTGTTAAGAGACTAGAAAGGAATAAAGAGTTGTTCAGATCATTATTACAGCTGTTATAAATGTAACTACCAAGCCACTGGACACCTAAACATTCACCAGAAATACTTTCTATAACTAGAGCTTAATGAAGCCACTCCTACCGAGACCCAATTCAGTAAGATACTTAAATATGTGCTTTACTTTAAGATCGTGAACAGTCTTCAGTGTAACTATTCATGCTTAAAGTTAGGCACGTGCTGAACTGAAGGCACAAGTAGTTACACTGACATTAGAGGGACTTCTTGTGTAATCAAAGGCTGCAATTAAGCTTTGAATGTATAGCGTAATAGAATGGGACTATGAAAACTTAAGGTGACATGGCAACTTTAAAGCAATTTGAGGCACAAAGACAAACAAGAACCAAAATAGTTATGACACTTTTCTACAACAGTGAGGGAATTCAGAAGAAAACACAAAACTGCTAGTGCATTCAATGGATTTATTTATAAGGAAAAACTTGGAGATCAAGATGTATAGCTTGACGCTAAGCAAGGTTTTTACAAATACTTGTGAATGTATAAGATTGAAATTTTTTATAATACATGGGATGAAATTAAGAATGGGACGATAAACATCAGGAGCCACTTCCTGATAATTATATCTATTAGATTGAAGAATAGTCTCAAGTAGAAACAATGGAAGCCACATAACTTAGGACACTTCAACCAAGGGTGGACAGAACACTAAGTTTTTACTTTACTTTCGGGAAAAATTTTGAACTGGAAAGATGTACTAGACAGCCTAACAGAAACACAGTAAAGACCTCTGATACAGAGCCTTCAATTCCCTTCTCTAGTAGCTGGAACTGGGAGAGTGAAGAAGCCCTATTAGTAGCATTAAACTTTACAAGTTTAAATACCCTAGAATAAAGTTATTTAATATCTCCTTGTGTGTAGAGTCTTACCCTATCTTCCTTCATCAGACTTAATTCTCTGTGTATGGGAAGAAAGAATTGTGAATTATTTGACCAGTATTTCAGAGACCAGATTCTCCTTGCAGTTAGCCCTAAGAACTGAGCAGAAGGGTTAAGCAAAGAAATAAGCGAGATAACGGCAAGACAGTGACAACAAAAAAGTGTTTAGCTAAAACTTATGGGGGAATTCAACTTTACAGAACTATCTTTTCCCCAAGTTTCACTGGCAGAAAAGTGATTATGTCAAGGACTCATTTTCTTTGCTAATAAAAGTTCAGAAGTATTGTATTACATTGTTCTGTAATACAAAGCTTTATTTTATAATTTCCATTTAAATGTTATTTAGTCCTACTGTTAGGAGAGGTAAAAAGCTTTGTAATTAAAGGGGCAGTCAAATTTGGTCTAAATTTTACATTTGGTTAAATTGTGTTTACAGAGCCAAAAAACTCTTCTTTTTTTTTAATTGAAGTTAAAAAAACCCTCAAAAATACTTCCCTGCAGTCACTGAAATCTGAATATGGTAGCACTAACGTGAGTGAAAGTGAAACCAACAACTGATTCCATTGATTTATTTTGTCCAAGCCCAGTGAAATGCAAGAGTGAACTGTGACAACTTAGATTTTAAAATATCAGTTTTAATAATCTATTAGTGAGCACATAAGGAAGTGAACTGTATGAAAGCATCCCTTTAATTCTTTTGGTCCTAAACAGGTTGACAGAATTAATTGAACTGGTTTCCACTTTATCCAAATCCTGAAAACATTCACCGGCGTAACTTTTTGCCAGACCTGAGCCTTAGTTTTGTTATGCTAGTAAGTCATACAAAAATAGTAATATTTTTTAAACTGTTGGAAGCATTTCTCCATGAATGTCAATGCAGCCTGTTATGCTGGTCAGGGTCCCTGTTTTTCTAATTATTTTGCATCCAGACAGATCTGGGCTTAGCAACTAGTTATCAATCCTTAAGGTTTTTTTGCTGCTAGAAAGTTTGTCCCTGTTCTCCAGAAGTGATGCAACTGAACAAACTCTAGTATAGATTCTCTAAGACTCAGACATTCCCTGTTTCAGACACTGCAGCAGCCAAACTTTACAGACATATGGGCAACTTAAAAGATGTTTGCTTATCGCAAATAGTTGTAAAATTACTTCAGTTACAGAGACTGCATGGTGAGCAAATGTTTAAATCTGAATCAACAAAAATCTGTTTTTCTTCCATGTTCACAGAAGAATGAAATGCCTCTAATGAGTTTGGATACACTTCATAGCAAATAAGAACAGATGTACAAACTTGACTGTTCCTATCATAATTTAAAAACAGTAATTGTATATTTGATTATTCTGATAAGTACCTTATGTTCCTACAGAGCCTACTCCCACTCCTGATGGTGACTTTGACTTCTTTCTATTCACGGCACCCAATCAGATCCAGTCAAATTAACACTCTTAATACTCGAGACTAGAAAGGGCAACAATATTTCCACTGACTGTTCTTTTGTCATGTGAAAAAGTGACCTGGTTCCTCTCAGTGAGAGGATGAAGAAACGTTTTTGCAACACACTGATTGTTAATTTGGTTGGTCAGCCTGAACATAAAGAAAATGTAAGGTTCCCCAGAAATAACAGATTTGCTTTGGGAACCATCGTGCACCACTGTTTTGTTTCTTGCCTATTTGCATTTAATTGCAGCTCCTGCCTGACTCAGTAGCAAACTGGCTAGTCCACATTATCCCTTGAGTTTTTTCGTTCCACAAAGATACCTTCGGAAACTCTCTCAAATGAGACCCAGCCCCAGCAAAGGGGTTTCCAACCCCAACTAAGCCTCGCGGCCAGTTCCTCAGGCATAACAAAAGAATCCAAGCGTGAGGCCTGAAGCTCGCACTTGGCTGCCTGTTGCACAGAGCTCCCCTACCTACATACGCGCGATGCATTTCACCCAGACACACGGAGGCTGGGCAACAGCCGAGAAACGTTTCCGACGCGAAACGTGGTAACTCCAGGTCTAGGCGCGCGGCGCGGCCGCCTAGTTGAAAACGAAGCGCCACCGGAGCGGCGCGTGGCTCGCACCCGGGACGGCTTAGCCCGCCCGAGCCTGACTCAGGGACCCTAAAATCGCGCCCCGCCGCAGCTGGGTGGCCCGCGGCTGCCCTGGCAGAGCGGAGCCTGGTCAGGCCCAGCCCGGGACCGGGCTCGTGGCCCCGAGAGAGAAGCGCCGCGCCGCGCCTCACGCGGGCTCTTCACTGACAAGCCCGCGGCCGGGTGGCGGGAGGCTCCGGGTCAGAGGCCGCGGCATCCCCCGCCAGCGAGGGACCGCGGGCGGCAGGCGGGCAGGGAGCGGCTCCCCGGGACCTCAGCCGGCACCGGCTCCATCGCCGAGCCTCCGAGGGCCGGGCCGGGGGAGAAGCGGCCGGGGTCCCCCCGTGGGGAACCGGCTCCGGGAGAACCTGGCCCCCCGCTGCCCCGGCCGGAGGCGCCAAAGCCGGGCCGGTCCCGCGGGAAGCGGCTTCCCGCCCGCGCCCATCCCGCTCACCAGCCGCCGCCATCTTGTGCGCCGCTCCCGTCCCGTCCGTCCCGTCCCGCACAGCCGGCAGCGTCAGGGGCGCCGGGGCTCCCGGGCCTCCCCTGCCCGCCCGCCCGGCCCCGGGCTCCGCCTGCCCCGCGGCGCCCAATGGGAGCCGGCCCAGCGAGCGCCCCTGCGCGGGGCGGGGAGTTGTGGGGCGGGCCCGGGCCGGGCCCTCAGGGCTCGTCAGCGTCGCGGCTCAGTCAGTCGGTCCGTCCGTCCGCCCGCCGCTTCGTCCTGGCCTGACTCCGTCACTGCACGTGTGTCCGTCTGTCTGGGGGCCTGAGGCGAGTGTGTGTGTGTCTGTCTGTAGGTCTGCGTGTGTATCCGGCTCTCTGGCTATGGGTCTGCCCCGGGGGTTGTTTCTGTGGGTCTGTCTGTCTGTCCGTCCGTCTCCTTGTCTGCGAGTGTCTCAAACTCAGGTGAAAAACCGCACCGGGGTAAAACTGTGAGATGAGTTTCCTATAAAAACCCACACCGAAAATGCCCCAAAGCTACACCTCTTAGAGCAGGCAGGCCCTAGAGATCCCCCATCCATCCATCCATCCCGTACAGGTCAGGACGGTGCGCGGGGCTTTATGAAAGTTGCAAAAACCAGGATGCACTAGCGCTATGGATAGCACTGAATGCAAGATAATGTTTCGTTGTAATCGTATTTGCTGGTTTATATTGTAATCATATTTATCATTGTTTGCACTGTGGTAGCAGCTCATCAGACCAGGCCTGTAATACGGTGTCTATATTAGGTGCAAGGGAACTAAAATCAGAAACACTGAGTGAATAAGGCAAATTAAGCAAGGGAAATGGAAACATTTTAAAGCGACACCAGCACTTAACCTACCTGGTTTCCTACCTATCTGCTATCATGTACTAAAGTTAACAAACAGAAGAGATCGTTGCATGTTTATTTTGGATGTCACTTGAGTCTGCTGTTGCAGCATAATCGTCTGCTTTCAAATTTAATGAATATTTTTTCTATTAAGTAGTGCTTTATATATCAGTGAGAAAGCGTGCCAAAGGAATCCTGTATACTCCTACTCTATCACGTCTAAATATTCAGTAACTCACAAGGCAAATGTGTTTGTTTGCATCCTCTCTCTTACTTTAAGCAGCTTACATTATCATTTGCTTAAATGTATTATGATACAACACTATTTATCTCACTCACACCACAGCTTTAAGACCTTTGAGTGGTTTTCACTAGTAATACAGGAGTGCTGGTAAGAGACTTATCGTTATTTCCAAATGAGTCAGGGTTGTACTTGTAAGAAGCTTGTTAGTTCTTTCCTGTTCAGTTCAACTAGATCTGCACCAGTCTTGGGCCAAGAGCAATCAGTAATCTCCTTTGTTTTTAGTCAGTCTTTTGCATTCACTGATTTTTAACAAGATTGCAAAGGCGTGATGGTAGAATCTGGCCAAGAGGGTCAACATTTCTACTTTTCTTCAAATATAAATGAAGAATTAAAGGATTGCCAGGGATGCTTTATCTTTGATGTTTTTAGCAATTAATATAAGGAATATGTGGATGTGAACAAACGGACGTCACCTGGATGCCCTGTATGTGTTCCTAATCTTGAAATTTTAAAATTTTGTCTTGTCAAAATATCTGGTATCAAATTATGCACTGTGATTTTGTGCCTTTGCAAATCTTTCTTACGTGTTTCTGAGGCACCTACCACCATGGTATCTAAGTTTGAAATTGCTTCATAATTTTCCTTGCTGCCAAGATGCCACATAAATCCAAAGCAAGGTTTCATTCTTCCTATCTTCTTGCTGATCAGCTTGTCACCTAACATTTCAGAATCTCCGCCACTAGAGACAGTCTGTGTGGCTGAGGAGAAGGAATGGAATGTAGCAGCATGCGGAGCTGCTCAAGAAAGAGAGGGAAAGTAGCAGGCTTCTAAGCTCTGCCAAAGCATAGCTCCAGTTATGCAGGACTTAATTGATCCACATGGCTGATGCCTCCCCTTGTTATGCAACTATTTGCAAGTGATTTTATAATCAATTAAAATTACTGGATAATTCCCAATTTTGATAGTGCCATTTTGCCACATAAACTGGAGTTGTCTTGCTAAATATCATCTGTCTAATATACTATCCAGTACACAGGGTCTTATGCGTAACATAGAGTCCTGAAAACATCTAGGAATACAGCAGTTTCCATGTTTCATTGTATAAAGGACCATTTTAAAAGCAGGAATTTCCAGGTCTAAGAGCAGTATAGATGTGAATAAATACAGATGTTAGAACAGGGTGTAAAAGGAATGAAGAACAACACTGATTGGACCTGCCAAGCCTGAATCTCTGTGTCTAGCATCAGCATCAAAAAGTTCCATCTCAGAATCTTTTTGGCTGGCTGCCATGGTATCTCTGATGAAGTCACCAGTGCAAAGAATTTTGGGGCATGTTTGGACATCAGTGCACCTAGAGCTGGCTCTGGATGACACTGATTTTGGTACTCAACCACAGCACAGCAGAATTGATTAAAAGAATTGCTGGGGAGTGACATGCTCCTTTCTTCCCACCTTTATGGGCTTAATGCATTATCTTCACAGCACTCTCAGCTTATAGTGGTCTAGGGAGTGAGAAACTAGGCATCAACTCCACCTGTCCCCTTTCCCTATTTTGTCTTCTTTTCCCCTTTCCATAATCCATTGTCTTTCTTTTCCTCTTTACTGACAAACCTTCCTACCCCAACCCTCCACAAACACCTGCATGTTCTTGGTCCTGCTCCCATTACACACTCTCTTACACTCAGGACATGTCTACACTACAAACTTCTGCTGACTCAAGTTACACTGGCATAAAGCCGCATCAGTTAGTATATTTACTGTGCGTGTGCATACTTGGCTCCTTATGTCAGCACTACCTGTACTCACAAGGAGGGCTTGTGTCAATGCACAATGTGGTGCACAAGGGGTAAGCATCCCAGTGTGCAACTTGGTATTGCCTAGTGCGCTGTTTTTTAGGAAGTTTTGGCAATGCATAGTGGGGCAGAAATGAGTCTCATAGGGATGACTGGGACTCTGGGGTCAAGTTCCCACTATGCAACTGTCTCCATCCCATAATGCCAGCCCTATCCCACAATTTTCATGCCTATTTTTAAAATCCCACAAACCCATGCAAGACTTATTGCTGTGTGCCATCTCTGACAGGAGAATGGAACCTGCACAGCTCTGCACTATTGCCATGAGCCTTGCAAGCACAGCACATGTGATCTGCCAGTATTTGCAGAGCCACAAGAAGAGCTGCGGGGAACATGACAATTTTGTGATGAATGGATTATTGTGGGACGAAGCAAGAACCAAATCAAGGTGTTGGTTGTGTTCACGGAGCACCTGCAGAGGGTGGTGTGCCATTGCTGGGCTAGAGAAATGAGAAATGCTGGGATCACATCGTAATGCTGGTTTGGAGTGGCGAGCAGTGGCTGCAGAACTTTTGGATGTATAAGGCCATGTTCCTGGATCTGTATTCCAAGCTTGCCCCAGCCCTCTCCAGCACAGTGATACCAAAAACAGAGTTGCACTAAGTGTGGAGAATCTCGTAGGGATCACACTATGGAAACTTGCAACACTGGATTGTTACAAGTCAGTGGGATATCATTTTGGAGTTGGGAAATCTACTGTGGGGGCCATTGTCATGCAAGTGTGCAGGGCCATTAATCGTCTATGGCTGTGCAGGACTGTGACTCTCAGCAATGTGTAGGATACAATGGATGGATCTGCAGCAGTGGGGTTTCTTAACTGTGGTGGAATGATAGATGGCGCACATATCCCCATTTTGGCACCAGGCCATCTTGCCACAAAGTACATCAACAGAAAGGGCTACATTTCCATAGTTATGCAAGCGTCAGTGGATCACCAGGAACACTTCACTTACATCAGTGTTGGCTGGTCAGGGAAGGTGCATGATGCTCACATATTTAAGAACACGGGATGGTTCAGAAAGGTACAAGCAGGGACTTTCATTCCCAACTGGCGGATTATCATTGGCAATGTTGAAACACTAATAGTGAGCCTGGGGGACCCAGCCTACTCCTTGCTTCTCTGGCTCATAAAACCATACACCAGCCATCTCAACATCACCAAAAAAAGATCCAACTACCAGCTTAACAGGTGCAACATGACAGTTGAATGTGCTTTGGGTAGATTGAAAGGTTGCTGGCATTGTTTACTTCCAAGACTAGATCTCAGTGAGAAAAATATCCCAATCATTGTGGCTGCTTGCTGTATCCTGCATAATATTTGTGAAGCAAAGGGAGAAAAGTGGCCGCTGGGGTAGAGGGCAGAGGTGGAGCTGCTCAATTTGAACAGCCAGACCCAAGGGCATTTAGAAGAGCACAAGGTGGAGCTGTATGATTCAGGGAGGCTTTGAAAGACCACTTTAACAGTGAGCCACATTAATGCATTGCAGTGTACTGTGCTCTGCCTGGCCCTGCAGTTTGGGGGCCTGTTAGCAATTGTGTGGTGCTTGGTGCACATCTATGAATATAACACTGTCAGTGCACTTATTTATTTAGTGGTGTTTTGCTGTACATTTATGGTTATTACATTGTGTTTGTCACTGACCCTCTGAGTTGTGTCACGCTATACAATAATAAGTAAGTAGGTGCTTTCTCTAATGCGAGGCATTGTGCAGCATATGTTGGGAAAGAATAAAGATGAATTATTTTCCAAACAATAGAATGTTATTGTGTAACAAAACCTCTTTAGAACAATGACATTCAGGTTAAAATAAAATATATTAAAAACTTAATAAATCTATGGCTTAAGAAGGGAAAAAAATTTGTCTATTTTAGCTACACATACAGTAGTCATGGCCCTCACAGTTCAGTGTATATGAAGCTGTGGTTGTCCTTAATGCCCCCTGATGCCACAAGGGGCAGGTTGTAGGGAGGAGCTATAATGGAGTCCTCCATGGACTGCAAGGGAATATGAGCCCATTATTGTTGAATCTCTAGGTCCACAACAAGAGCCTGCAGCATCTAGGTTTGCTGCTGCAGAAGCCCCATTTTGTCTTGGTGCATCTCCTTCTCCTTTTTCATACTGGGGCTCCCGGGCCTGTCTTCCATCCACTCTTTCCTTCTCCATACAGTTTGCAGTATTCACCTGTCATACCTTGTGCTCATTGTCTGATGCAGCGCTGGCTTGCAGAATCTCATTGAACATGCCATCCTGAGTCATCCTCTTCATTCGCTCCTTATCTTCCACAGGTGTGGAGGGAGAACCACTCAAGGCCACAATGGCAGCAACTACAGATAAAACACACAGAGGTACCATTGTCAGTATAGTCACAACAGAAAATGAAAGTTAAGATTCAGAACTCCTTTCCCTCAATCCGATAAAGCTTCTAACATGACATGCTGATTGACGTTTCTGCTTTGAAGTGCTTGTGTATGGCGCCACTCAGAGTACCAGCCACGGTGAGTATGGCCTTCCAGGGATGAGGGAAATGAGAATGGAATTGCTTGGTTGCATGGAACTTGGAGTACAGGGCGATGGCACTGAATACTGGCAGCATTTTCCACAGACCATGGTGATTTTAGCTAGTATCTCACCCCTGAAGGTAACAAAGGCACAGAGAACACAACTGCTGCTGGCGTCCTCAAGCCTCCTGGGCCTGTATGCTGCTAGCCTGTTTACCGCAATGGTGCCTGCCGAAAGTTATTGTTGTCTGGCATGGAAAAGTGTCCTATCATGGAGGAAAAAAATAAGGCTGCCATCCCTAGAAACCTTCAGGAGAGATTTGCAGGGTGTCTCCATGAAAGATCTCTCATGAGGACTCCAGGGACGTCCCTGTGTACATAAAGAAACTGCTCTGCCTAGCACCCACCCCCTGCCTCACTGCGCTAGGGAATGAAAAGTAGATAATTCTACCTCTCTTTGTTGTACTGCTACCTCTTTTAGTAGAAGTACATTAATTGAAGGTCAATAGCTGTGTCCTGTTAAGTTGAGGGCACCATCAATGTAATGGGAAATATATTTACACACTTACCTGAGGTTCCTTTCCCTACATTGGGTTCTCCAGGACTGATTGGACTGCAGTGGAGTCTCAAACACATCCTGGATCACGGCACAGCTGGACCCCCTGGTGGCATGTCCCCCATTCTCCTCCTCATCCTTGCTATTCACAACAGGGGCCTTTGACTCAGGGGTATCCATGGTGGTGTGCAGGGTGGTGGAGGCAGAGGTGACGTATGGGGGGCATGCAGGGTCATGAGCCCCCCTATTTGTTGCTTGGCTCGGACTGAGCATGCTCACATAGACTGAGCATGCTCAGTAACACTACAGAAGCTGGCTTCCCTCACTCTGCCCTCCCACAATCAGCAGGCACGGGTCATCTCTGGGTGGAGGGGTCTCCACCAAGTATGACATGCAGCTCTTCTTTGTAAAAGTGGCAAGTCTGTGAACTGGCTGTTGGCCTCCCTGGTGTCTCAAATGCCTGTCGCAATTTGTTTGCTTTCACATAGCACTGCTGGTGATCCCTCTTGTATCACTTCTTCTGCATCTCCTATGTAATCTGCACATAGATATCCACATTTCTATAGCTGGTCCATAGCTGTGCCCACTCAGCCTCTTATTCTTACAGGCCCAAGAAATCCAGTATCGCCTGTCTACTCCATGCTGGAGTACATCTGGAGTGTGTAGTCACCATGGTCTACTGGGCTGTTGCACATGGGTGACCAGATAGCAAGTATGAAAAATCGGGACAGGCCTGGGGAGTAATAAGCACCTATAAAAGACAAAGCCCCGAATATTGGGATTGTCCCTATAAAATTGGGACATCTGGTCACCATAGGTGCACATAACAATGTAAAGTTGTTAGGTTTGCTGGCCAAGATGGGCAATCAGGAAAAGTAATATAAAAAATGGATGTGGTTTTAAAGGGGTATGTGTGGGAAGATGAGGGGAGGGGCTTCCTGTATCTGTGATTCCTAGGCTGTGGAGTTCACACTTGTGACCAAAATGGCCCATGTTAAGCATTGCAGGACAGCTGCTGGAGGACTGCTAGGGTTGACATAGGTAACACAATGTCGTGCTGCATCAACCTCAGTACATTGACCATGGCTCAACACTGTTCAGGGGAGGTGCTATTACTATGTTGGTATAATGGGTCACTTACACTGGTAGGAGACGAATTTAAGTGTAGACACATGCACAACTAGGTCAGTGCAAGATAGCTTTCATTGACCTAACTTGGTAGCATAGACCAGGCCTATGTCTTACTTGTACTCCATTATGCAGCAAGACAAATAGCATTCTGGATAATGAGGCATGCTACAATATACATTTTAGCCTCCATCAGTAGATCCTCTTCCACATCACTAAAACAGCATTGAATTATGCCACTTTTGGGCACTTGGGCTAATCATTCACCATCTATGTTCTAGGGATAAGAGCCCCCAAACTCCTCAAACCCTATTTCTGTGTGTTGACTAATCTATTGCAAAACATTGGTGTGAGGTTTGGATGAATCTACTTCTTTGCTCTAATGTAAGAGGGAAGTCATTGAATAGCCTTGTGCCAATCTCACCACATTCCCACCCCCAGGATTCTTATTTAGATTTTGTGACATTCTGCTTTAAACTTCCGGCTGTCTTTTAATCCTATGCACAACCATGCCCGTATTCTATTAAATAATAGTCACATTTAAAACCTTCAAGGCTATTAAGAGAATTTCTGGGCCCTGGGGACTTTACAATATCTGGCCCCCTTTCACCATCCAGATATTATACCCATAATGTATTTGATTTATTGAGGCTGCCAAGAATCATTTCCCAAATGTAATTTATTTTTAAGTTTGTCATGTATTCATGAATACAAATACTAAATATAAAATACTATGTCCAAAAGCAAGAGGTTGCAATAAACCTTTTAAAAATGTAAATCCTCATGTCTCCTTTTTACTATGAAAGCAGGAACAAATATTTGCCTCTGGAGAAGAAAAATATTATTCTGACTCTGTTAAAACCTTTCAAATAAAGCCAAAGAATTTAAGTGTTTTTTTTTAAAGTGGCCATTGATGTTTTTATATAGTGTGCAACTACTACATTAATAATAGTGAAACAATATTTACCTAGCCATTTGGCAGACACACATCAAGACTGTTGCTTTCATGCTCTTTTGAGGGGGGCTTCAGATCTGCATGGAAGTACTTGAAATTTTAAGCCTGTGCCAAATATCCACACAGCAAGAAAGCCCATAGTAGCCTTGACACTTGAGATCACTAAAGTGATGAATTTAAATAAATCTTCTGAATATCACTGAAAGTATAAGTAAAGAGCTACAGAATATATTATGAGGGAAATACTAAAGGTGCCAATTTGTCTCTACAGTATCTGTGGTTTTTTGGATCTGTTTTTAATATTTAGAATATACAAAAAACATAAAAGAGGCTTTATGTGTGCTACTGAAGTATGAAGCAAACTTTGAAACCCTGAAGTTTTCACTATTCCCTAATTATTATTATTAATTTGTTTTGCAGTAGCACGCAGCATCTCCACTAAGTCAAGATCCTGTTGTGCTAAGCACTGTATAAACACACTGTCTGGAAGATACAACCCCTGGCCTGCAGAATTTGCAGCCCAGGTCTCTGATCCTGTCTTTGGATTCATAAAGGTGGATGTCTCCCTACACCTCACAGAGCCCCACTGAAGTCAGTGGGTCTGCATGGAGGCACAGACGTCTGCCTGCACAAAACCATTTGCAGAATCAAGGCCCAGGTTAATACAAGACACAAAAATGTAACAAGCAATGAGGAAGAGAGGGAAAGGAGGGATGAGGGTAGCAACAATATAATCACATAGGTTAACTGAACAACTTGTTACTAACCAGTTCATTCCCTGATGATGGAGAGTAGCATTTGAAAATCAAATAGCAAAGAAAAATAGGGCTCAAAACAAGATCAATCTAAGGCCCTGTTCCTTCAAAAACTTATGTATGTATAATGTCATTGAGTTCATTGGGAATACTTTTTCTTAAAATTCAGCACATTCACAAGCATTTGCAGCATTGGGGCTTACCTTCCCCTACAAAACCAAAACTTTAATTAAGTACTTTACTTTCATTAAGTAAAAGTCAGATTTGGCAAAAGCTTGGCACAGCTTCTATGTTATTTCTGTCTTTGAAAATAAGATAGATTGACCTAAGGGATATGAAAAATCAGAGCAACTCCTAACAACTTTTGTGAGTGTTGGACCAGGTCTGAGGATAGAAGAAATGTTTGTTTCTTCTGAAGTGGAATACAAATTAGAAAACCTTAAGTGTTTTAAGTGCTCTGAAGTTTTAAGAAGAGAACCAAAAATGCTGCTGATTAGGCACTAAACTTGAGCAAGTGTGGTAATTTGAATCACTAGATATTTTTCAAAGGTCGTCTTGAGTTTTCTGCATGAGAATCAAGAAGCCAGTAAATATTCATTCTGATGCTGATTTGAGTGAAGCCTGTCATTACCAAGGTTGCTGCTGTACTCATTCAATTTCCCAGCTATTCTCTCATTTCTCCAATTTATACTGGCTTTTCAAATAGGGGCAAATGTTTCTTTGTGTTGACTGCATTGACTTCAATGGGCTTACATCAGACGAGTATTTAGGCCCATAGCTCTATTGGCAAAGGTACGAACAGACGTCTGCATAGTAAGATTTTGAACTTTAGCTTTTCAATCTTATTTTTAATAGCTTGCAAGTAAAAGAGAGAGATTTCTTAAAATGTATGCAGTAAGAGACCATGCTACCACGATTCTATTTTTCTTATCTGTTACTGTGGTGAAATTGGTCTCAGGAATATCTTTTCTGACACTAATACTTTTACTAAATCTCAGACAATTCCATCTTCTGCCAGACTGCCACAGAATCTAATTAAGCACACCTTGGAACAAGCCAGAGATGACTTTACTGTAAGGCAACAGAACTATTAAAGTCAGTGAAGTTGATTGCCTACACCATGGTTGAATTTGGCCCTAAATATTGTCTATAGTGAGCAAACGTACCTTGCTTCTAACCTTTATGGTGTGATTCAGCACTCAGCAATGTGAACAGAAACCAAAACACCCCCTTCTACTGCAATACACATTATGAAGTTTCCCTTATTGCTGAAAACTTGTGTGTCATTCTCTTTGTGGCCTGCTGCATTAGGAGCTGAAACACAGACCTATGGGGTCTGGTGGATTTTCACCCAATGCATACATTATTCTCAGAAGAGTTAAATTTGATCTGATATTTAGCATGGAGGCTGGTATGTACAACATTTCTTTATGCTTTTGGAGGCAGCAGACCACAGGCAGACAACAGGAAAGTTGCTCTTGATTTTTTAAAAAGTCTGGGCCAGTTTCGCACAGTTTTCATACTCTTCTAGCTGTCCTACTATAATCATCAAGGCACCTTTCTTCTGTGGGGCCACCACCAGTTGCCTCGCCATATACTAGATTGTCAGTGTGGCATAGTGCCGTAGCCAGCTCACTATCTCTCTTATTCTCTTTCCCCACAGCTCCCATTCTCTGATGTGTTTGTTCTCCATCAGCCCGGAGCGCCGTCGTCCCAAAATTCCTTCCAGAATACAAAGCACTATCATCACAGCATGGGACCCAGCTGCTGTGCCAAATGGTAACTTTTTTTTTTTTTTTTTTTGTGCTCTTACTGCTTGTTCTGGATGACAGGAATTTTAGTTTCATTTTAAAGCCTTTGTGGGCTAAATTCTGCCAGAGGAGATGCTCTATGGAACTCTCATTGAAGTCAATGGATGTTGTATCTGTCTGCATAAGTTAGTCCTACCATCCTGGAATGGCCCTTCGTCCTGGTGAAGAGGAGAAAATACTCAGATGCTAAGCAGAAGGGGCCAAATCAATCAAAAACCATTAACGTAATTGGTGTTACACCAGGAATAACTCAGAGCCCCATTCAGCCCTAATATAAGTGTGCAGGTCTGACTGACTTCAGTTGAAGTTGCATCCAAGGGTATAACTGGACCTGTGATTTTTCAAATTGGCAAAAGTCATTGGGCTAGATTTATCCTTTATATAATTCAATTGAAATAAATTTGGCCCATTTTTTACTGTGCATCTACAGAATATTGCTTCATATTAGACAGATGTCAGGACACAATCTGGGTCATAAGCTGACTGCATTTTTTCCTTTATTTTGATCCAGTGCCTGAGTATAATAGCATTGGCTGGGGAATTAGCACTCAGCATGCTAAAATTTACAAATTCAGCCCTTCTGACTCTGTATTTGCTATCTAAATCAAGATGCAGCTGATTGAAATGCTTCTATAACTAGAAAATTATATATGCACAAAGAAAATTGAATTTTTGGGAATTACTGTTAGAACTACTTTGAAAGGCATAGTGACAGTTCTTCTGCCTTCACATGGAAATGTCTGTGAGACCCCTGCTCTTAAATTAAGCTGTGGTTAGTATAATTCACTGATGTTTAGCCAAAGAATGTCTCTGATTGAAAACACTTAAGTGATACAGTAGGATTTGGTTACAGATTTTGCATTTGTTTTCTCAACCAAGTGTAAAACAATAATAAAGTGATCCATAGGAGAAAAGATTGTTTTTAGTATTTGTTTGATTGTCCAGGTTAACAATCAGAGTTTGAGTGTTTTAGATTTCAATCTGAAATTAGTGGTCCCAAGACAACAATGAATGTTTTTCATGGTTGTCAGCTTGGATTAACGTAACATTAAACCCCTCGAGTACAGTGCATTACACGAGTGGTTTATTTCAGAACTGGCAACACCAGCCCTCAGTAATAATGAAGACCTGATTATTTTGCAGCCAGAACATTTTAAATATATGTACCATAGTTGCTTTTTATTCATTGTTTATTATTTTACTTATTTGGATTTTGCTAGTTGGTATTTTCCGAGATACGTAACATTTGGGCAGTTTGATTTTCCCAAATTACACGCATAACAGTTGAATACAAAGGTTTTTTTATGGATTATGGGACTGATACTGCTGCAATTGTCCTCAACCTGATGAGCCCAGTTTACGGCCTTCTGCGCTGCTCTTTCTAGGAAAACAATGCTGCACATATGCAAAGGACCCATGTACTTCTTCCTTGTGGGGCAAAGTACAGAGAAGCACAAAGAGTCAGGGAGCAAAAATGGCAGATGAACACTTTGCGGAGCACAGAAAAATAGCACAAAATAATTTCAGTCGATCTGCAGTAAAAGTGATCATTTCTCTGACAGGTAGGTACACTTTTGCTGCCATTCTCATAGCTGTGGAATTGTTATGTGTATGGGACACTGATGATTAATATCCCCCTTTTACAGATGGAGAGACTGAGGCACAGACAGGTTAGGGGACTTTTCTAGGGTCACACAGGAAGTCCATGGCAGAACTGGGAATAAAATCCAAATTTCCTGACTGCCAGTGCCATGCTTTAACCACATACTATCATTTTATGAACTTTTAATTCAGACTGAATTGAGAGGCATGCCTTACTGCATATGCAATTTAATTGTGTGGCCTTTAAACAGTTATTTTAGGAAAATTGGATGCAGAGAACGTCAGCTTCCAAATCTGCAGCTATGAGATGGATGTACTGTCATATCAATTTTGCACAAATTCCAAATGTTTCAGATGTAATCTTTTAATATAGAGGTAATATATTCAATCTCACCGAAAACATTGCATGTGAGACGCGCACAACATAAAAGGTTGGGAGTGGTATAAAAAGGAATAGTCTCTTCCGTATGAGGTACTTGTATCTCTTTATCCATTAATTCAATCTTTAAAGTAATTTAAATTGAACCTAGTCTTACTTCCCTCTCACGTCACCCCCTAAACGTTAATGTTTGAAGGCAAACAGCTGCATCACATGAGACCAGTATTGCATCGTGACCCAGTAAATAAAGTATTGAAATATCTACTTGATATGATGGGCCCAATTCTGCATTCTCAGCACATCCCAAACTTCCATTGAATTCAATAGGAGTTTGGGGATGTGCAAGGAATGTAGAATGGATCCTTCACTTTTATATGCGTAGTTTCCCCCACCATTGTTTTTGTGACTGTAAAAGAATGTTTAGACATGTGTATATGGTATATACACCCTCCCCCCACCAACATAGACTGGTGTAAGCCTTGTAACAAATCATCATTTACATTTAGTTTGTATTATGGTAGTGCCAAGAGTTTCCAACTGAGAGCAGGGCCCCATTATGTTGGGCACTGAACTCAGTTTTGCCAACCCCAAACATTCAAAAATCATGAGTCAGGCTCACCAACAATCATGAGATTGGCTTTAAAATCATAAGGGTATGTAAAAATAATAGATGATGTGTTCTTGTTATTTGCATCTGCTTTTTGGGCCTTTAGCATTCACTGTGGTTTTTCCACAGCCACGAGGGCTAGAAACTTACTTTTTCTTTAAGAATGAAGGCTGAAATCATCACATACCCACAAGACTTTGGGACCTGGGGCTTTAAGGAAAACAATAATTATCACAAGACTCATGGCAAAATCATGAGAGTTGGCAACACTAAGATCTAAAACCATCTAACATCTGACACCCAACATCTAAAAGGGAAAATGCCTGCTCTGAAGAGCTTACAGTTTCAGATGACAATACAGAGAATGGGGCAAGGAGAGGAAGTATTAATACATTGCATTTATTGTGTCCCCTTGGACTGCCTCGCCTTTTCTCTGTTCAATAAATAATTTCCAAACCTCTGAGTGACCTTCAAAGAGCCACCATTTAGAAAAAGAAAAACAAACAAACCCCTGCCAGATAAATCTTTCGGCTTTCCTCCAAATGTGGACTTTCTCCCCCGAAATTACACAGGTCTGAGGATCAGAATGGGTAATGCATAATTCTGGACCAGAAAAGATTCAGGATCTCAAAGACTGGCTTCCATTACAGGTCTTTCTTAGCACTCTCTCAGTATCAGAATTGTTGCTAGGCTGGAAGGAGACGGGGAGAAGGCTGAAATCCAGCTTGGAAGAAGGGGGCCCTCTCCGGCACTCAGGATGGCAGCCCTGCGCAGCAGTGACCATGAGGTTGAGTTTAGGATCCTGACAAAAGGAAGAAAGGAGAGCAGCAGAGTACAGACCTTGGACTTCAGAAAAGCAGACTTTGACTCCCTCAGGGAACTGATGGGCAGGATTGCTGGGAAGCTAATATGAGGGGGAAAAGGTGTCCAGGAGAGCTGGCTGTATTTTAAAGAAATCTTATTGAGGGCACAGGAACAAACCATCCCAATGTGCAGAAAGAATAGAAAATATGGTAGGCAACCAGCTTGGCTTAACAGAGAAATCTTCGGTGAGCTTAAACACAAAAAGGAAGCTTACAAGAAGTGAAGCTTGGACAGATGACAAGGGAAGAGTGCTGCTTGAGTATGCAGGAATAAAATCAGATGGCTAAAACACAATTGGAGTTGCAGTTAGCAAGGGATGTGAAGGGTAACAAGAAGGGTTTCTACAGATATGTTAGTAACAAGAAGGTCAGGGAAAGTGTGGGCCCCTTACTGAAAGGGGGAGGCAACCTAGTAACAGATGATGTGGAAAAAGATGAAGTGCTCAGTACTTTTTTTGCCTCTGTCTTCACGGACAAGGTCAGCTCTCAGACTACTGCACTGGGCAATACAGTATGGAGAGGAGGTGAGCAGCCTTCAGTGGTGAAAAAATAGTTTCATTCCTATTAAAAAAGCTAAGGGAGTTGGCTGATGTGATTGCAGAGCCATTGGCCATTATCTCTGAAAACTCGTGATGGTTGGAGGAGGTCCCAGGTGATTGGAAAAAGGCAAATAGAATGCCCATCTTTAAAAAAGGGAAGAAGGAAGAGCCGGAGAACTACAGACCAGTCAGCCTCACCTCAGTCCCTGGAAAAATCATGGAGCAGGTCCTTAAGGAATCCATTTTGAAGAACTTGGTAGAGAGGAAGGTGATCAAAAACAATTAACATGGATTCATGAAGGGCAAGTCATGCCTGACCAACCTGATTGCCTTCTGTGATGAGATGGATGTGGGAAAAATGATTAGGGACTGGAGCCCATGACTTATGAGGAGAAGTTGAGGGAACTGGGCTTGTTTAGTCTGCAGAAGAGAAGATTGAGGGGGGTATTTGATAGTGGCCTTCAACTACCTGAAGGAGGGTTCCAGGGAGGATGGAGGTAGGCTGTTCTCAGTGGTGGCAGATGACAGAACAAGGCACAGTGGTCTCAAGTTGCAGTAGCAGAGGTCTAGGTTGGCTATTAGGAAAAGCTTTTTCACTAGGAGGGTAGTGAAACAATGGAATGGGTTATCTAGGGATGTGGTGGAATCTCCATCCTTAGAGGTTTTTAAGGACAGGCTTGACAAAGCCCTGGATGGGATGATTTAGTTGGAGTTGGTCCTGCTTTGAGCAGGCAGTTGGATTAGATAACCTCCTGAGGTCCCTTCCATGCCTAATCTTCTATGATTCTGTGAAAGAGCAAAATACTGTTACTTTCCAAGATATAATCTTTAGAATACAGACTACTCTTCTGAAGAGTAAACCAAGTAATAAATGGATAAATACACTATCTTCTAAAGCATAAAGTAGATCTGTTTAGCATATTTTTGGTATCACTATGAATCTTTCAGACGACATCACACATGCCATTGGAGACCCTTGAAAAGGCATGCTGGCAGTTTTAGTAGGAGTTATTGTGCAGGGGTTTGCCTGCATGGCCCCCTGATAGTCATCTGAACAACCATCCAGTGTTTGATGTCTGCATATGGTCTCTTGTTCCTCAGAGTTTGAAATGCTACTATTGCAGCACACTAAGCACTTGGAGAAAACACAATTCTTTGTGTAGCTCAACAGCACCCTTTCCTGATGGTTAGGGAGCAACATGAATGGGCTTGAAAGGAAGGTCTATGGATGGTGATTGTCACAGTAAATGTAATGTAACAGCTATTTCCTATTCTAAAAGTAGAGAAATACTGCAGTATCTTAGGCGTGATATTGGGCATGAACTCCGCAATCTACTCATATACAATGAATGGAAGGATTGAGGTCTTAGATACTGAAGTGGCAACTGGTGGCAAATGCTAATTTTTAATGGTGACCATAGCAGTTTTCTGTGCCTGGAAGGATGGTGATCACTGTGAGGAACGTTAAGAGCAAGCACAAGCAGTTTAAAGTGAGAGGAGAAAAATGGGAGTTTTGTGCCTCCTGCAGACATGTTGAGGACCTCTGGGGGAAAGAAAAGAATGATTGTACTGCCAGGAAATACATTTATTTTTTGTACTTGGTGACAGAAATATTGCCTTCAGTTAATAGAATTAATTACTTTTGACACCAATTAAGGCCCCACCCAAGTGCCTATAAAAACCCTCTACTCCTGAGAGACAGTGCGGAGTTGAAGGAGTAGGTGTGTGGTGAGCAGAGGAGTGTGTGAAGTGCAGGAGAACAGAACGGAGTACAGTGGTGTGTGGGAGAGAGGTGGAGTCCTGAGGAAGGTTCTGGGCTCAAGAAGCCAGAAAGACAGAGGGGGGAGAGTAGCCCAGGGGAAAAGCCTGCAGCTGCAAGTAAGGTGCCAGCAGCACATAGCTGCTACTCAGAGGGCCCCTGGGCTGGGACCCGGAGGAGCAGGCGGGCCCGGGTCCTTACCCCCCTCCCTGGGAAGACAGGGTGACCAGCAACGTCTCGGCCCACTACGAGAGGCAGAAGTGCGGGACCCACTAGGGAGAAGCCGGCCATTTGCCACGCTTTTAATACTAAAAATCCTTAGGTGATTATTCCTTTCCTTTTTTGCACAGTGTATTAAACATTAACAAATATATTTTGCATGACACACTGACTTGCTAATTTTCTGATATAGACTGACCTCTAGTGGCTTATGGCTGTAATTATCATTTCAGGAGGTTGATGGTGGGAAATTGACGTGGCCCTCTAGCTTTAGTAGGCTTTTTGATCTCTGGCAGCTTAGTACGTGCGTTAATGGTTTTTAACAAACCAATTTAAGGAAGTTAAGAAGTCACACTTCTGTAGCACTTTTCATCCACGGCTGTCAAGACACCTGAGAAATGTTAATTTCTCAAACTTCACAGAACACCCTCTGTGAAGCAGAAAAGTAAATATCCCAGGGTACAGATGGGTAAACTGAGATAGGGTCAGGTTTTGATTTGTCCAAGCTCACACCGTAGGTCAATTTAAAACCAAGAATGCAACCTGACCCCCTGTTCTCAGCAGCAAGCCCCACTCCATTCAGTTTTCCAGCTCTTTATTAATTACAAATGTGATTTGTCATTTTGTCTAGGAACATCTGATATTTCCTTTTCCCCCCTAGATACTTTTGTAAAGGCATCTATTTGGAAACTGTTTCTAGGGCACAGTGTAATACTTATTCTATGTGTGGGTGTGCCTGTACCGTTTTTCTGTCTTCCAAAACAAGGATTTTAGTATCAAATAAGAGAGATTGGTCATGTTCATAAGGGCAGAACATATAAGAGAGATCAAAGCAGACCAGAACCATGGCTGATACTGTCAGTTTCCAAAAAATGGACTTATCTTTTATGTTTTCTGAATACTTCATGCCAGGTCATTCCTCTAAGACATAGGCACAGGGGAACACTTCTTGCATAGATCCCCTCCCACATGCAAAGGTGGGGTAGGGAGGAAAGATGGATGTAGTTCTGTGGATCTCCCTCTTCCCAGGGCTCCATGGATCACTGTCTGTGGGAATGAACAGTGGGTGTCCTCATCTGAATGAAGGAGGAATCATGTCATTCTGCTCCCACTGCACCATCCCTGCAGGGACTACTTGGGGAAAGTAAGTACATATAGAGCATGTGGCTCTACTGCCTTTCTTGCAGAATCCTCTCCTCCTCTCAAAGTGGGGAAACCCTTTTAAGGCAGTTCCTGGGTAGGGAGAATTCTCATAGCATGGCTGCATGGGAGCTGTGTTACCAGGGAATGGGAGGGTGGAAGAAAACACTACCCTCAGTGTTGGTGTGGAGGAGGCCGCAGACCGTCTGTGCACATAGATTTGACCTACTGTAGATCTGCAGGGTTGGGGATAGACCTACTTCTCATTCTGTGGGGGGAAACAAACCTTGTCCTTGGAGGACCAATCGTGGAAAAAACCCAAATAGGAACCTCAGAGTTTTCCTTTCCTTTCTGTTGGCTGGGATGAGCCAGGTTTCAGGTTTTAATATGCAAACCTTGTATTGTTTTGGGTTCTTTTTGTTAAGACTGTCATTCCTGGAGGTGGAAGCCCTAAAGTTATTCATGGAGCAGGCATAACATAGATGATAGCGATAATAATACCAGTGTATATAGAATCTATCGTCTAAGGACCTCAAAGCACTTTTTACAAAGGTAGTTATTATTCTTGTGTTACCTATAAGAAAAATGAAGCTCAGAGATTAAGTGTTTGCCCAAGGACCTGCAGCAAACCCAGCAGCAGTTAGGAAAGGAACCCACCTCTTCTGAGCTCTGCCAATTGAGTTACACCTCCTGCCAGTAAAATTCCCCCTCGCTTCACCAGCACTGAAGTGGATGACCACCTCCAGCCCTGAGGAGATGGTACCAATTCTGTATCTTTTCAGTCCATGATCTCTTTGCTAAGAATGTAGTAGGGTGCACCTCAGTACCCCCTTTGAGATGGTCAGTTTTGAAGAATGGACACTTGCTCAATAGGAAGAAATTAGTTTATTATTTATTTAGCTTTCATGGTGACTTAACTCTGTTGAAGCTTTATTTTCATTGCAGTGGGGTATCGGTGATGTACTGTTTGTATTCTTTTAATTTAAGCAATTGGCATTCTGCTACACAGTCTAGTTTCTAATTTAAATTTAACGTGCAGCTATTCAGCATGCAGAGACCAAATCCTCAGAAGTATTGTTTGTGGATATAATGTGATAATGTCTCATTCTGAGCAGGATTGTAATGTTCAGGCAAGACTACTCCCATTTAAAAATAGAAAATGGAGGTGTTGTTATTCTAAACTGAATGTTCAAATGAAAGCCTGTCAAGAAAAAATTACTTCAGGAATAGTAGCATATTCTGAGGACTGGGAAGCCAAACGTGACTGAATAGCATTAGATGAATCAATTATGTGTTCACCTTTCTTCTCTATTTCACTACAGATAAAACAGTTGTAAGGGGAAATAGCTCTTTCCAGCCAGATTGTAGTGTCCTCCAGAGTAGATATGACCCTTCACCAGTCCTTTGTCTGTTATAATCTGGTTAAAATTCTGTCTTGAAAATGATTTTGCTGTTTGAGAGAGAGAAATTCTATCTGTGGATTATACAATCATAAGTATCTCCAAGGTACTGAATGTCTCAGGGAGACTGGTACTGAGATATGGAGCTTTTTACTTCTAGATCATCAGTTAGCACAATTAATGTGCTAAATGCAATTTCCCTGCTTTTCCTGGCCCTGTGGGATTTGTGCAAGGTGTCATCATCGTTGGCCATCCCTCGATAGGAGGAGGATGTCTACTGGGGAAAGTCATTGTTGAGACTTAAGATGGCTGAGGAGTCCAATTCGCGCTCTACAGATTTTTCCCCATATGTGACAGGTGGTTGATTGGATCAAAGAGCTGTGGAAGGCACAAGGCCCTACATGTAAGATGCACAAATGGTGACTTCTAACTGAGCAAAGCATGTACTGGGTTAGTCAAGGGAAGACAGTTTTTGGCTCGCTTTTTCAAAAAACAAGCCAAAACTAAATCTAGGAATTCTGTATCATCATAGGGCTACTCTATATAGGGCTTTATTGCCCAGTATTCAGAGCAGTTGAGAGTTTTGTTTTGCTAGCATGACGGCTATAATCATTACACCATACTGCTTGAGGCTAATTTTGCAGTAATAGTGAGTTTCAATCAATTAGATTGTATTTGACTATCCAAAGGTGAATAATATATTTGGCAAAGACATCTCTTTGGCATATTCAGTCTATAATAGGTGTGTATATAAAATGTGCTACACGTATGTATTTACACAGTTAATAAAGAACTGGGTAGTTTATGTGTCGACCACTGGTCTCTACTGAAGGGGATCAGAATTGCTCAGATGTGTGTCATAGGCTCTATGTTGCTAATGACTAATGGAAATTCTCTTTTAGTTCTAGTCTGACATTCCTGTGATTTCAAAGCAGAATGATCTGTGATACATCATTGCTACTGTTATGAAGTTCAAAGTAACCATGTAGCATAGCACAAAATGAAGCACTGGCCCTGATTTTGTCACCCTATTTATTTTTCTTGTTTATGAGTGTGCATATGTGATCAAAACTGGCACTATTAGTTCATAAAGTTGTTTCATATGGACAGTTACCAGAATCTTCTGATCTTATTGAGTTGTCATGGGTATGTAATATTGATCCTAATATAATGTTTTATATATAATCCTCTACCTGTCCTTCACATATGACCATACCATTACCACCAAGACAGCCAGTGCTTGGATAAGATCAGTTCATGGATGAAGAACAGCTGGTTGAAGCTGAACCTGGGCAAGACAGAGGTTATACGGTGGGCAGAGGAAAGCACTTAGAAGCGTTTACAGCCATGTCTCCTTCAGTTGAAGGTACACACCTGCAATTGGTCAGTTCAGTCTATAGCTTACTAGTGCTCCTGGATTCCTCACTGATGGTTAACTCTCATATAGCAGCACCTCTGAGTAACATTTCTATAATCTCTGGTTGACTAGGAGACTCCATCCCATCCTGGAAAATGATGACCAGACCTTAGTTACACACATCTTTGTCACCTCTCCATTGGACATGTGCAATGCATTATACCAGGGCATGAAGCCCTTAGCACTCAGGAAATGGCAGTGAGTACAGAACACTGCAGTACCGCCTCCTCCTCAACATTGGCTAGTGAGAACACATCAGACCTGCCCTCTCCTCTCCACAGTGGCTTCCCATAAAATACCAAATCAAATTCAAGGTCTCTGGCCTTATCTTCAAGGTGCTTAATGGTCTGGGCCCAGGGTATCTAAAAGATCACCTAAGGCTCTGGAATGAAGGCTCTGGTCAACAACTTTGCTCCTTTGGCACAATGGAACTTTCTACGAGAAGGGTAAAGCTCGTCTCTATGGGAGACATAGTTTTCTGAGGGGGCCAACCTAAAACTGCAGAACAAACTCCCATGGGAACCAAGGACAATTATATACCTCACCATGTTCTCTTCCAGGTACAAGGCTCTTTTCTTTGACCGTCCTGCTCTAACATAAACACAGAGGAATGTGTGCATATATGTTTTTATAAAAAGAAATACAAAACTCTGCACTGCACACATTTCTCTCCTTTGAGAAAAGGGTGAGAACAAACATGTATTAGATGTTAGGCACTGGAAGATACTCAGATACTACAGTGATGAGCATGGTATAAGGATCTAAATGAAATAGAACAGAATCAGGATTTCTCCTATAGCCTCACTTCAGTGAGCTAAAAGCCTCCACCATTCAACCTCTGCTTGCAAAATCAGTCTGAAGAAACCAGTTTTATTCCCTCCCCCTTTCCCTCGAGTGTTTTGTTTTGCCATAAGGGGGCACTCCGGGATAACCACACAGAGAAGTTTTACCTTGTAGAAATTTGTTTTGTTTGTTGAAAACCAAACATACGAACTGATTAATTCTGCCAAAAATGTCATGTCTTAAATTTAGAAGGAGAAATAGGTTCAGTGTCAAAGAGAGTTGCTTGAAATAAGAACAACAGGTGCCTGACTTTCCTAGTAGACAAATAAAAAATGAAGGGCTGAGTCCTGCACCTCTAGAAGCCAAAGGCAAACGTTCATGTCCGGTCTAAAAAAATGAGATTAACCATTGTAAAGGTGTATTCTTAAATTAGAAATAATGATTAATATTTTCCCTTCAGTGGAAACACTATGTGGGCTAATGGCCTGAGCGTGGTGGTAAAAGCTGGGTCTCCTTTAGTTCTAAACTTGCCTTTGTCACCAATTTTTCACTTCACCTCCTGGTCCTCAGTCATCGGTAAAGCAAATATAATGCCTTACCTCAAAAGGGTGGTGTCCGTAAATTAATGCTTGTACCGCACTTTAAAAGTACGGAGTCAGATTTTACCCTATAATTTGTCCCCTTTTTGCTGCTTTGGAATCCCTAGGTAGCAGAGTCAGCTTAGCAGCTGTTACCTTTCTCCCAGTCTTCACCACAGGGGATGTGGCTGGGAAAAAGGAGGTCCAGCTAGAGTGACACTGCCTTCTGGCAATTCCTGGCTCCTGGAATAACTTTTTGGGGCTGGTGGCAACTAGGTAGAGATTAGAACAATCCTGAGATTGCTCCGTATCATGCTGGGAGCCAAACCAGCTCAGGCTGGCCCCAGAACTGGGGAAGATGAAAGATGGCGTGAAGCCACCATTTCCCCCTCTTTGAGTCATGCACTGAATCGCTCAGCCAGACCCAAGAATCAGGGCTCTGCAGTGCTAAGTGTTATTAGAGAACATGACATTTTTTCAGCATTATCTTTATCAAATTCATGGTACATCTCATTCTCCCGTTAGCTCAACCCTTAATATTGTCTTCATGACGCATTCCAAGGGCAGCAGTTCTGGCAATGAAAGCAGAGGAGAAGGCAAGTGTTATCTGTGTCCTGAAAGCCCCTGCAGGATGAAGATAATCAGTCTTGATTTCCTGCTAAAGGAGACAAGCAGTAAGTACAGTACTGTCTGTTATGCTGAGACGCTTGTTTCTTGAAGCAGGCTTCTTTCCAAAGCCAAAAACAATGGCAGAGAGGGAGAACTGGGTGCCTAGTCTCCAACTGCAGAACAAGCATCCTCTCACTGAAGTCAACACGAGAGGTTTTTTTTAGCTTGTGTTACATAACAGGTTAGACGATGATCTTAAGGGTCTCTTCAGCCCTGAAAAGCTATATATCCGTGAATGGGACCTACTTTTATCCTTCCGTGGAAGAATTTGGCCCCAGATATTGAAAAAAAAAAGTCCTTGTGTCTAATACATGGAAGAAATTGTTGAAGAACAGTGCATCTTTATGAAAATTTGATCCTAGTTATCCTGCCATGATCACTAAAGGCTAAGGTGTCTGCTAAATAAGTGTCACTTGTGTAAACTGAATCGTACTGGTTGGAAGCTGGCCTGAGCAGCCTGGTCTGAGTTAGAACATCAAAGTCTGTGAGGCATTTTGGGTCAGGCCCAATTCTAATTTTAATTGTGCTTTCTGTGTTTCTCAAATTTCAGAAATGTGTGGTAATGAGAATATGGCGACATACTCATTTTTGGCATGCACACTACTCAAACATAGATAGTGCATACTGTTCCTGGCAAGATTCTTGAGATGCATCATAGTATGTACATAAGCGACCCATGCCACTGCTTTTTTTTTTTTTTTTGCTTAAATTGTCCCTAAATCTAAGAATCATGGGTTGTTAGTGAGATTGGAATAGATCTATCTAGACTATTCTTTTGATAGAGAGATGAAATGACCAAAATCTGTCAAGCAAGGTCCATCAAAATAAGCTAGGGTTCTCTTAGCTGACAGTGTCTATATCAAGTATAGCTTGACCCCCAATAATTTCAGTTAAATGTTGGCGGGTGCAGTACCTCTTTCTATGTTATTTTTCAAGAAAGAAAACATCATAAATGTAAAAAATGTGTGATGGATCTGAACTTTTTTTCTAAAAGTCAGTTTTCATTACAACATGCAGTTTAGTAACATGAATAACTAAAGATGAAACAGCACTAACTTAAAAGTGAAAGCATCTGCACACTTGGAAAAAAAAGGAAGATTTCACAACCTGTTCCAGCAGGCAATACTTGATTGTGCTGTGATTTCAAGCATTTTTTATAAGTGCAAACGAGTGTTAGAAGTTTATGCTTGTGAAGCACCACCAACCTTGCTAGCTGTTTGTCATGGCCAAAAATGTGAAAAGCCATCATTTTAGTTCTGACCAAAAGGCCACAGCACATGGTATTTTAATTAATATTAAGTCATTCATCATGGGAAAATATGAGAAAAGTCACACGTATAGTTTTAATCTTACAATAAAAATTGCTTAATAATCTTTAGCTAATCATTTAAAACAGAGATAATCTGTTTCTTTCACACAACTTTTAATGTTAGCCCCTCACTATTAATACCTAGAGGATCAAATTCACCCTTGTGCCGGAGGAGAACTGGGCCTATGCACCACTTAAGCCATGCGTTGAGGACGTGGAAAAATCGACTCACTGCAAGTGCACCCCCTGTGGCTGGGCATAGTGCAATGGTGCGCCACCTCCGTTAGCACCCTCTGCTGAGAGCCACCCTGGCTCTGCTGTGGTCTGCCTCTTCCTGAGGCTCAACCCTCCAGCCATGTCAGACTTAGTCCTGTGTCTTCTGGGGAACCCGAATCCAGTACAACAATGGTTTGGCCAGTGGTGCTGGAACGAGGGGTGCTGCCGCACCCCCTGACGTGAAGTAATAATAATAAGCACCACATACGTTAATTCGATCATCAGCACCCTCACCCCCCATAAAAATTATTCCAGTCCCCCTGGGTCTGGCAGCGTCACGCCTGAGGTTCAGCCCAACTTCAGGCTTTTGGTTCTGGGGCCCCCAAAGTAGGAGTGATTAGATGTGACATTCCACTTCTGAGTCATCTGTAGAAAACAATAACTTTAACATGTTGCTTATCTAGTGCTACATTCCAATTAAAAGTCGCACAGAATATAGTGTAAGTGCATGTCCTCACCTGTAGGGTGCCATCTCAGGCCCAGACACAACACTGCAAGGGCCTTTGCCTCTCTCGGACTCCCTTCCACAGCGGCCCTCTCTGCAGGTCTCTTCTACCCTTTCCGGTGTCAATTCTGTCCCTGCAGCCTTCTTCAGTCTGCCTACCCCAAGCCCTTCCCAGAGATCAGGGGAACTCCCTGCCTTCTCCATCCAGGGTCATCTGCCTTCAGCTGAGCTCAGCTCTGTTTGAGAAGTTCTCTGCAGCTGGGGTCAGTCACTCTAATTCCATTACATCCTGCAGCCATCATAATTGCCTCTATGTGGCTAGATCAGGGGTTAGACTGAGATGTAACTGGTAGGTCATAGGTTTCCTTAAAGGGCTAGCCAGCCTGGGAAAGAGAGTTAGATATTATTTGTGTTACATAGTGGCAGACAAATTACCCCAGAGGAATGGGCTTTGATTTGAAAAACAGAACCAGCCACTTTGGTCTGTAGTACAATAAAAGATAATTTCTTGAAGATAATGTTTCAGTGGTGTTTTATACCAGCAAAGTTAAAACATATGTATAAATTGGAGAGATAGATACTGGAAAAATTTTGGAGGAGGAAAAGTGGTTCTGTGTATATAAGATGGACATGTCCAACTATTAAGGAGAATTGGGATACGATTAATAACCAAATTGTATAAATTGTTGGTTATTTAGTACCAAAGGATTCTCTGGTAATCCTCCTTGGGCTTCCTGGAATAAATGATCACACTTAAAGAAATGAGGAATTAATCTGTTATCTATTAGTAGTGGCTACACTATTAGTAGTTTTTCACTGGAAAAGAAAAAATTCCCTGAATTGGAGGACCTGTTTCCTAACATAAAGGAGACCATAGTTGTGGGGAAATTAACATAATAAATATGTATATAGAGCAAAATAGACAAAGAACATATAGACATGGAGATATTTGGTTACTATTCATCTAGTACTCAGAGTCAACTCACTCACAAAGAAACCAGCACATCTGACAATTAAAAAAATATTAGTAACTATAATAGGTGTGCTCTGGTTTGTTGGTGAGTGAAGAGACAAGTGTTGCCCCAGAAACAGCACACCTGGCTAGTATATGGAGATTCATTTTCTGACGTGGTCATTTCTTGCCCAATAAATAAACTTGGGTATATCATTGGATAATATTTCCCATAAACAAAGAAGGGTGAAGCCATGTTTGTATTTGTTAATATTGAATATTTGGTCTTTGTGTGCCAATAAATTGCAAGTTTGCCTACACTTTCTGAGTAGACAGTTGTTTGAAAAGAAGCCTCAACTGCCTGGCACATGGGAACATATTTCTCTTAATTCTGTGCCCTCTATTGCTAATCTCACTGGTCTGTGATAAGGATGGAGAGTGCAGAAATAAGGAGGCACTGGACTGAAGTTTTATTCATCCCTGTCCATCTTGTATACATGGGCACATCATCGGTGAATTCAGTGGAATGGTTAAAAACATTGACTATTCCTCTTTTGTGCCACTGAGCTTAATGCCATGAAGTACTAAGCACAGTCAATACATACTGGGATTGGAGGTCACCCAGCTCCTTGCAAGATCAGGCCTACTAGAAGTCAGGTGTGGCAGATAAAATCGGATGCTTTCATAGTGCATGCTGAAAAATGTTAATGCAGTAATGACAGACTGAAAACGGACTAAATTAAAAGGCACCAAAATATATAGGGCCAGATTATAGCCAGCCTTTGCCAGGGTGAACAAATGAAACAGCACAAGGAGTTTCCTTCTCCAAGCACAACAGTTGTGTGGAGTTAGTGCCCCTGTGGTCAGTAGTCTTTTCAAAGGGCATGAGGAAGAGGCAGCATCAAGACTGCCTTCTCTCTTCAAGCCTGGCCAATGGAATTGGCTGACTGCAGACAGGACTACAAGCGCTGTAAGACACAACTCCCCCAGAAGTGTCTCTGGAGTGGAGCAGCTCCCATTATCTTACTCACTGCTGTCTCGTAATGGCACACTCTGTCCCACAGAAACTAGAATGGAATGGTAAAGGCAACGTGCCTGAATTTGCTCTCATCAATTTTACAGCAGTGAGACTCCACTGATGTAAGTGGCGTTACCAAAAGGGGCACATTGGAGCAGTCACAACTTTATAGCTGGTTAAACCTTTTGTTTATGGTGCCCAAATAAAGAGATGTGGGTTCCTTGTCACTGTAATTGGGCTTCCAAGATGAATTTACCAAATAGCAAAGGTCGAGAAGCTAATTTCTTCTCTTTGCATGTTGTTCCAGAGCCATGGTTCTTAAAGGAGGTTTATTATTGCACTAGCATGACCACCTGGGCTATGAGATGTACCATATTTACAGCATATTTGGGAAACAGTATTGCCCCATCTTTGGATTGATGTTGCATGTTCAAAGTCATGAAAGGCCAAATTATCCTCCCAGTTACACTGGTGTGGTCCCATCCAAGTCAATGGGGCTGCCCGGATAACTAAATGGAGAATGTGGCCAAAACGCACTTGTAAAATGCAATGCGCTAGCATGGACCCCTGCACCTATGTAGCATCTCATTGCACGCATGCAAGGTGTCCAAGGACCTTTAGGCATCAGTCTTGGGGTGTGATCTGCTAATGCTGTTTTACCTTGTTATCCAAGGATCCAGCTGAGGTTTTCTTGGCTCAGGGCTTGAGTGGGGAGGCAAAGGTGGTTTTAAGCCACACAGGCTTATGTTTGGTTACTCCAGGGGGTTACTCCAACATCTGGGGATCACCAGAGAGAGCGCTCCAGCCATGGCCCTGCTGTGCCATCGTCACTGGAGACCACAGGGAGTGTGGGGTAGGGTCAGACATCCAGGCTGTATGGCACTGAGAGGACGCCTCTACACAACAGGAATTCGCAGCTGGCAGTTCAGGCCAGCTTTATTTCTGCTTTGTGGTGCCATAATGAGATAAAGCAGATTTAACAAGGCCTGAGTGTTTACTCTTGGGCAAAGACTCTGGGGAAAAATAGGGTATGTTAAAATCAAATGTCTTTTGAGCTGCCTTATTGGCTATAGTAGCTATATAGAATAAGGCTATGAATAACTTTTCATTAAACGTATGTTTCTGCCAACATAACAAGTCCTTACCTGCAATTGCGCATGAAGCACAAATAACCTTAAGGCATCATACTTGAAGGAGAAATTCCAGTCCCTTGCATAATGTATTAACATTTTTAGTGTCCATTTAAGACGTCAGATTAACAATGTATGTACTGGATGGCTTGATTTATAATCAATAAGAGGCAGTCGAGAACATTTCAGCTTACATTTTATGACTTTTAAATAGGCATCCTTTGTTGAAATCTGTTGGAATGAGAGAAGACTTTGGGAAGTCAGCTGGAAAACCAAGATTTCATCATTAGTCAGTTGGAAAGTTCTGGGCAAAGAGATGTATCTTGCAGTTCTCCCTAACCAGGGCCAGATCTGTGTTTCAGCCTATTTCTGGAGAAAGCAAATTTCAAAGATACAGAGCTGCTTGCAAGTCTGGGAGCCCTAGCTGCACCCATGGGTCATTGAGTCCCACAGTTCCTGATAAGTGCAGCTTTTATGGTAGATCAGACTGGCAAAGCAGTTCTTAGGATAGCTTGGGCTGAATCCATTTAATGCCTTGTGCCAGATCTTCACATGGTCTCCTTGTGTGGCTCTGGTTGCACAAAGCGGTAGCACAAAAATGAGATCTTCCCTCGGCACAGGGTAGTTCTTTGCTAGGGGAAAGCTGGCCTATGCCCTCCCTACCCCCCATCACCACAGCCCCTAGTGTAGGGAGGTGTTAGGGCAGTAATGAATGGGGAAAGGGCATGGCTGGAGTAAGCTGTGCTCCAGAAATTGCCAACTGGTGGGCAGCCCCCTGAGCACGGTTACTAGCCAGTGTATTTTATGGTACATCTACACAGCAGCTGTGAGGCATGATGATTCCTAGCTCATGTAGACAGACACATGCTACCTGTGTCTGAATGAGCATGTTAAAGACAGCAGTCTGGCGGTACCAGCATGAGCATCAGGTTGGGGTAGCTGTCTGAGTACAAAGCTGCCGGACCCTGGTACATACTCAGGGGGCTAGTTCGAAACACTGCCCGTGCAGCTGCACCCACACTGCTCTTTTTAGCATCCTCGCAAGAGCTAACGTGTGTATGTCTACCCAGGCAGGGACCACACCTCACAGCTACTGGGTACTGTAGACGTACCTTACGACTGCTCTAAAATTATTATTTTATTATTATGATTATGCAGAGGCTGGGGTAGAAGTGGTACAAGGCTAAGGGAGCTACAATCGACTCCTCTGCTGTCCCCCATTTTCTTTAAGCTCATCTGAGACTCTGACCCTTTCTACTGAGTGAATGCCACCTAGCCATGGACAGGCAGCCAGTTCAAAGCCCAGGGGCGAGGGGCTTCCATTGGGCCACCTCATTCAGAAAGTGGGGAGGCTGCATTCTCAACTCACTGGTTCTTCCAAATGGCTTTCACAGTCAGTCCCTGCTACGTAGGCCCATGGTGTGAGCGGGAGGAATGAAATGAGAGCGAATGGCCATCCCCCTTGCCCGGTCCCTCTCCTGCCCCTTCTTTTGGAGCTTGAACCCCACAGAGGAGCTTCTGTGGGACTGGAGTGTAAAAAGGAAGCATTCCGTAGATTCATAGATTTTAAGGTCAGAAGGGACCCTCATGATCATCTCGTCTGACCTCCTGCACATTACAGGCCACAGAACTTCACCCACCCACTCCTGTAATTGACCCCTAATCTCTGGCTGAGTCACTGAAGTCCCCAATTCATGGTTTAAAGGTGTCGAGTTACAGAGAATCCACCATTTACATTAATTTACATCTGCAGATGCCCCATGCTGCAGAGGAAGGCAAAAAACCCCAAGGGTCTCTGCCAATTTGACCTTGGGGAAAATTCCTTCCCGACCCCAAATACGGTGATCAGTTAGACACTGAACATGTGGGCAAGACCCACCAGCCAGCCACCCGGGAAAGAATTCTCTGTAGTAAATCAGAGCCCTCCCCATTTAATGCTCCATAAGCAGCCGTTGGAGATATTTGCTGCTAGCAGTTGCAGATTGGTAGAGGTATTACATCTGGATCCACAGCCTGCTGGAAGCAAAAGGGGAGCTGGCCTATGTTTGTGAATTCATTCATTCCCGAAATCAGGCTTCATTTCGGCCTGACTGTAGAGATCTATTTAGGGAAAATGGCCTCTTTGTACAGTTATAATCTAGTGGTTTCACAAATAAATATTTAATACAGTACTTAACATGCAAAGAAGTTTGATGCTTTTGCTTTCCAGACATACTTGTAGCAAGGTTCTTGCTAAAGAGAGAGCTGGAGCAAAAAATGTTTGACCATGACAACAGCTTTAAATACACTGGGAGGAGCAGTGCTAAAGTTCAACTAAACAAAATTTACTTGGCAAGAACAAGAGAACTGAGGCTTTTCAGGAATCCTTGCAAATGCTAATAAGGTCTCTTGAGCTATGTTTCTTTCTTTCTTTCTTAAATCTGGGAAATCTTTCTACTTAATCTCAGACATATACATTTAATTATTTAAAAACTAAATTCCAAGGTTGCATTGGACAGGACACATTTAAATTAGACTCCAGTTTGCATCAGTTTTTAAAAAATCACATCATACTTTTACCTAGGTGAGCTTTCCGTTTTGAGGAGCAGAAACTAAAAATCAGTGCCTTTATTTGCATTTTTTAACTATACTGCCATGGAGATGGGAGCACTACATTTGCATCCATTTTAGTCAGTATTGTGTTAATGTGAATGAAATACATTTGCAATGTGTAAATAGTTGACTCAAAGCACCAGCTCTGTTCGCATGAATAAGTCTTTTAAGCTTCTCTGCCCTTTCTGCCCCATGGTTGCATAGATAAATAAAGAAAAGGCCTTATTATTTTTGTGGTGGCTTAATTTAAAGATCTTCACTAAACCAACTAAACTAAGCCTTCGCACTTGTACCCTATCACTTTCTGCTCCTTAAATTGCTTGGCACAAACTGTATAAATAACCTGGTGAAAGAACACTATTTTGAGGGTGTGTTAAGACTAGACTTGCTGTTATGTCCCAACAACAGCAGGGTCTTTCTCAGACATAAAACATGAAGTCTCACAGCTGATGTGCTATAGCCTCCTTATTGATATAATTAGATGGATGGATCTTTTATCCTGTGATTTATTTTCTTTTTCAGTAGCATAAATCCCACAAAAAAGGGAAGATAATCTGCAAAGAATTCCCACAGAAAAGCACTTTCAAATCTTACTGTTTTGAAAATGCCCAAAGGAGACATAATTATTTGTGCAGTAACAAAGCAAAACAAAAAAACCCAACAAAAATCCCGCCCCCATTTCACATATTCCAGCTCAATAAGCTTCATTTCTTCTCCTGACTCTTGTTTAGGACTGGCAATTGCTATACAGTGGACCTGTTTATAGTAAATTTTGGGGAAAACATTCTATGTATCGTGAAGTACAGTCAAAGTCACAAAGAATCAGAATTGCACAGTGCAATTCCAATTATAATGAAGTTCTATTTATATAGCTGCCCTCGATTACAACAATGGGACAACCCTCATGAACTTTAATGAAATTGAACGGGTGTAGTGAAAATCAAATTTTGCCAATATTGGACACATGTAGAGATCCCTTCCAGACCTACATTTCTATGATTCTAGCTCCAGTTTCCGAAGATAAGTAAGCTATCGGTGCAAATTCTCCACTGGTATTAATGGGTAAAACACCACTGAAGTCAACGGAGCTGCATCCATATGTACTAGTAGAGGCTGTAGCCAATATATATTTAAAAAAACCCATCTAGTCAGAAGTTTGCAAATATTTCTTTCAAACGTGGACCTTGCTTCCATGATTTTTGCCCTTGTCACTTCTCGGCCTACAGTAATGGGCTCTCATAGGACTACTGCTTTGCTCCATCTAGAAGTTGAAGCTAGTATAGAATGTGGTGCTCTATTTAAGTGAAGTGCTGGCTTCCACATAAAGTTTGAAGTATTGGATATGACCTCAGAAGTTCTAAATGGCCTGGACCTTGCCTGCTTGAGAGCCTGCCTCTATCCCTGTACGACATCAGTGTGATTTGTGGCGTGGTTTTAGCTGAAGTCCCTGTGGTTTACAGAGAGGACTCTGTTGACAGGATGTTCTCTGGGAGGGACCTTCCCTTTGTCCAGGCATGCTGAAAAGTTCATCTTTTAGGCATGATTTTGGGAATCATTGAGGCACATAGATGGGTAGGGGATTCTAGGCTACTGGCGGACAGGGCTCTTTGTTCTGTTTTATGTAGAAAGACACAGCGCAGCTAGCCTATTGAGTTCTGCTGCTGGCTTTCAGTTTTATTTAAACTTGTTTTCTGCTGCAGCTTCTTGTCATGGATTATATATCTAATATTTTGTTATGACAATTAAAGTCTGGGATTTTTTGTATATTTTAAATTGAGATAAATACAATAAAATTCTCCTTCAATGATAAATGCCTGCTTTTTAACAAGGGAAGGACTCATATAGGCACTGATTTAAAATCTTAAAAGTAGATGTACTTTGCTGTTCTTGTCCCGTGTATTTCAACTGCTGGTAAGAGGAGATATTTCAGATATGAAGGTGCTCACTGGGTCAAAGACTCTTGTACTTTTCTAGGTGCATCGTTACTTCTTCGCTATCAGAAGTGAGTTACAGTTCATATCCAAGGTAATCTGCTATTCTGGGAAGTGTCTGGAGTTATGAAATATATCTAATCTGTCTGACTGTGGTCCTTTGATGCTCTTTGAGGCACTATGATTGTTGTAGGCCCATATTTTGGAGATGAGAATTAAGGCCTGCTGTCCATTTACAGTAGAATTGAATGGCCCATGCTTAGGGATTAATTCTGTCACCCTTTTTGAGTAAACTTCCCATTGAAGTATCTTTAACTAGCAGCCTATTAAGATTACAGTCCAAGGTGTACAGCTGCAGGCCATGGAAGCACACAGGAACCACATGGCTGTTTTTGCCTTTGAGGTAAATGATTTCATTTTGTGCCTACTAAATGTAACCATGAAGTGACCTGCAGGAACATGTCACACTGCCGGTCACTATATATTACCAATTCCAACCCGTATTCTTATCAAGAAGGTTATGAGAAACTATATGATACGTGTGCAATATGAATTAAAGTATTACCAGACCTGTTTGCATTACGGGAATGTTTACTCACTGTTACGTGGATTTTTGCTATAATAAACCTTATCTAGATAAAAGCCAGTGTTAGATGCCGATGTTACGCAATAAGGAATCAGAACAAGCCTCTCGTATGAAAAGTGTGCGTGTTGGCGTATATCTGGAAGGCTCCCAGTATAATGATGACACGTACATGTGGATGAGGAAGATGCTTAGATGCAGAAGAAAGTGTGTCCCCTATTGAATCACCAGTCCATGAAGTGTCCCTTCCGACTACAATCCAGGCCTGACCTTACATAGCTTGGGAGATGTATCACAGTTCCAAGTGATACGGGAGCACAGCAACGCTTGGTAATGGTTTTGTTTAGACACAGCTGATGTGGGTTTGTGAGTGGCATAAACCATAACAATCTTTTTGTTCTGTTCCGGTTTGTGCTTTGGCTTATTGGGGGTATGTTCAGATAGAGCGTTTCTAGAGGAATTCACTGACCCGCCCGATAAGCAGGTTCAATTAAAAGAAGCAAGCTGAAGTCAAGAACACTTTGCCTTAGTTCACTTTTTACAATGAAATAAGCCAATTTAAACCAGACTTCAGTCATGTTTGATTTTTTGTTTCTGTTATAGAGCAAGAGCAGAGGAAGCACCGCCAACATAGTGCACGCCTCTGCTATAATGAATAAGCAGCTAAAACAGATCTGTGAAAATTATACTGAAATCCTTCCTGACCTCAGTCTTCAAAGCAAAGCTATTTTCATTTTGATGTATGTGGAATTTTTTTCATCAAGATTGAACTCAGACACTTTCAGTGTGCTTTGTCCCCCAAGATATTGCCTGTGGATATGTAATAAATGCTTTGCTCAGATGCAGAGAGAACACCTGTACCTACATGTTGAACACAACAATTTGGGAATGCTTATTGTACAGTCATTACTACTGGCTTGTTTAGATTCAGGTCTCTTCATCAACAGGCACATTTGGCAATGTTAAATGTGAGTTAAAACAGCCCAGGTTAAATCGGTTGCTGTGCTTCTCCCTCACATCTGATTGCAAAGTTCTAATGCCATCCTGAAGACTTTGATGTCCTGATTCTCCAAGGTTGCAGGATAATGGTGTCTAGATGAAATTAAAAAGCATGAAATGACCACACTAGAATTGATGCTAAAATTTCCCAGGAAAGAGAAATATAAAAGTTTCTGAATCTGCTCTCAAATTTCTAGAGAGATGCGGGGAGCAGTGGATGGATTTTCTGGGTGGCAGACAAAGTAACTTACGTTGGCAAAATGCGTAGGGTCTTTTTTCACTAGTTTGGTTAAAAAATGGAAAACTAATGTTAATAGTCAGCGTATGAAACTGGTGGCTGAAGATTTCAAAGGTGAGTACCTAAAGTTAGGCACTGATGGCCAGATTTTCAAAGGTATTTTGGCACCTAAAGATCCAGATAGACACCGACTGGGGTTACCTAAAGAGGTTAGATACCTGACTCTCACTGAAGTCAATGGGAGTTAGGTGCATAAGTAGGTCAGGCACTTTTGAAAAGCCCACTAAGCACCTGCCTGCATCTTTAGGCACCTTTGAAAATTGGAGCGCTAGGGCCATAGCCTGCGCGATGCTAAGAGCTTCAGAAGGGTGCTGAGTGCCATCAGCTCTCATTAACTTTAATGGGAGCTGGGCATGCTTCCTCAGAAGTCCTCAGTATCCTGCAGAATTGTGGCCTTGAACCCATTTATAGACACCTAAATATGTGTCGAGATTTATAGCGATGCTGAGCCTGAATGTATCTTCCTTTCATTTCAGCACATCTGACAATTAGGACACTTATTGAGGACACTTAGGCCCTTCCCTTTTGACCTGTCTTTTTGGTATTTCATCACTGCAATAAAATTCAGTTTTCACCTTTCTGTTCTCTGCAAGCTATTTGCTTAAAGGGAAAAGGTTCTCCTTTAAATAGCAGTCATTAATATGGGTGTCCTAAAGGCTAATGTGGGTGCAGTGAATTCTTTCCCTTGTTCTTTATTGTTCACCGGCTGTGAAGTTTGGTGGCAACAGAACTGCATAGTTTCAGTAGCAGACTGGTAATTGCATACTTTAAAATACTGATTTGTATTGATTTGTTTGGCCAGAAAGGGAAAAAAACAACCAGGAGGTGATTAAAAATGTCAAGGTTATAAACTCAATGGCAGCTTTCCGACAAACATGGAATTTTTATTAATTCTTTAAATGCAAATAGCAGGGCAATGTCTGCACGTTCCATACCTCCTGCAGAGCACCAGGTAGAAACTTGCAATTAGCCTTTCCGAACCATGGCGTGGTGCAGAACACAAGGAGCTCAGTTCTGCGCTCAGCTCTCTGTGCGCAAGTCCAGATGAATTCCAACAAAGCTAGTACAATGTTTAGAACTACTCCAGGTTCACACCAGCATAAGTAAGTACAGAAGTGGGCCCACGGAAGAGAAATGGGACGGAAAGCATTCCTGCTTAGTTTGGGTAGTTTGGGTTTGTCAATGCTAAGAAAATGCTTCCAACTCTTGCGCTGCAAACGTTCAAGATGCTACATCAGAGATATAAAATACTTCGAGGATTCGGAACTGCAGTCCATGGGAGTTACAGCAGTCCAAGATGTCTCCGGATCAGGACCTGAATGTTTAAACTGTGCAATACAAACCCCTCCCTGACATAGTAATGTCACAGCACTGGAAAGATATTTTTTCCTAAATGTGCAAAATATTGATGAATATGGGCATTGTTAGTATCTAATTCCACTACTATTAACACTGAGATTGTTTAACATTGTCTAGGTTAACACAGTGGTTCTTAACCTCTTCCATACCAGGATCTCCTCCATTCTAGCTGGGACCTACCTCCTCTTAAGCAATAACCTTCTGGAAGTTATGGGTCCCAGGCTGAGAACCTCATGGCTAACACTGTTTCCTTTAATTGTACCTAGAAATGAACTGGAAGCCAGTGCAGAGCACAGTTGCGATGCGCTCACGATAGGAGATGCTCCATTACCAATGGGCAGCTGCATTCTGCGCCAGCTGAAGTTTCTGATGTAGCCCATGTAGAGCACATGTCAGTAATTCAGTGTTGAGGGGACCTTTGTGTGGACCACTCTAGCAAGGTCAGCATCAGAGGGAAAAGGTCATACTAAACACCAATGCTATACACTTGTCTTTCTCACAGCTGCTACCATAACATCTGGAAGCAGCTGTAGAGCCACGCGGACTCCCAGGTTTTGGCCCTGAGTAACTGAAGTCAGGCTGAGGGTTTTATCGACTGTTTAAATTGTTTTGTTTGTGGCATCAGTTTACTTACGTGTGAGTAATCCGTCTTTTTTCTCTGCATAATATATGGAACAAAGTCAAAGTGGGCTTTTACTGCATGCCTCTTACATTTAAAAAAATAATTTGTTTGCCAATATTTAGCACAATGGCCCACTGTTGGAATTTGTTCCCAGTGCTTAATAAAGTAAGCATTGTTTTAAGAGAACACCAAGGAAAACTAACATTAAGGGACATTAGCTATGTCAGAAAATAACGTATATTGTTTTTTCATTGATGAGAAAAAGTCAGATTAATCAACTGAATTCCAGGGCCTCACATACTGTGATTCTGAGTACAGTGGAAAACGATGTAACCTACAGGAATGTGCAGCAATAACAGGGATGTGCTAATAATAAAACACACCAATGGTGTATTGTCTGGATATTAATACCTGAAGGTCATTTCTTGGTTTATGCTGGGGAACAGAATTTATTCCTTGGCAGGAATCTTGTCCTATGAATTATGTTAAGATTAAGATAATTGACCAATTCATTTCCTTGACTTGAACAAAAGGAATGGTCTTTAATACCCCTTTATTGCTCATTATTATTGTGGTGTTTACCCAAGAGGTGCTCAGGAGAGGAATGGAGCTGAGGTCGCTACTCAGCAGCTTGATAGTCATGAGAATAAAATCACTGAGCCACAGCTAGTAGGATCCAGCATGTCTCTGTTTTTAGGATTTAATACATGATTGTGCACAAACCATAGACCAGTCTTCACATTTTTAGTGGCATCTTCAAAGATAGGAAGGGCATTATTCACCCCTTTTTATACGAGGGAAAAACTCCAAAACCCGAGACGTAGAAGCAGGGGAAGAAAATAAGAGAATGCCTCTTGAACTCTGCTTTGGACAATGCTTTACAGCTCTTCAGGCCTGATCCAAAGTCCACTGAAATAAATAGGAAGACTCCCTTTGACATCAGTGGACTTTGAATCAGGCCCTCAATTACCTGTTCAGCACTTAGATACTAGGGTGCTAGGGACTACGGAAAACCATAAGATAGACAGCTCATGAAGCAGAAAGGGTTCGAAAAAATTATCTTGTATAATCTCTTGGACTGGGTAAGGGATCCGAGCAGAAGGATGGTTTTAGGGTTAGAGCACTGGGCTGAGACTTGCGGGGGGGGTCTTAGCCTTCCCATAGAGTTCCTGAGTAACCTTGAACAAGCCACATAAGCTCATTGTGCCCTTTCGCCTATCTTGTATATTTAGATCATACATTCTTTGGGAAATGGACTGTCTGTTACCATGTGATTGAATAGAACCTAGCACAATAGAGCAACAACCTCAGCGTGGGCCGTTAGACCCTACTATAATACAAATAATAATGATAAGGCAGCACAATGATGTCACAGAGCCACTGGGCTTTACTTACAAAGCCCATCAGCAAATGTGCAAGTCAAGTTCCCCAGCCCTGCACCTCAGTTAGAAAACAATACAATTTTATTTTGCATTGTGCCTTTGTATAAACTGTGTCCTGAGATACTTTACAGAGGTAAATAAAGCTACAACTGTAAAATAAAAAAATAACAGCAGAGAACAAAAGAAGTTAGAAGGCAAAGAAGAAATGATTTTAGTTGAGATTTGATATGAACTAGAAAGTGGTCAGATACCAAAAGGCTATTGAATATAGCAAGCGCTGCAGACTGAAGACCCTTGCACCACCAGTTGTTATTTGTATGTATTTTTTTCATATTTGGTACAATTTTAATTTTTTTAGACAAATAATGTTGCTGATTGGGAAATGAAGATGAGTGAGAGTTTATTATTCCCGGAGGTTAGTTCTTCTCTGTGCCTGGCTAATGTACAGATTACATGTTTGACTTTCTCCAAATCATGGATGGTTCACAGTTTATATGATAGGCAAGAGTACATACATAGTGTATATGATCCATCAGGCTGTAAAGTATTTTCAGGGATTAAGTGCATGTATTGTTTGAATAAGTGTCCTTACCATTGAGTAATTCTGATCCCTGTTTTTTGGAATGTAGTATGACTTCCCTAAGGGTTGAAAGCAAGAATGGAATTTTGTATTATTATAATTTATTATTTTCTTATACCCAAGTTGAGGCTTCCAAATTGCTGCAACTTGACTGAGATACAGTCATTTGTGGAGAGCAACTAGTGGCTGCTACATGGGTTAAACTGGCCTGTAACAATACTTGTCTAACATATGAGTGTCAGACAAAGCTGTCATAAATCTTTAAACCCAGCAGTAAAATTAATGGGAATTGCATAGAGCAAGACCTTGTCAGTTTCTTAATAGGTCTGTGGGTGGAAAAATTCTAGTGGTTTCCTTCAGGCATTCGGCAACCAAGCAGTTGGTGCTTTGTGGCCATTATCCAATTATAAATGCTTTTTGCTCAAAAGAATTCGGTGGTTATTGCTTTTAATGTGTCCAAGTTAAACAGTCACTAGCAGAGCGAAGGTGAAGAATAGGCTGCATAGTAATAATGATATAATTTTTGGCACCTGTGCAGTTCTGCTTATCTGTAGATCTCAAAGCACTTTACACAGGTGATTAAGCCTTATTCTCTCCATTTTGTAAAAAGGGAAATTGAGGAACAGTAACTATATAATCTCTGGAAACTACAGACCAGATACATTTGACCAAGTGAACTTTTGGCTGGTAGCCCTAGTGAGTTCCAGTATTCCAAAGCCAGGGAGAGTTGCAGTGGGGTCTAGAGTCTAGGCCACTGGACAGAGAGACAGGAGACCTCGATTCTGTTCCTTCTCTGCTACAGAGCTTGTGTGACCTTGGATAGGTCACTTCATTGCTCTGTGATTGAATCTCCCAGGCTGTAAAAGCGGAATGATAATACAGCCCTTGCTTTGGAAAGTGTAGCTAAGAACTAAGTAGTATTACAATTTACACGTGGTGTGTACGCCCATTTCGGAGGGTGTGTCCTTATTCTACTTTAAATCTGATGGGCCTGGTTCTGATTTCACGTACGTCAGTATAAATCAGGGGCAATCCCGCTGAGGTCAGCAGCAGTACTTGGGTGTAAAACCAGTGTGTGACAGTATCCGACCCAATGTGCTGAGTGCATGTTTTTATATCTCAGCTAGGGCTGAATAAAAAGTAAAAGCTGACAGAACAGCCAGCCAGTTTTTGAAGCAAACTCAAACTTTTCCAGTGGTCTGAAATGTCCAACTGCTTTTATCGGGGGGGGGCTTACTTCCTTTTTCCAGCCATGACAGGAACTGGAAGTGCTCAAATGCCCAAGAAGACAGGCTGTTCTCGCAGTGTTTCTGGATGCAAATATTTTTTTCGTGAAGCATCAGAATCAAGGCTCCCAAATGAATAAGTAGGTCTGATTATAAATGTGAGACATCAACTATAGAAGCAACTAGCCATGGGAGGATGTGAGTTTCAAGAACTACTGAGGAAGTTGGGCTCCGATCTGCCATTGAAACCCAGTGGGAGCTAGGTGCTTAAGCCACTTAGTCATATTTGAAAATCTCATGTGCTGGCTTGTTCCTTGAGTCTCAGTTGTTTATACTAATGAGGAAAGGCGAATTCGAGGGCTTCCTGGTATCACAATCAGCTCTTATGAGAACTGCTTTTATTCTGTATTAGCAAACAAGACAACCCTGAAACAGTGGTTTCAAGCTCACCTTCGGAAGTGTGGCTCTTCCTTAGGTGTATATGTACTGGATAGGCTTGATTTCTCTTCCCTCATGCAGTAGTGTTACCCCCATACGGGCCAGATCCTTGGCCCTGTGCTATCCCTTCGGTGTTACTCTGCAAGCCCTGGTGTAAGAGGTAGCCTGGCGTTATGTCAGGGCAAACAGCATGGCTAGACTATCTCGGACCTGCAGTTATCTCCACCTGCTCTTAATGGCCCTTGAGAGCCCTTTCTGCCAAGGCAAGTTCGTGCAGCCCCACACTGTGCCACGGGAGGTTTGTGTTTGAGGGTGGGAGGCTGAATCAGCTTCTAGAAGCCCTAAAAATCCAGGGAGTGCAATGATAGCACACGTGTGGGGTAAATCCACCTTTGGCTTCTGCCTCTTTGGTCCTGTGCCAGGTGTGGCTTGGCTGAACCCAAGGATCAAGCCTGGAACGCCATAGACAAGTGGAGCTCTTCAGCTGATGTACACTGGCATAGCTTAGCTCATCTGAGGATTGAGAGGCAGGATGGTCCATGGTAGGCTACTCGCTTGGGAATCAGGAGATAAGGATTCAACTCCCGGCTGTGCTGCAGATGTCCTGTGTCCTGGGCAAGTCGCTCAGGCCCAGAGCCACAAAGCTGAGTTAGGCGCCCAGGCTTCCTACACAACCATTGAGGAGAGACAGGAACCTTCGCCTGCATGTCACAAAGCCAGGAGCCCAAGAGGTGCAGAGCTAGCCGAAGGGCAATGCCAACAAGCCGAGTGTGCCCTGTGTGCTAAGCCTCCCACCCACCCCGCGAGCTAGGTGCCTACGTCCGGGCTGCAGGTAGGCGCCTGTCTCTGCTTGGGAGCCATGAACCAGGGAAAGCTGCGCAGTCCGTCGCCACAGGCATGTGTGGGGCCCAAAACAAAACAGCTATGGGGGTGGAGGCCCATCCCTTGGGTGGCACGTGACTCCTGCCTTTGGGGAACTGAGGCGGGGGTGGCACCGGTGCTTAGACCGTGGCCCCCCAACTGCTCTGCCCCCTTCCTGGATGCCCCGCTTATGCTCCACCCTCCAGACCCTGCTCCCGCTTGAACCCTTCTCCTGAAGACCCCCCCCCCCACCTACCACTAGCAGCTCTTAGCTTCTCCTGCCCAATGCTCATGCCTCTTCCCCCTCCCTTGAGTCCCCCCCGGCCACTGCTCACATCGCTTGGTAGCCTAGCAGGAGGGGGGCTGATCGGGAGCCAGGTATGGGGCGGAGCGGGATGGGTGGAGAGGTGGATCGGGAGCTTCTGGGTGGCCCCTAAGCCTCTTCTACATGCTGCCCATGGCCCTGTCTTATAACCTTTAGCCTAGTGGTTGGGTACCCACCTGGGATGTGAGAGGGCCCCTTCTGCCTGATGAGGAGGATTTGAAGTGGGAGCTGCCACCTCGCAGGCATACTCAGAGGCCGCCCACTGTATCAGGCCTTGCATGCAGCTTAGACAGACCAAGCACCTGTCTTCCTTGGTTCATGAGTAGCTCTGGGGTAGAAGAAGGAATGAGGCGCGCACACATCTAGAAGGAAGCAGCTGTGTGCATGCCCTAAGGAACTCTTACGGCTCTTGTTTAGGCCCTGAGTGAGTTTAGGCACTGATAGGGTTTGGCGGGAGTTTTGTTGATCACAGTGGAGTCAAAATTGGAACGTGAGCTCCTATATCTGAGCCCTGGGTGTCTAAGTACACCTTTGTGGAGGCCCAACCTTAACAATCCTATGCTTTAGTTCCCCATCCGTAAAATGGTCCTTCCCAGCCTCACAGGAGTGATATGTCATTAAAGATAAATAATGATTGGGAGGTGCTCAGATTTTACAGTAAAGGGGGCTAGATAAACACCTTAAATAGAGGATTTGACCCTTAGTTCCTCCTGATTTACACAAATGCGAGGAGAACCCACAAGCTATGAACAGCAGGTATGTGTAAATTTTTCTACAGCTACATATTTGAAAGATTTAGGTTTTAAAATACCTCTGGCATTAAACCATATAGAAGTGATACATGGGAATGGTGCATAAACACTGTGTGTGTTTTGAAACACACAGTAAGGCCCAAACTCTGGGCTGGAAGGGGCTAGTTGGATTTTGTGCCTGATGAATTTTGATTGCCAAGTGAAAGGTCAGGGCTGCGTTACTATTCATGCACACAGCTCATCAATTCATGGAGCTCTCATCGATGTCAGTTTCAGAAAATATTTCCCCATCTCTGTTTGTTAAGAGTTGATGTGCTAATGTGAAGACTGCCAGCAAGACTCTCAACATGAAGAGAACTGATTTTAAATTCTGGCCTTGTATTAAAGAATTAAGTCTGATTAAGAATTAAATATGTAATATTGAAAGATCACTTGAAGAAGCAAATACTGTAAATGCGAGCGCAACATGCAGGGTTGGAATAAGGTCATAGTTTGAGAAGCATAACTGAAGTGAGGCAGCGTAGCTAAGGGTCAAATTAGAGTACAGAGGTCACTGAGAATTGCTGCCTCATGGGAAAACAGGACAGGTGCAATGCAGTCTTTTCCTGTTTACATGTGTGAACTGAGCCCACACCACATCTGTGAAATAGCCAAGTATTATGAACAAGGCAGTTGTCCAATATCACACAGTGTGTCAATGGCAGATCTGGGGGAAAAAAATCCGAAATATTGATGCCTAACTTGGTGCGCTCATCTCTAGCTCATGGTAATATTTTCAACGTGTCATCAAGTTTTTCCATATATAGTTTATCTTTAAGCCTGTTTTTCTCCCAGCAGCTCTGCCCTCCCTTGTAGCAATTAAAGTGCATTCATAAATATTTTCATGCTAAACTGTGGGAAAGAAGCTGTGAGTAGCTTTGACCTCTGGGCAAGGTCAGATTTTGGAACGTACTGTCATGAAAAAATCAACACACCAGCACAGAAACCCTAGAGACTGCCGCCGTCCTTAGCTGCTTATCGGCCACTGGGGGAGCAGCCCCTGGACATTTTTGAGATTTTTTAAAACTATCCACTGTTGATATGGAAGCAGATATGATAACTAAAAATAAACAATTAAAAAATACACTGTAGATGTTTGTTCCAAATTATGTTTATCCATACCCAGCTTAGCTTTATATTTAGACAGTTTTGTAATACCAGATGGTCAGTCATTTTTGGTAACATGGTCACATCCCAGAAGATTTAGCCCACTAATGTAATTCTATTAAAACATCCCTGTAATTTTCCATTGCAACTGGAAGATCACATTCCTCTACTGTGAGTGATGGGCTATATATGATCAAGACTCATGTTTATTTGAGGGGCTCACCCAGTGGGTTCAATCCTGATCCCTGTTGTGACCTCTTTCCACAATTCCCAGGGCATAAAGGGACAATATAGCTGGACTGAATATCCAAATGTGTATTCATCAGGGACAGGGGAATGCCTTAGGTGATATAAAGCTGGAATAGGTGCCCCTATTCCACACCTTTCAGGCCTGGTGTGGAGGAAGGGGAATAGCAAGCGCATGCTGCCCTGTAGCAAGCCCCAGCTGGCCGACAGACCAATGGGGGCTGCTGAAGGTGGGATGTATTTCAGAGCAGACCTAGGGCTGTTCTAAAATAGGCTGGGGGCTGAACTGGTCCCTGGTTGGGTTTGGTATTGGGGAATCATCTCTGACTTTTTTGTGGCTCTCCTGCCTCTACTGTGCCTAACAAACAGACAAGATGCAGCAGCGGACTGAGCAGGACTAGGCCTGCAATGGGGAAGAACCATACGGCTGCACGCGAAGGGACCAAAGGGAGCTCCAAATGTGTCTGGTGAGTACTAGCCTTTTACTACCACAGGGAGGAGAGCTAACCTAAGTGGTGGCACGAAGCCACAGGCCATTGCTGAGGACCTCCCAAGCATGAAAGTCACTATGGACATTCTGCCACTCTTTAAGAAATGGGCACTGCTGTCTCTGGCCAATCACCACCATTGGCTTGTGCAAAGGGGACGTGGTCTGGGCCCTGGACCTATGTTCAGGCTACTCCTTGCATTCACAAGCACCAGGCGTGCAAGCATAGCTGTGGAGGAGGCATAAGCGGAAGGAGGCTCCTGGCTGAACTTAAACTGGTGATCTCAAAATGAAATGTTCTATAAGCCATTATCACTCTCCTGGGCCAGCCACTCGCCACCTGATACACACCAAAGGGATGATAGGACAGAAGTAGCTGAGTTGAGTGGAGAGTAGAAGTGAAAGCACATCGGGCACTGTGTCATGGTAATGAGAAAGGAAGGCGGGAGCTGAGAGGGGAAATGGAGGCTGGGGGGTAAGAAGTAGAAACATTTGTAATCCTGTCAAAAGCCTAGTCCACTCAACAAAGATCCACCGACAGAGCTAGAGACTGAAGACACTCCAAGCCCTAAAGAAGAGCTCTGTGTAAGCTTGAAAGCTTGTCCAATAAAAGATCTCACCCACCTTGTCTCTCAGGGATATTCCACACTTTTTACAGAAATACTGTGCTATAAATGGAGTTTGTATGTGTGCAAATATTAAAAAGCAAGCACAGAGGAAAGCTAATTACCGTCCTTAAAATAAATAAATCCTGCCCTGCCGTCATGGGTGGATGGGTGTGCTCACAGGCCCTGCTAACCCATGGTAAGCAGACATCTCTCTTTCCCACAGCAGATTCTGCCTCTCCAGTTCATTCTAATTCACTTTAGAGATGTAAGCAGGTTAGGCACTGAAGACTCACAATGCTGCACTAATACTATGTAAATATAGTAATTAGTTAATGGACATCCTTAATAAAATGGTGAGCTTTTTCTTAAGCATAAAAAGTGATTTCAAAGAGCAAAAGAGGTCTATACATTGGCCTCACCAGCTCTGAAGCCACGGACCTCCTCTGCAGTGGCTCTCAAGGTGCTCATTGGCATAGGTGTCTCCAGACTAACTTCTTAGAGCTGCAAGAGCTGGTCTGATGGTCATTTGCAATAGCACACCATTTATGGCTGCCAGACACTTCTCGCCACGCCGAACACAGCAAGTCACACCATGTTTAATTTAGTCCCTGTGCATGAATTGGGCCAGTTCAGTCCATGTTGATCCATGGGTGGAAGTAGCCTCTGCATGTGTATCTCTCCTGCCCCTATGGAAGAAAAACTTCAATCGCCTCTGTGGCTGCTTTGCACACTGTTCTGGACCATGTGGTCAGCTCTGTGCAAGAAGGGGGCAAACCAAGGGGGTGTATATCATTCCCCCACCAATGCTCAGGGGATATGCAGACAATTGAATTGTTTGTTACATTGCCTTTGGAGCTGATTGGGCGGGCGGGGGGGAAGGTGTGGTATCATGGGCAAGACAGCCAGAATGGTGAAGAGCGCTCTAGAGTTGGTGTGGAGTCCCCGTATTTCTGTATTGATCTTCCCCCATTCAAAGATCCAGGCAGATCTCCCTGGGTTTCAGAAGCTAACACTCCTACCTCTTGCATGGTGAGGCAAACCCAGTCTCATCAGGGTAGAATTTGGAGGGAACGTTTTCCTGACCCCACTCCTCTGTTTTTCCATTGGGGAGGAAGGGGAGGGAGCGATATTAGTGCCACCGTGAGATAATTAACCTCTTGGTTACTGATTAACAGACTGATTAACAGTAAGTGTATATCTAACAGAGTAGGTGTTACCTATAGCATAGTTCACCGCTGTACCTTCTAGCCATTCTTTTTTCGTACCAGTAAATGATTTCACTTTTGTTTTGTTAGATATAAGTCTTGTGGTTTGGTTTTAAATTCCCACAGTCTCTTCCTTTTTCAATTTCCATTGGGAGCTGAGGGGATGATGGGTTAGCCTGATTTGGATTATCAGTGGCCTGACATTCATGTGTAGCCATTCTGCAACTCAAGTCTACTGGATTTCTGCGAGTACCAGATTCTGGCCAAGTCTAATGACGTTATGGATGAAATCATCCCTGTGCAGAGGCCCTAGATTTGAGACCCTTGCAAACAGGACAAAAATGTGAATTACATAGTAGTTGGGCCTGGTGTTGGATTCTTTGCACAAGGGCTGAATTTCCCTAAAGAGAATAAAATTCTGCTGTACCATAGCTTTCTTTATTCTTGCATTCCTGGTATCAGAACAATATTGCTAGTGATGCAAATGTGCGAGATAAGACTGTTGAAATCATATCATATTTATTACATACATGAGATAGAAAAACAAATGACCAAAATAGTATCATTTTTGTGAGCCAGCAGGTGCCTGAAAGAGACATACATTTGTGAAGCAGATTTTTTATGGTATTGTAGTTTCTGGTTTTTTCCCCCCTTATGCTCATGAACAGAATACATGCTATGTACTGAAGTTTAAAGATGGCTTACAGACAAGGAATAAGCTAGTGCTGAAAATGGCAATAACTGTGATATATCCCATAAATTGGTGTTAAGGTAGAAATCAGCCATCTATACCGTAAATAAAAACATGGGGGAAAACAAATGTAACGTTCAGTTTTAAATATTAACATTGAAAATAAAATAAGCCCCAGGTCCCTCATGAATTACAGGGTTGTGATATGTGAAACAGAGTCCTTTTCACTTACAAAGTCCATTTCTTTGTCCGCAGGCAGAGCTTTTATCCTCTGGCAATTGTATTCTTGCTACTAAGTCTCTATGTTGTTTGTGAAGTCTCATTATAGTCAATACCCACAAAATCCAAACTCTGGTCTGAAATTGGGACTTCAGTGCAAGTACATTATCTTTCAGATTGCATCCTTGTATTCTCTAAGTGGTCAGTGCCAAGGCAAAAAGAGGACCATTCCCTTTATATCATGAATGTTGTCCACATTTAGGGGTCTCTGGAGTGCTTCTGTTTCAATAGGTTCTTTGTAGGCCCCTTTTCTCTCCAACAAAATGAAACATGCCACACCGTGAAGTGGCAGGTAGTAAAGTGCTTTATACAACGAAATATTTACATTTGGATAGGATCAGTTTTAACACTTTGTGGACAAAACTTCACATGCGCTGTACCTCTTAAGTAAAACAACATTGCTGACAAATGTCTGGCTTCTACTCTTAGTTACACTGCTGTAAACACAGAGTAATTCCATTGACTTCAACAGGTTCATACAGGTATAACTGAAAAAACCAATTTGGCCCATAACCTTTATGTACCCTACACATTCCTTTATAAGCATGCCGTGCACCACTCTTTTTCATGATGGCACGTGCTAATCAGACATTGTGCTATTACAGAGTAATTGCAAATGACACATTGCCGACAGAGCTCTCCCACTGATACAAACATAACCTCCAGTTCTGTAGCCCGCTGTCGTAATATTGGGCCAAAGTTTGATTGGGGGGTAGGGCGACAGTGCAATCACAGGCTGTGATCACAGCTTGTGCTGACATACCTGAGCTAGCTTTAATCTTCCTAGCTCCAATACTAAAGCAGTGGTGCCACGGCAGTGCAGGCTTCGGCATGGGTTAGCCCTGCAAATAGTTACCCAGGGTTGCAGACAGGTTTGCACAGCCTGCGCTGAAGCACGAGCTGCCGCAGCTTCATGGCACCAGGAGCCAAGCGACCAAGATTAAAGGTAGTTGTGTATGTCGGCCTGAGCTGCAATCTCTCCCAATGACTGCAGTCAAACACACTCAGCTATAGTACAGCAGTGTAAATACAGGGAACTCCTGCAACTTCACTGAAGTTATTCAGGCCTTACACTGGTGTAACTAGCAGCAATTTTTTTGTCCAACCTCTTTAGTTTATGGACATGATTTTCCTTTATGTATGCCAATTTTACACTGGTGTAACTTCATTGACGTCAGAGGAGTTACTCCAGAATTACACTGGGGTATGTGAGATGAGAATCAGGCCCTACCTTTTTTTTTTCTGTAACATTGGCTCACATGAGCATCCTTCCAAAGAAGATTTAGGAAAGTAAATGGACATTGACCAGGAAGGGTTACATTAGATAGAGCCTGTGAATTGGACCACAACCCTACACATTTTGGCACTATTTTCTTAGATTCCAGTTTTTATTTCAGAGGTCTTCTGTCTGTGAAGTTTGCATTTTGTGCATAAAGAAAGGCCCTACCTGTTTGTGCACTTTTAGTGGCAGTCTCTCTTTAAAATCTCCAAGACTTTTCTTCCAAGAGCTGATTTCCACTGGTGGACAAAACTTTTCATATTGACTATCAGTCTCCCAGTCCGAACTTCCTCATGCCCTGCTACCAGGTATTCCAAGCCTGTAAATCATCAAATTGGTCAGGGGTTGCATGGCAGAATGCTTAAAAAGGTATCTACACTGAAATCAGCCATATAATCAACTAGTCTGAAAGAAAAAAAACCCCTATATTTGTGTAGAAATACGGTATATAGAGAAAGAGGTGCATCAAAGACAGTGAGAGCTGCATGAGATGCTGTGTGCAAGCTCTGAATCTGGTGGTGACTAACACTGTGTAGGCAAGGGGCATGTGGGAAGTGGAGGCAGAGGAGGAGAGGGTGCTGGATAAAAAGTGCTCTTTTTTATACCCCGTTTACAGTTTTAATAGAAGTTGTTGGGTTAAATTCATTCCTGTGCAGGCCAGCATATGCCTTATGCATCACTTAGCCCCTCCCTTAAATCCTCAAATGAGGGTTTATGTGGGACATAATGTCCCACAGGCCTCACGTTGCCCTTCTTCTTCACAGGGGCAGATTTCATTCCTTTTGAGCCCCAGTTGTCCATGCTAAACTAGCATGGCAAGTGTACAACTTGTCTACAGGGTGTGTGCATGCCTTATGAGGGTGGCCCTAAAGGGGAAAATCATGATAATGCGCAAGCAAAGTACTGTACGTACTTCTACACCAATATATTTAGCTCTAGGGCTAAAGGCGAATTAAGGCTCAGAATGTGAACAGATTAAAATAATTTAGCATAGCAAAGCAGTTATTCTCACCAGTAATATCTTTATCTCTTGTTTTTTAGATATTTAAAAATACAGGATCTGCTGCAGATCAGTGAAGCAAGTGCCATGTGTATTCCTATTCTGTCATGGAAATTCACAGCTGCAGGTTAAATGCCTTTAGGAATACAATTAGTTACGAGACACTCCAGTGAGGCAATGGGGCTATTAGAGGAACTGGAATGAGCACCTGGAGGGTGCCTGAGGGCTTGCATTCAAACCAAAACGTGCTTCATTAAAATTCTGCCTCACCCAGACATTTGAGAGATATGTTAGAAGGGTCCTTCAAAGTCTTGCCTGATTTCTAGATGCTTCCACAATCCAGTGAAAAGCAGCTCCACAGAATCCTGACACATGGCTCCATCATCTGCCTTTGATGCCATAGGCCTGAGTCTGAACTCAGCTGATTTTACACGGGTGTCTTTTTGTTCACTTCAGTGGAATTGCTTAATTTGCACTGGCACTGATTCAGAAAGGTACTTAAGCAAGTGCCTGACCTTAAACGGGGGAACATATGCTTTCTGACTACCTTGTTGAGTCAGGGCAAGTGGGGGCAGAATGAGGCCCTAGAAGTTTCTTAGAAGGCTGCAAGTCATCTGACGAAACACTGGGCCAGGTTCTGACAGCACACAGGAACCCGTAAGTTGTCCTAGATGGGCAGCTGAGTCCCCTGGAATGAGGGGATGATAATGCTGATGTATGTTACGATAGCACCTAGAGGCCTCAACCAAGAGCAGTACCCCCATTGCACTAGGTGCTGTACAAACACAGAGTAATGGACAACCACGGCTGGTGTAAAGATGTCATAGTGGGTTCTATACGCGATCCTTCTGGCTCCCCATGGCCACTGCAGGGAGTGTTCTAAAGGGGGCATGTCAGGGGTGTGGGTGTTCTAACTTGTTCCACCGAGCCTCAATATCTAGACAAGACAAAGCATGCTTAGATCCATCTTCACCACCTACAACGCCCATGACCCTTTGCTGTACCTAGGCAGAGCTGAGGAGTTAGCCCAATGTAGGCAACATTAACTCCACAAGTAAAGGATATATGTATATATATGTATATAGGATACAATTTACTATCTGTTACATCTGAGTTTTTGGGCACACACAGTCATCTCTCTGTAATGTAAACACAGGATACATATTACAGGAGGCCTATTTGCAGAGCACTCATTATGGTTGCATCAACATTTCTGTTAGGAACATCATTTTTCAACAGATCGTAAAATCTCCCTGGCTGAGGATGCTTGGCATGAAGCTCTCAGTATGGGAGCACATTTTTTTTTAATTAGCAGTTGATTTTGTAGGCTTGCTTTTTTAAAAAGCTGCTCAGCTTTTTTTAATGGAAGTGCAAAAAAAAACCTAAAAAGCTTCCTGAAATGTCTCATTCTGGTCTTCAAGGCTGTGAATTTCACCTCAAATTCCTTGCATTCAGTCGTGGGGAACTCCGTTCTTTTCCTATGTTTGGCAGAGCTGCGATTAGGAAGTGGAGTCTGTTTCCTTGAAGGTGACTGAGACACTTAAATCTTTTATGTTTATTGTCCTCTCAGAAGTTCACTTTTGTGCTTGCGTGTGTGTGTTGGAAATATTCCTTGTAGGAACATAGCGAGCTTATCATCTGAGCAAGGGGGTGATGCGATTTGATGAGTGTTTTTAGATTTTCTGGCTGGAAATGCCAAGAACTGTGCCTCTGCTCCGTATTGCTTGGGTTATGTGGCACAGAGTGAAAACATGCTATTTTTACAGTATTTTTCTCTTTGATCTGTTTCATGTTTTAGGGAAATGTTTTCATAGAAGTTATACGTGAGGAAATCGTTTCTTGTCTGCTTTGACTTTTTGTCCTTCTGTTCCTGGTTTTTACTGATCTGAAGGCTAGGAGTTCCTATCCTAAGAGGAGCGTAAGTGGATTATCTGAGTAATAAATATGATATTGTCAGCTGGCCAAAAATTAAACTTGGGTTTCTTTTTTACTTGCCCTCTAGTTGTTGAATGTGAACGGTGCACTTGGTTCATGCTTTCAAGCTTTTCTCCATGACCATAAGGGCTAGAAACTTACTATTTTTAAATGAAAGCTGAGAGTCTTTTGCAATCACAGGACTCTAGGAGCTGGGGCATTAAGAAAAACACCAGCTGTCACAAGACTGCAAATATAAGTCCTGATCCAGTGATGAACTCCATGGAATCAGGCCCCTTTGCTTGTCGCAGCAAAGCTCTGTGTTGGTACAGGGTCAGCTCATGCCATCTCATTCAGGATCAAGGCCTTTGCCCCTTTTCAAGCTCAGGGAATGTTTGCAAGCATCTCACTATTTCCTTAAATTAATTCATTGCTTCAACTCATTTAATTAATTTTAAAATGTGTTTTTACTGTACAGATGGATTGCAAACAATTCGCCCAGTGTTGGATGGCTTGTCATTGTGTTACACTTGAATAAAACTGGAGTAGGACAGTGGAAGATCAGGGCAGCAAAACTGAAAATCTGAGCTTGCGATTTGCCAGGTAAGTCCCACAGAATTGGCTCTGTTCCCTAATTGGAAAAGTATGTTTGTATGCAAAATTAAAGTGCTGTTTCCTTGAGTGTACACTCATTTTGCTTTTCATGGACATTTCTGATAGGAAAATTCGCAAATGTTCCCATAGAGTTGAACAACAAAAGAGGCACAAGGTGTAGCTGAAGTGAATGTGGTATCAGAGGTGAAAGAGTTGTATTTCTAACGGCTTTCCCTGCAGACCATATCGCCAGCCTGAGCAGATGTTTCTGAGTTCTTCTTTCGGCATGCAGTAGTTTAACTGCTACTAAGCATCATCTGTTGAAAACTAACAGAGATAAGTGCAATTTGCACACTTACATACATTTACAATTAATGTGTGTCAAATGCATGTTTTTGAATATTTGCCCCTGTGACCACACCACCGACTCTTCTTAGATGTCTGAGTAGCAGCAATTTTAATTCACTCTATGGTTGGCTTTTAACCTGGTGAAATACAGAGCCAGATCCTCTGCTGGTGTGAATTAATAAAGTTTCATGGAAGTCAGTAGCTTTTCACTGTTTTACACCAGCTGAGGATCTGACCCCTAATATTCTTTGTTCTTCAACCCTAGTGGAGTTTCTCCAGATTTATACCAGTAGAGCTGAGATCAGAAGCTGGCCTTTCCTGTTTCTCTTTGCTTTGCATATAGAAACATTAAGAACCTGTATCCATTGCATTAGAATGCTTATGGATTTTTGCAGCTATCCCAAGTCTTACGTGCTTAAATAATAAACTCATGCAGAGGGATGCTGATTCACCCTACTGCCATACAATGAGAAGTATATTAAAAAGAATTCCTAAGTACATCTGCTCTACCTTCCATATGACTGAAGGCCAAATACTAAGTATTATTTCTAAAGACGAGAAAAGATTGCAAAAATCTCCACATGGTAACTTTTTTGAGTAATTTCATGTCTTATGTTTTGCAGGTGACCTTCTTCTCACTAAGTGAAAAATCTTCCTATTGCTAAATATGTAAAGAAAACCTCAGTATTAAAATCTACATTTTGTTCAGGTAATTTCAGGGGTTATCTGAACAAAACCTACATAGAACCTATATAGCATAGAATAGAATAGAACAGAATAGAAAATGTTTCCCTTAAATTAGTTATTAGCTACTGGTTTTTCTTTGAATAGTAAAAACGATAGTTTAGATGGATTTTAGTTTCCCTGTATTGAAAAATTCTGTCTCTGTATTTCTTACTCCCAGAGGCAGCGGGCATTGTTTTATCAGGACTGATTATACTTCATTTGAAACTAAATATCTGTTCACTGAAAGCTTTCCAGCCACGCCCAGAGAAAAAGTTTCTTTTATTTTATTCTAGTCTAAATTAATTCAGTATTACTTCTGAAGAAGGCATTCTAAGTGTGCGCTCCTTTGGGAGAAGGTTATAACAGCAGAACAGTAATGTGGCCAGATACAGAACTGAAAACTTGAATGTGTTATTATGGCTCCAAAGCAAAATTAGATTTGAAAAGAACGCTATCCTGTAGGTACCTGGCACTACATGCAACTGCTTTCAGTAGTCCAAGCAGTGAGTGACTGGTGGGTTAGCTATGTAAAGTTGTAGTACTGTAATTCTGCTTTACACATAGCAGATTCACCCTTCAAAATGTGAAGTGAATAAGGATTCTCTATATCAAATAAAAGAATTCCATTGAGAGTGCTCTTGGAGCTTAAATGATAGAGTAAAATTCAGTGTCTTATTCAGTGCAGGACTATACCTTAAATACACTGGGAGATGGGGTGGAAGAATGAGGAAGAAATCAATATAAATTTGATGGGCACATTACTTTTCACAAAGCCAAAGCCAAATACCTACCAGGATTAAGAATTGGACAAGTGCAGCCTCTGTTAGTCCAGGATTCCGGGTAGAGAGTTCGCTTTCCTCGCAGAATCTTAAGCTTTGTTGATTTCAACACTTTCTTGATCTTCACATTTACTTCTGCATGGGAGCCTTTGTCATGAGCAGATAAAATCTTTGCTTTCACCACTGGGAGGGCACAATTTCAAAAGCAGGAATACATAAAATGGTCACACCCACCTCTCTTTCTAATGCAGTGCTGAGTCACACAGGCAAGGACCAGAGTGACTACAAACTGCAGAATTAGCCTGACAGCAGCATACATCTTCAGACTAAGCCTGTGGCTATGTCTACACTGCAGTCGCAGGGTGTGATTGCAGTTCAGACCTTCGCTAGCTTTAATTTACCTAGCTTGGAGACCAGCTGTATGGGGTATGGTATCAGGTCAGGCCGTACAAGCCCACCCAGGGCCCGCTAGCCCTCACACAAGCGAGCATTGTTGCCTTAACTTCACTGCTCCAGTCCCTGAGCTAGTACTTGAGCTGCAATCGCGCCCTGCGATTGTAGTGCGGACGCACCCTGCGAGTCTGACTGTCAGACTAGTGACATGCAGAAATCAATACTTTGCAGTTGCTGGAGAGAACGCTGGGTTAGTTTGATTTGCACGGTGACGATTGCAGATCCTACAAAACAGCGGGGAAGGGGATGCTGAGTGGCCTGACTTTCAAAAAGCTCTGCACCCCCCTGCTCCACAGGAGGTCAGCGGGAACTGCTGCTTGTGCAGCCCTTTGGAAAATCAGCTTAAATATATTTTTAGGAACCTAACTTTGGGCTCCTGGTTTTGCCAACTTTGGCCAAGGTGCAGGAAGTAGAATGATAGGCGCCTGAACAGTATTGCCGTCCCCATCCCTCTCATCTCCAGCTGCTGATACTCCTGCGTTTGGCAGAGCAGCTACATTAAGACATGAAGGCCACTGCCCACCGGTGTTTGGGCTCGCTGATGCCCTCCCACTTTCCACTCACAGCAGACCTTTTCTCAGTGTAAAGCGGGTGCCTGGAGACTAGGATGGACGTGTGCCAGCTGTATGGAAACTCGTGCAGGATGCAGAGTGGCTTCTCTTTCTGCACTTGGTCTGTGCACAAAACCCACTTGGTATTGACGCTGGCTCTGGAGGTGTAATTTCCAGCTTGGGGAGACATACCCGTGCTAGCTCCGATTGTGCTAGTGCGCTAAAAATAGCAGTGGTACTGCAGGTGTTGGGAGGGGCTGGCCACCTGAGTACATACCTAGCATCTCAGACGGGATTGTACTCAGGCAGCTAGCACATCCTGTTGCCCATGCAGCCGTGGCTACACCTACACTGCTATTTTCAGTGCATTAGATTGATCAGGGCTAGCTCACATACAGCTATCCAAGCTGAAAATTACACCTGCAGCGCCAGGGTAGAGATGCCCTTACAGTCCTGCTTCCATGCTGTGCAAGCTGCTGCAGAAATGGCCTCTAAGACACGATGCCGGTGATGGTATTTAACAGCTTCTTATGATGTTGCTTTATTTAGAGTCTATATTGCACAGTATAAGAAGACTCTTTTTCTACCCTGCAGCCCTTCACTTCAAGCTTATGATGAGCCCTACAATTCATCTGTTGTCTCTGTAACTTAGCTGACACCCTTTAACACTGAGCAATGAAAGGGTGGGAGGCCTGAGTGCACTTCAGATAAGATTTACAAAGTTGGTTTTTTGCTTTTATTTCTTATCTTTTGCTAGATTAAACACTGTCACTATCGCAGTCAGGAAGCAAAGCAAAGCAGAGATAGATTTTTTTTTCTAATACCACTAAGCCAGGGCCATATTTCAATGACACGCGGCCCCTTGAACTTCTCTTTGTGGGTCGCTGTGCAGTCTGTAATGGCATGGATTATCTCTCAATGCGTTTTAAACTCTAGCACAAGCAGGTGCAAAATAGTTTGAAAGCTCATGAAAGAAAGGGAGTGTTAGGCAAAGAATTCCTTCGCCTGCATGGTATGGAGGAGACAGTTCATTGGCATACAGTGATATGGCTCAGCATAGATAAAGTTTTCCCCTTACTCCTTTAATCTCATCATGCAAATGCTGTAACATCACGCCATTTCAACTGCTGAACTCTTGCTGACAGGGTGTCAGTTCTCAGGAACAAACTCTTAAGGGTCAGAGGAAAACTCTTCTCAATGAATGGTCTGTGGCCATGGAAATCACCCCCTCTTGTGAGTCATCAGAACTCAAGAGTTGGTGGCCTCTAGGCAATGGTGCAGGGTGGACCTTTTGGACAAGGTTTTCCTTTTAGTATTGGTCCTTCAGTCAAGGGCGTTTTCTAGTGCTGAGTGAATGGATAATGGAGCATGACACTTTATTATGCTTGACCATTATGCATAGTGTGTATATATGTGTGTGTGTGTGTTTATAATGATATATTTTGCACGTTACCTAACTACTGTGGTGACTGGCATTAAAGAAAGGTCCAGTCCTGCATTTCTTGGACTCAGTCCTCCCACTGAAAAACAAGAGGGCTTTGGAGATGCAACATATGCGAGATAAAGTTCCAAATGTGTCAATAAATAAGTAATTTTCTTTATAATTGCTCCTTGAAAATTATCTTGGGTATAATCAGAACACAGGCAAACTGGGTATCTGCCGAGTGATGTGCCTAGTTAGTTTTTATGGGAATCCATCTCTGATACTTGGCTTTTCCTATAAATTGCAGTAAGAGAAAGAAAATTTATTACATCCTTTCTTCAGCTTTTGCTGTTTTAATCCATTTCCATGAGGTAAGCACCAGCTCTGCTGTACTTACACTCTTATATAGACTCATCAAACGGCTCTTTATGTACTAACAATAATCCAACCCAACAAGAATATGTTCATCTTGTAACTCACCATATGTGTACTTCATTCCACAGAAGACCTTGGGATTCCCTAAAACTTGTTCTTTGCATTCACATTTACCTGTGGAAACAAACCAAACCAAAAGTGTCTCATGGATAGTACCCAAAAGATTGACACACGTAGCAAAGGGAGGGGATGGACTGGATCAGGAGTAGGTGATGGGAAGCCAAGCCTTTCACTCCAGTATTGCTGGTTTATATCAGCCTGAGTAGGTTGAGACAGGCTCTGGGATGAAATGCTTGCCCCATGGAAGTCAGTGAGAGTTAACTTCTCTGTGGCCTTCTCTCACATTAGCCTTACGTGGTGTAACTCCAGTGACCTCACTTGAATTATTCTTGCTTTACAACTGAGTAAGTGAGAGGAGAAGCAGGCCCACAAAGTCACTACCCAATGCCTGTCTATTCAGTTGTCTGTGTGAGAGGATTTTGAGGGTGCCATCACTTTCCAGCAGACATGAGCCACCTCTTAGAAGAAAAACCCACTGTTACCATTCATAACCTTGCACAGAGAATAAGAGAGTGAGAGCACAGCAAGCATGGGTAACCAAGTGCCAGACTCAGGCAGACTGCACACGCAAAAAGTCACCTGTATTTTCATTAACACAACTCCGCCCATAATGCAGTTTGAAAATACCCACAGAACACCAGCTGAGACATAACTGAGCATCCTTTTCCCTATTGCACGCTCATCGCCCCAACTCTGAAAAGCATGTATATGGCTGAAGCACAAGCCTGTCTTTCAAACATACAAGCTACCTTTAATTAACGTCAAGTTTATTTATCCTTAAATTGGAACCTTTCTATTTTTACCCTTTAATATTAGAAACTCCCCCGGCTCCCACCAGCCCCGGCTCTGTGCCACACAAGGATTCGCCTATGCCAGAGGAATGCTCAGCTGGGCAGATCCATCAGCTGTCTACCCGTTTGTGCCACAGGAGTGGCACAAAGTGGCCTGAACCCAAAGACTTCCCAATATAGCTTGCGATGTTCTGTAGTATGCCCCTCTGTGCAGTAGTCTTATAGTGCTGCCCTTTGTATCTGTACGGTTAGGGGTTTGCCAGAGTTTTCATTTTAAGCCCCTAACCCAGCACTGCTCTTAAGCAGGAGCTAATTTTATGCCTGTGTGTAGTTCCACTAGACTTCAACAGCACTTGATCACATGCTTAAAGTCAAGCACAGTGCTTAATGGTTTTACTTGGTCAAGGCCCAACCCCCTATCTTTAGGGGTTCAGCTAGAAAATTTGGCTCCAGGCTGAAGGTATGTTCACAAGATCTTAGCCCAAGAGGAATTCTTTTTTGCATAAACTCTAAAAGGAGGGGGGAGAAAACTCTTACTATTTTGAGTTACAGTACAAAAATCAGAAGTGATTTTTTTTCTGATTCTATCTTTGCGTTTGTACCAGTCAAAATTTGCTTAAAATGAAATGTTGCAGATTGTTATGGTGTAAAGCAGCTTAATGGCTATTGTGATCTTGGAATAAATATTTCTATTTAAAGACACTAGGGTTTTTTCCCCCACTTAATACATCCTCAGGATTCTTATCATACAATTTAGTGCAAATATAGAAATGGCATCAGGTGTACCGTCATCAATCTGCACAACACAAAGGCACAAAACACAAACACAGAACACAAAGGCAAAAGACAAAGGCTCTAGTTGTGGGATCCTTCTGCTGGTGAATGATTACTCATGTGATCAGTCCCACTGAAGTAATTAAGACTATACACATGAGTAAGTGCTCACCAACAGAGGAGATGTATAATCAGGTCACATTGCTTACTGATAATCATATGCAGCACCAATATTACACAATGCTTTTTAGGAGGATACGTGGAAAATAACTTCTCCAGCTGAAACTACAGTTGCACCGAGGTAGTCTGTAACCATGTTATAAACCACAAAAGTTTCCAAACTTAATATGATAGTCTGGGAAAATTATGGAATTGTCACTCTTGTTTTAGAAACTCACTAATTACATATCTACTTAATCTGGAGGATATCACACTCCTTAATTAATATTGTCATTAATTTACCCAAGAGAATATAACCACTCTGGGCAAATATGATATAAAGGAGATTATTAAAAACAAAATAAAACAAAAGAGCATTTAAAATTATTATAGAAATATGAAATGTTCTGGTATAAATGCGCAAAAGCCTGAAAATTCAGAACTCAGGATAAAGAACACAGGCATATACTCAAGCTTTCAACTCCTACACACTGGGATCAGATTTTAAGAGGGGACTGTCTGCCTAGATTTTAGATATCCTTGTATATGTGAGTTGAAGAAAGTCTTTTAATGTTCCTTAGTTGTTTTTTATTGGTAATCGAACAATCCTGAATGTTGGACATAACGTTCTTTGCTACCACCATTGCTAAGGCATTAATCCAAAGCCCCGGTGCTCTTCTGCATTTTCACAAACCACTTTAAAAGACCCCTTTTTTGTTCAATCTCCTAGTAACAGGAGTGGAGATGAGAAATACGTTTCAATCAGCTATCTCACCTGAATGTCGAAGAGCAGAGAATCCTTGTTCATCCTCCCATCCCCATGCTGGCTCACTCTCATTAAACACAGAGTGGAAATCAGGAATGTCATGATGCCAGACTATGTCTGCACTGTTGTAATAAAGGGAAATTTGTGAAGCATTTCTTATAGAGTCAGTAGAAAATATCACAACTTCAAGAAAATTATCACACTTACTATCAGTGAGCCATTTTTCAGAAATTTACCATAAAGTTTCTCCTGACTTACTGGTATTGTAAAACACACAAAAATGAGTATTTTTAGAAGGTGAACAGCTTGATCATTGTAAACTCCTAGATTTGTGTTAGGGATCCATGTTTGGTATAAAATATATTTTAGGAATTTGTGTGCTATATATAATCTCCGTGAATAGACAAGATCCACAGAAGGATCTGTTTATACAGCTCAGAGACTTTCAGTTCAGAATTCAGAAGGTATCCTCATGACCATCTCGTCTGACCTCCTGCACATTGCAGGCCTCACCCACTCACACCTGTAATAGACCCCTACCCTCTGGCTGTGTTACTGAAGTCCTCAAATCATGATTTACAGACTTCAAGTTACAGAGAATCCACCATTCACACTAGTTTAACCCTGCAAATGACCCAGGCCCCATGCTACAGAGGAAGGTGAAAAATCCCCAGGGTCTCTGCCAATCTGGCCCAGGGGAAAATTCCTTCCCAACCCCAAATATGGCTGGTCAGTTAGACCCTGAGCATGTGGGCAAGAACCAACAGCCGGACCTCAGCCAGGTTTGCCTAGAGATGGTAATTGGTAACCCAGGCCTCCTTAGATGGCTTGATTTAAAATGTTTTCTTCTCTAGCATCCAGTAAGTTAGGGCTTGACCTTTTTCCATTTCGGTCAGTGGGACATTTGTGATTGATTGCAACGGGAACAAGAATGAGCTCTTCAATCTTCTTTCAAGTGTACGGAAAACCTCTCCTCCACCCCCCATAGAACTGTAGGAGCCTGAAAGTACCAGCACCAAATACCTATATGTCAGGAAGGGGACCAGTCTTGACCATGTCATGACCAGTGATACTATAATAAAATGGGCCATTCTCTTGACATATTATTGTTAACAACCTAAACATATTACTGACCCAAGATCCTGCTTCTGTATCATCTAAAAGTCTGACTGGCTGAACTTTGAAGCCCAACAAAATAATACATACAAATATGATAAGGCCAGTACATCCAATGGGCACATGCACATGAGGGTGGATGTGTTTCCCCCTGGGCTCCATGGAAACCACTGTGCTGGTCATCCATGGGCTCTGTGCTCCACATGGGGACAGAAATGGACGCCTGTGAATCGAGGTTTGGCTGAGTTTTACAGCTCCACCTGTGTTCAGACCTGCTATACCCACTCTATCTGGGTCCCCTGTGTGACTGCTACAGCGCTGTTGTAGGGAAACCAGTCAATGGCAGCCCAGCTCCAGCTATGGCCATGCTGCCATGAGGAGATAGTTGGGCCAGGAGAGAAACACAGTGGGGCAGCCGTCCATGCAGATAGCTCCTGCTTCCATGTATCTAGATGGCTTCTTCCCCATGGATCCTCTCAGCCTGAAGGCTTGGAAGGTATCCCCTGCTAGCTCTACAGGCAGCAAAAGAATTCCCATCAAAAGCCTTGAAATGTTTTGTAGGAAACTGGGGCAGGTAATCACATGGCGCTTTTAGTCTTCTCTGGCTCCCTCCAACAGGTTTCTCCATGGGAGGAAGGCAATCTGGCCCAGTATTGGCAATATTTATCCATTTGGATACTGAGTATCGTCAGGTTTTCTGTGGTACCAATTCAAATAACGTCCACCTAAAATCATCAACACTTATTTCACGTATCTGGGATATGAATGCCCATCATCTAATTGTGTCCGTGGGCCTGGCCGCTCACCTGCTTATGCAGTCCCCAGTAAGTGGGTCGCAGCTGCCGGCGCAGTCACACGGTCCGCAGCCATACTCTCCCAAGCCCCAGTATCCCACCATGCACCGGTCACACTGAGGACCTGACACTCCAGGTTTGCAGGGGCAGTCACCGTTGCTGGGGTCACAGAATGTACTCGTGCTGAAAGGAAGCACGGCTGATCCAACGGCGTGGCAGGAACACACTGGAGTATCAAAGCAGACGTGTGACGTAAGTGTATTTGTGATGGAAAGCTAATCATGCTAGATATGAATGCAGAGCAAACAGATTTGTTCACCTAGCGCATGGCGGAGCTTGATGTGCTTCCTGCACACTGGGGTGGGCAAGGGGGGGAGGCAAGGAATAGTAGATTGGCATAGTTACCAGAGGAAACATTGCTACATTACTGAAAGTTTACCCAAAGTTGCCGGACAGGCACAGCAGAGACATTTTTCAATCATTACATGAAACGTGACCTGACAATAAAGCAAAACTTTTGTATGAAATAGTGTGAGACGCATACCAAACCTCCAGTGGTTCTAATAATGATGATGTTATTTCTGGACTTTATTCTTCTTACTTGTACGAACCTGACCAGAGGAATTCCCTTTAGAAATGACAAGACTTTAACTTTTGTTGTATTATAATTAGTCAAACTAGCTTGGTTTCATGTCATGTTTTGCCAAAAGTGAAAAGTACTATGTAAGTCAGCTTATAACTCCAGGGCCCCAATTCAGCAAGGTACTTAAGCACATGCCTAACTTTAAAGTTTGCACTGAAGTACCTTGTTGAATCAGCACCTGTTTGAAAATGTCATTTTAATTTAAATGATGAGTAAAATGTAGACCTTTTTTGGCATTTAAAAACAAAATAAAGTGGCTATTTTGAAATGCTGAATAAAAAACGAGGGCTCTGATAATGAATACGGACAAATGCCATCCAGCTCTCATACAGATCCTGAAACATGGATTTTTCTGAGTTTGTGTAAAGTTTTGTGGACTGAAAAACTCAAAATACTCATGATCACTGAACAAGAAAGGGTCCACTTCACTCTTCTTCCAGTTTCCTCTTTTCTGTTTACAGTCTCACCTCGCAGCAGCTCTCCATTTGGGTGGAAAGAACTAGACGTGGCTCTTTCTGAAGACCATCTGTGTTGGTCAATACGGCAGCCACAGGGATTGTTAGGGAGCAAGTTTTTCTTCTTAGGGAAAGGGAGGGGGCAGTTGGGACAAAGGGAGAGAAAGACAAATCCCACACTCCAGAATGGAAAAATTTGGAAGACGCTGTATATGAAAGTTTGGAATTTTCCTCCCCTTTAACACATTTTTCCACATATAATCTAGGACTCCTTTTGCTGTCTTTGGCATTCAACGTACAGGATTAAAAAGGTTTTAAATAGGGGATTTTTTGGGGGTGCAAATTTGAATACCAAAAAATTGAAGCTGAAAACCAAAATAATTTGATCTGGAAACACCTGGCCAGGGTGCCTCATGGGAGCTGTCATTTGGATGCCTCATGGTCTCATTCTCCATTATAGGCTTGGGCTTCCAGGTCAGAGAACGTCTCCCATGGTGCACTATAGTCGTCTTAGTGAGAGGAGGCTGTGCAGCAGCGTGAGAGTCCCTGGTGTGGTGCATCACGGGATATGCAGTCCAGCCAAGGAGCCCAGCCCATAAAGGAGAAAGGGGACACAAGTCAACCGCACAGCAACTCCACTAGGCACCCCCGTGTCATTTACAAATCTAAACATTTCAGTTTTCAGCCATTCTTTTTTTGACAAAAACAAAAAATTTCACAGAAAGTGAAAATTATTGTTTAGCCAAAACCCCAATTTTCTGTCCAAAACAGTTTGGACAGAACATTTTCAACCATCCAAGGGTTTTACCTTTGCTGCTGTGGAGGCAATACAAGGAAAGGCACTCCCTACAGCACCACCATGCTTTCTTTGCCTCAGAACACTTATTGCTTTGCACATAACTTTGATTCTGACCTGATGACGTTTTTGCGATTTCCAGGGTTTGATGTACCTGAACTGCAGTTTTAACATATTAAGTTAGCCTTTAATATTGACAATCAGTTTACAATACTGACTGTGGTTCCAGAATCTTTGCAAAAAGAAAACAAAACCAAAACCACAACAACCTCAAAACAACTCCCTCTCCAGCCCCTTGTTCCCCAAACAAATATAATTATATAAAATAAGACGATTAAAAATCATCTCCACAAAATGCATAACTAGCTGCAGGCCATAGACTCCAGTACCTTTAATTGCATAGTTTTCAGCAGTGCTCGCTCAGGCTCGCATACCTTTCTCTTGAAGGCTGTCAGGTATTTTACATTTGACACATGCATCCAAACGTGCTATTTTCTTACTAGATGCAATGGATATTTATGGCATTTCTTAACCCCCTTAGGGAGAAATTAAGTACCCTACACTCTCGTGGTCTCATGTACTCAGTGGGCTAAATTCACCAGTGACATACATGGATTCAATTCTGTTGATGTCAATGGAGTTGTACTCCCTTACGTCAGAGATGAATCCAGTCCAGTCGGTTACATTTTCACCAACATTTTCTTCATTTTTTCCAAAGAGCTGCAGTTTGGAGACCCAGCTTCCACAGCTTAGTGGGTTCGGCAATACCATGGCTAGTAGCTAAAATACCCCTATGAAAGCTGTTAGAAAAGTTCCAGTCTGAGCATAAGAGGGAAGTGGACGGAATCAGAGAGGCACATTTCATTGATTTTATTTTTAACTCCCCTCTTACAGGCAGTCAGAGTCAAATTTTCAACCATCCCCAATCCTCATATTTGCTAACCTGCATTTCTGTGTGTTTATCATTTGAAATTTGGAAGTATCTCCTGGAAATTTGCCCCTAAAATCATAGTAGTGAAACATTCACAAGTGTTCTGGACACTGCAGCTCAGAAATATCTCTCGCCTGTAGAATGAATATTCCTTTATCCATTTGAAGTATGATTCTCTTAAAAGAGTCTTTTGAGCATGTCAGACCTGCCTTTGGAAGCTGGAAAGGTGCCATGCAAATTATATAAAGAGGCCCTGCAAACTCTCAACCTTCCCGCGCCCCCAAAAGGAAATATTTTAATTTCCTAGAGGCCAGAAAGATTATTCAAGCAAATTCACACTATTCTTTGCTAATCTGAGCTAGGATGCTCAGATCAGCACTACTGTAGCCACAAAACAAAGATAGTCATATACTTACGGGATCAAATTTAGAGCTGATGTAACTGGAAGCAGCTTCTCCCGCAGAAGACTTAGGGTCAAATTCAGTGCAGGAAGCAAACTGGTGTGCAAAAGCTACACACTGGATGTAATATGGTCAGCAAATGATGCAAGTGGGAATGGAGTGTAAAGTCCACTGTTCTGGTATTCAGTGAATCAGACTGTCAGGCCTGCTATCTGCTAAGGCTGCTTTGTACCAGTGCAAAACTGCTCCAAGACCTATCTGAAAGGCTACCATGCATAGGGAAATCCACTGGTGATGTAAGCCACCCCCATGCTAGTCCCCCGAGAGTAAAGCACATGACTAGAATATTGGTACACCTTGGTGATTCTCAGCTGGAAAGGCCCTAGGAGGCTGTTCTGTTATGCCTGGTATCCATCACAGTGTCCTATAACCCTTTGTACCCCTTTTCCTCCTGAGCTGCACAAAAACTGGCCCCCAGGATCTGGACCAAAGTAATTGCACAAAATGAGTGTAAGCTAAAGGGCTAAGAAGAAGGTGGTTTATCAGGGAAAGCAACAGAAAAGTATGTGATAAAATGGGTAATTTGGTACTTTCCTCTCTCCTTTCCAAGATACACCCCCTTCTGCCTCCTCAGCATGTCTGTTATATTTGTTTCACATCTGCTGGGTCTGATCCTTGGCCCTGCTATGGCCCCTTTCCGCCATTTTGGTAGTGAAAAAGGGACTATAATACTGGCTAGCTGACTACCTAGGGATCCACTACACCATTCCCTGTGCTGGGGCCCGGCCTAGGGGGTGTGGCTGGGGCAAAGAGGATATGGCTTTATTGTCCCACCATTCTGGTGATCCCTGCCTGCTTGTTGGCATATCAGTGTCGGTTAGGAGGGTGATCTTTATGGCATTTTTATACTGGCAAGATTCCTGACGTAGATGCATTTATACTGGCAAAAAGGTACTTTTGCTGGCATAGTTTACATTTGGGAAACTGGGATAAGCTACTGTAACAAAAGCAATCTTTTGCTGGAATAAGGTGTGTCCAGACTAGGAGAGTTTCCCAAGTTAGCTATACTGGCAAACTTCTCTACTGTAGGCTAGATCCCAGAATGCTGTCTTGGACAGTAGCAGGTGGTGCAATGCAGAGTAGCTTTGAGGCTGTTCTACATCGTACCAAGAGCCTAATCAGCTCCCAGCTGGCTTCAATACTGGGGAAGCACAAAGGCTGACGCTGAGTTAATCTGAATATTTTTGTATGTAGTTTTAAAAATACAGGAAGTGTGTGCAATGTATATGTGACCGGAGTTTAAGATAGGCACATACTGTGAAACACAGTAAAGAAATAAAGTGCATTCCACAGCTGTTCAGAATACATGCAATAGATGCTCCACATCACAGAGTCAAACAGTTAAACGCCCAGACAAAACAAGAACATCATGAAAAAAGGAAAGTAAATGTTTGAATGTGTAGGGTCAGGACACAGCAAGAAATTATTTCTAAGGGAGCGATGACTTGGAGCTTGGCAAATACAGGTACTGCTTTTTGTGGTCTGATGATCTGCTCCTCTTAGAGCTGCTTTTGGCCTCTCTTTTCTCCAACCAACTGTCCAATCCCTAAATAAAGGGTCTGTTGGAGAAGCGCCCTGAAGAAGCAGAGGCCACTGGAGCAGTGAAAATCTGTGGATGTGGATGGTTAGATGGGATGCTGCTTCTTGGAGAATATATTTATAACCTTAGAGAAAAGGCTCAGGGGAATTCCTATCACATGGGTAAAATGTGGCCTTCACATTGGGGAGTCTTTACTGTGCATAATACAAAAAATCATAAAATCATGGAAGTTAGAGAGGGGAAAAGGCTGTAAGATCATCCAACCCAGCCCCCTCAACAAGACTGTCAGTCTATATTCAAAGACCAGCTATGACTAAACTCAGCAGGAGACAGATCATTCTCTTCCTCTAATTCAAGCGTAGTGGTTTTGAGATACCAAAATCCAGTAGTATAACACATCAGAATACTTAGTGCTTGGCATCTACAAAGTGCAAATATCTGTCTGTCTTTGCGTGGGAGCTGATGTCTGGGACTAGGATTGTGTGTCGGAAACTCCTAAACAGAAATCCTGCCCCTTCTGAAGTCAATGGGAGTTTGCCATTGACTTCAGCAGGGATCAGGTTTTCCTCCCTAGATCTGTGTTATGAATGAAGGTTTTGGTTTTTTAAGCTGCCAGTTAACTGTTTGGTATTTCCAAAGGGTATCTGAAAAAACCTGTAGTATAAAAGCAAAAATAAACACAGCAGTTATAAACCTGGTTTCTTGTCCCTGTTTATACTGTAGCTGAGACTTAAAAATCCATGAGAAATATAAAATAAAACTGGAGATGGGGAGGGAGAAAAGGAGTAACCTTCAGTCAGATTGCTATGTTAAATGTTAGAATGCCCTGTTTTATCTGGTACACACCTACTCCTGAGCAAATATTATATACTGCTAACCTAAAAGTATCTTTAAAGATTATGGCCTAAGAACTGCTTTATTTACTTTGACCTTGGCGCCGTTTTAATTTTCATTGCTACTCTGTGGTTGAGCAATAATGTTGACTTGAACTAAGTACAGAATACTACAGTCTTCTCTATAAGCATAAAAGGTTATCATACATGTTCCTTGTTACTACAAACCATGCACAACACAAAACTTCGAAACATTTCATGCACAGACTTATGTAATTTCCTTTAATAGTGTTCATTCATTTGCTGCTCAACTGGAGCTACCCAAAATAACACTAACCCTGTATGAGAAAGCCTCTTGGAAACTGTAGGGGTACTGAAATATTCCATACAGGGAATACCAGTCTCACCCTCAACATTATACTCTCTGTGACTCCCATTCCTCAATACTGCACTATGGGATCCCACAGATGAAGATGGCTGCTTGTAAGGCTTGGATGGATGTCTAGAAAGAAATGGTATGCTAACCATTATTGCTTAGAAGGAGTCACTAAGACAATTTTGTGTGTAAAGCTGCTTGGGAATCTTCTAAAGAATCTTTTATTTTTTGGTCAGAAAACACTGATTCATCAAAACTGAAACTGTTTGCAAGAAGGTGTCAGTTACGACAAACTTCCCACTTCAATTAAAAAAAAAAGTCCCAAAATTATCATAATGTTCCATTTCTATATTTTCAAAACACAAGTTTTGTTTTTTTATTTGAAATGATTTTGTTTCAAAACTGTAGTTTATACTAAAAAACTTTAAAAGGTCAACATTGAAACAAAACGCCTCAAAATGATTGAAACAAAATGTTTCAATTGATCCAATCCAGCTGTATCTGTGTATTTAGTTATGTAGTTATCTGGATTGTGAAAAGTTTTGAGATTTTGATTTTCCTACTGTTTTGAGACAGGGAAAGAAATTTGAAATCTCAAACTCTCACACGATGGAGAAAACCATTTTCTGCCCAGTTCTAGTTATGTGGCCAGTTCTGGCATGGAAAATAAACTGGCCAAAAGGAGAAGGTCAGAAAGGAAAGCAGTGAGGGGGATCTGGAGTTGTGGAGGTCTCTAGAACAGCATTTATAGGAGATTTCAAGTTTTTGCCCCCCACCCCCAATAAAATCACCTTTGTCCTATTAATTTGTGAGTTTGCTGCAATATACTTTGTATATTGTATAATATTGTGTAAGTGTAATATTCTAAAGTTACATAAATTTTCATTAAACCAGTTTAATACATGTCAAAATTATTTTGCTGAGTTGAAAAAGTACTTTATGTTTTATAACTAAAGGCTTGTATACACATTGGGAGCCCAGAAGATTAATCCAAATTAACTAACAGTGTGAATTTGAAGTGGATTAGTTAAACTGCATAAAAACCCACGTATGAATACCCTAATTCAGAAGTAAAGTGACCTTAATTCAGTTGATCTTAATTCACTTTCAAAGTGAATAAACTAAACTAAGGTACATTCAGGCCACTTTAATTCTGAATAACAGTATCCATACAGGGATTTAATATGGTTTAACTAATCCACTTCAAATTCACACCTTTAGTTAATTAGGATTAATCTTCCTGAATCTCCCCATGTAGACAAGCCCTCATATGTACCAAAATAATAATAGTAGCAAAATAGACACTTTTCATGCAAAAGGTGAATTATTAAGACTTTATCTTATTGTAATAATTGCTGTCTTATAGGTCATTTCAAACATACATTACCTTTGGGACTTAAATACCACCGAGTTCCTAAATATAGAGAGTTCCCTAAATAGACTGTCTAGATACATTTTAAGGGACATTGTTAAGAGACAAAATCCGACCTTTTATGTCAGGCATATAACATTTTGCACTTCTTAAAAAATGAAAAGCATGAGAAAAGTTGAAAGTTATGGGTCAGTGATTTAGAAGTGAATGAAGGAAACTGATATGACTGTGCAGCAGTGTTTGTGTCAAGATTGTGTCAGTAAAAATATCCATTAATCATACCATCTGCACAAGTCTGCCTCCTGCCAAGATTGCTAAGCTTTTTACTCAGCTCCTTAGCAGTTTCTTAGGATTTAGTGTCAGTGGTGATACTTACAGACAGTTCATTCTGTGACATGATGGTTGATTGTTAACTTAGTCAGATTTTTTTTTACACACATTGGTATTTTTCCATTTGAATCATTCTCTCTATTTTGGAGTGGAACTTTCCAATAATTACACTGAAACCTATTTTTGTAAGCAGGTTTTCTCTGTGCTAGATTCCAATCAGTAATGACCCTACCCAACCTACGCAAGATTTGCATTGGAACTATTAGGGTTGGGAGGAGTAAACGATACTCTCTTTGTAAAACATTTCAGTTCAGTCCCTAGATTTGTCAAGCAAAGGCCACTACCAGTGTACTCCTTCCATCTCCAAGGTGGAATGTGCTGCTTCTCAGGTGCTCCTAAGACCACATTCAACTCCCACTGAAGTCAATGTAAAAATTTATATTGGCTTCAATGGCTTTGTCTTCAATAGGAAAAAAGGTTGTCCTTACCTCATGTCAGCTGACATGTGGTAACTAACATGAGGTAAAATCCTAGTGAAGACATGGCAGTTGCACTACTAACACACGATATCAGGCCAGCGTAAACCCAAGGCTCACCCATACGGTTTCTCGTGATGTAATGACACATGTGAAAACTGCCTTTTCTCCCCTCATGGATTTTACCTTGTGTTAGTTACCACATGTCAGCTAATATGAGGTCAGAACACACCTTTTTTTCTAGTGAAGATGGGAGTTGGAAGAGACCCCTAGAAAGTGAGGGACTGAGCCCAGGTTCTAACCTGATTTTTTTCTGAATGGGATCACTAAACAAAAACACTCGTGTATATGACCAAGCAATAATTAACAAAGAAAAATACTTTATATCACAAATGAAGAGTCTAGAGACTGCAAAGTGAGTAAATAGATAACGGAAGTAGGCAAAGGGACACTAGGAAAATATTTGAAGTAACTGTGTTTAAGAAATGTGTGGTCTCCATATTATAACATCAAAAATATCAGTTGCATGTGTAATAAAGGATTGAGGTCACACACATTTTCAAAAGCTGAATTCTAAGAGGAATCAGGTTTGTAAACTACAGGAGTTATATTAACCGGGATAGCCACACAGCTATCCAGTTAGTGAAATAAAACATCCAGAGGGGAATAGATTCTTCTGCTGGCTGGCTGGGGCAACAGAAAGCCCCAGTGGAACAAGGGAGTGCCCAGTGAAGTGACAAAGTTAGTTTGCCACACAACTCCAAGTGAAGCCAATGGGAGCCACATGCCATATCCAACCACAGAAAGCAACTCTAAAGTTTCAAAGGATACTGCCAATTTCTGTCTTCCAAGAATGGATTTTTACAGAGTGCTTTCTGAAGAAGATGGATACAATTTTCCCTTAAATAACACTAACACTGCTGCGTCTGCCACATATGGAGAGACTACACCAGATGATGCTCTATTATGTCAATGACAATCTTGTGAAATCAATGCGGTCTGCAGCTGTGTAGCATAGTGTAGTATTACTTGGCTCACTGGGTCTCTCTCTCATTGGAATCCATTCAATGTGGCGTGTGGATCTGGAGTTCCCTATGGATCACAAAACCTTGGAATGTTCCTGGGTGATTTTTGCGTTTGGATCTCCCTATGGACTACATAAGTCAGAAGTTTCACCAGAGTCCAACTTTCTGGAATAATGTTAACTCACACTCAAATTTCTCCCCTCAAATCCACCTGTTTCCAAGAGTCAGATGAATTAGGGTTGTTGGTTTTTGCTTATTCCATCCATTCCTGGCCAAACCATCCATTTCAGGGTTTCTGCCAACACTAATGCAGAAGAGGTGCAGATATGGAGATCTGATTTCCAAAAATGGCAGGAGAATACTCATGAATCCTCATTTAAGTGCAGAGGCTGCTGTCAGCCCTTCTAGTGTATAAATAATGCTAAATTATGGAGATCCAGAGTGCAGATTTGTCAACAGCGTCTTTTGGCCCTTAGTCTGGCAAACTCTACTGTTGTGTTTTGTAAATGGCATTAAGAAACCCCAAAAGAGGAAGAAGTAAAATGTACTGTTGAGAGCTTATAGCCCTCTGTTAAAGCAATATGAATGAAATATGGGAGGATCCTGTCATCTAGTATTTAGCCCTCATGTTTCAGTGGCTATTTTATTAGTTAATTGACAGCGACTTACATTTGCAGGCATCTGGGGCAGAGAAAGGCCTTCTGAGATCTCGGTAGAAGCCTGGCTTGCAACGCTGGCAATGCTGTCCTTCAGTGTTGTGTTGACAATTATCACAGACTCCACCACTGCGATTACCTGAGGCCAGCCATGCATCCATGTCAAAATGACAAGTGTCAGCATGTCCATTACATTTGCATGCTGGGATCAAGCCAAAGGGAACAAAAAGACTCATTAAAAAAAGGAAAGATTATGATGTTTATAAAAGGTTGATGAAAATGCTGAAAAATGCATATACAGCAGTGCTGAAATTGCAAAGAAAATCACCTGTACATACAGACCAGACAATGTCTTTAAAAAGAGTACCCTGTTATATCTGCAGTACCATTTTTGATGTAACTAACTGTTCAAGGAATCTTCCAAATAGGACCAGTGCCCTATTGGGGGGCCATGGGTGAGTTATGCTCGTTTGAGTCTAATGAGTTAGGGATTCATGTTTTAATGCAATGTAACTCCTCCAACATCTTGCCAATATTGCTCTTTTCTTCATTTTCTTAGTTACGGCTTTCTAAATGTACAGAATTAACATCCATTCTTATTTAACCGGTTTATGTACAAGGTCCGTACATATGGTTTTGAGTACCATGAAGGATGATCATGAAGAAAATAATATGGATTTTCACATATGCTGAAGGGTCTTGCCAATACAAAATAAAACACTCAAAACCAAATGTTGGAACAATGGGCCTCATTTATAAAAACGTTATCAATTCAAATGTATAAAGTACTTTCACATTATCACAAACATGATAATGCCAAAACATTAACATGTCAAAACTAATCTAATTCCCTCATTTGACAGGATTACTGGCTTAGTAGATGGGGGAAGCAGAAGATGCGATATGTCTTGATTATAGTAAAGCTTTTGACACAGTCCCACATGACATTCTCATAAGCAAACTAGGGAAATGTGGTCTAGATGAAATTACTATCAGGTCAGTGCACAACTGATTGAAAGACTGTACTCAAAGAGTAGTTATCGATGCTTCAGTGTCAAACTGGGAGGGTGTATGTATTTGGGTCCCACAGAGTCTTGGATCCAGTACAATTCAATATTTTCATAATGACTTCTATGATGGAGTGGAGAGTATGCTTATAAAATCTGCAGATGACAACAAGCTGGGAGGGGTTGCAAGCACTTTGGAGGACAGAATTAGAATTCAAAATGATCTTGACATATTGGAGAATTGGTCTGAAATCAATAAGATGAAATTCAATAAAGATAAGTGCCAAGTACTACACTTAAGAAGGAAAAATCAAATGCACAACTACAAAATGGGGAATAATTGGATAGATGGTAGCACTGCTGAACAGGATCTGGAAGTTATAGTGGATCACAACTGGAATATGAGTCAACAATGAGATGCAGCTGCAAGAAAGGCCAATATCATTCTGGGCTGTATGCACAGGAGAGTTGTATGTAAGACATGAGAGGTAACTGTCCTGCTCTTCTACTAGGCACTGATGAAGACTCAGCTTAAGTCCTGTGTCTGATTCTGTCTGCCACACTGGAGAGAGTCCAGAGGAAAGCAACAAAAATGGTAAAAGGTTTAGAAAGGCTGACCTCTGAGGAAAGGTTAAAAAAAACTGGGCATCTTTAATCTTGAGAAAAGAAGATAGAAGGGGGACCTGATAACAGTCTTCAAATCTGTTAAGGGCTGTTATAAGAAAGGGGGTGATCAATTATTCTCCATGCACACTGAAGGTAAGAGGAGAAGAATAGGCTTAATCTGCAGCAATGGAGATTTAGGTTAGATATTAGGAAACACTTTCTAACAATACAGGTAATTAAGCTCTGGAATAGACTTCCAAGGGAGGTTGTGGAATTCCCATCACTAGAGGTTTTTAAGAACAGGTTGGACAAACACCTGTCAGGGATGGCCTTGATATACCTGGTCTTGTGTCAACACAGGAGCTGGACTTGATGACCTCTTGAGGTCCCTCCCAGCCCTACATTTCAACGGGTCTATGATTTTCATTCACAAATTTGTCACTTCTAGATAATGGAACTTCCATCACATTCTTTCATTATTATTGCATTTGTTTTCTTTCAGTTTAGAACACTAAAAGAGTGTCCAAGTGCAACATATACTATATAGTGCAGTATCTTATTTTTAAGTCCAAAGAAAAAGAAAGCAGAGTTGAGAAGGTGAATGAATTTGTCCAAATTAGCTGTGTCTCTGCACACATGCAGAGAGCAGAGCCGGGGACTCCGCAGCAGAGTCAGGGACTCGGCTAGAAAGGTCCAGAGAGATCCAGAATACGTGGTAGCTATTGAGCATATTCTGTATATTTCTTAAACCTTCATAGAAAGCCATCGTTATGGTCAAACAGGTCTTACATTATCTCTGTGTGAGATACGAGTCAATCAGAGCTCAGCAGAAAATGTTAGGAGCAACTGAGAGACTGAGAAGGAGAGAGGAAGAAGAACATGATTCACGGGCAGAAGGTTTGGCTTTGCACCTTTAGACTGAATAATAAACTACTGCAGTAGAAAGCACAAGGGCTCCACATACAGAGGCCCTGAGCATTCTGCCAATCACTGAATATTACAGAATGAAGCACAAATTGCGGTCAGTTCACCCCTCTACCCAAGAGCCGTTCTAAATACAAATAATACCACTTCAACTCACTGTCCAGTATTTCAATCTCCCCATACTCTTCCAAAGCCAGGGAAAACATGAAAGATGGCAAATCTGAGCTATTTTAGACAAGGGCAGGAAGGCATTTTGAAGCCCAGAGATCTTCCTGGAGAACAGGAGTTTGAGCAGGGGGTTGGACTAGATGACCTGCTGAGGTCCCGTCCAAACCTAATAGTCTATAATTCTATGATATATGGTAGCAATTACTAGAATTATGGATTTATTGACTGTCACCACCTGAAACACCTCGGAGCTGCTTCTTCTAGAGTTGCTGAGTGCCAACAGCTCTCATGGACTTCATTTGGAATTACAAGTATTCAGAAACTCTGAAATCCAGCCCTAAAAGTGACAAGTTAGGGCACCCAAAACTTCATGCACCCCAAATTAGTGGGCACTTTAAAAAGAAACATTGGCCTTAATCTTTAACATTGGATATTAAATACCAACATTTAAAATCTCCTGGCAGTACTGAAAATGGCAAAATAAAAACCTCCAGCAAATGTACGTCTTTGTTAATTTATACTGTATCATCCAAAGAGCTGTTAGCTGTGGCTGGCTCTACATTATACTGAAAAGACAGAAAATAAAAGCTGTCCCAACTCTTTATGTGCAACTATGTCTCTCATCCAGTGTCCAATACATTCTGTTCAGCTGCACTGTGCCTGCAATAGAAGAGCAACATCTCAAGTAGTTATGCTTTGATTCCACAAGAAAGCCAAGCAGATATACAACAGTTCTGCTCTTGGCAGAATTTACATGCTAGTGCTCTACAGACTAAATTACTTCACAAATAGCTATCTGCCATCTGGCTATGTGCTACCTTTCTGAAATATCAGAAAAAGGTGTGAGGCGAGGAATTTCATTGATGCTGACAGTCTTGACGCGCTTTCATGAATTGGTTACTTACATCGGCATTCTTTTGGGGCTCCAGTTTTGCCATTTGCAGCCTGCCAGGGCTGGTCATTGTGGAGTGGAGCACAGTGCTGACAATGGAGGCCTGCTGTATTGTGCTTACACATGCACCTTCCGTGGACCTAGTGAGGGAAAACAGAACCAGGATTATTCACAGGATAGCCTGCAAGCTCTCTGGGCCAGGGACTGGGTCTTTATATGTGTTTGTACAGGACTTAGTACAGTGGAGCCCTCACCATGGTTCTGGGCACCATTGCAATAGTTAAATGACTGATAAAACAGAAGACGGCCCTGCATACTGTCTGCCTCATGAGTTTAAAGCTAGTCAACAGGTAAAAAGTCTGCACTTACACTTTCAGCTATATACACAAATATATAACATCCCAAATCCTGCTTGCGATTTTCAAGGCATTATTAATTGAGGGGCTCTGGCTATGAAATAACTTCCAGAGGAGATTAGATGAAGCCAGAGTTTGACTGTCTTTAGAAAACACTCCAATACCTTTCCACCCTAGTAAGAAAGACTTTCACAACACAGGCCCCACCTATCAACCTCCCCACCCAAAAATAAGTAAAAACAAAAATCAATTTTAAAAAACCCCACCAACCAACCAACCACACACATGCCGAGTTTTTATCCTGCAAAGGAATAAGAGCCAGAGATGCCATGAAATCAGTTAAGGAGCATGCTTTTGCTATTAATTTCATGTAGAAGGTGCATAGATATCATGGTGATGGGCAGCAGCATACAATCCTAAAACACATAGAGTATTAACATATAGAGTAGTTTTAATAGCATCACTCAGATGCCAGAATGGCCCCTGAAGGGCTATTGCAGTCAGATACATCCTAGACCAGCCTTGAGAATACCTGCAAACTGAAAATTTGGTGTGATACTCAGTTGTAACCAGAACACCTGGATCAGTCTATAAGGCCGTATAACTCAGTTACCTGGTACACTCTAGTCTCTACTGGGGTAAAACAACTGTGGCAAAGGAAGTTAAGACATAAATAGGTTTTTTAAATGGCACCTTCTGCAGTCAACAGCTCCGGCAGCAACAGCAGCCTGGTATAATGAGGAGTGGCCCTGGAGTGCTACTCGAACAGCCCGTGTGTCATAAGGACAAAATCTTTTTTCGTACAATACAATTGAGAACGAATGCTCTCTTGGTCTAGCCAGACATGCTGATTCTTGATCTGAATTGGTTTTGGTGATCTCTGGGCCATGTGGCAAGGCTGGTGACCGAGTGACAGCCTAATCCCAAAGGGCCATCAAATGTGACAGAGTTACAGCAGCAGAGACATTGACCACATGGATTTCTGTGGAACCTGGGGGCTAGTAAATTACACCTCCCTGCAGTATTGAGGAGGACTCTTTTTGCCATAGTGGGAATTCCCGCAGAGAGATGACTGATGATGTTATCATCATCACCTTCCCTCTGCATTGCCAGGGTGGGAAGAACGTTTCATCCCATGCTGGGGCTCAGCTAGGGGACACTGCTGCGGCTTCAGGTTTCCTCCACAACCAGGCATTCCATCGACAAGGAGCTCTGCAAGGGTTTGGAACATTGCCAACCTGTCTCTGCGAGGGAAGTTTCTAGCATAAATCCCTAAAATAGGCCCATCCACTGATCAAGAGAAGGGCTGTGTGAGCTCTAATGAACAGTTAGTTGAGGAAATACATGTGACAATAAAGTAGAGCTACTGATGGTAATAAAGAATGTTTTAAAGCTTGTTATAGCAAAACAAACAGTGCAAATGTTTAATGACTTTCTTAACTCCATCGTAGTAAAGGATTGAGTAGAGAGGAGGGATGGCTATTTGTTGTGGGGATCAGGGGTTGATTGGGAATGGATATGAGGAAATTTCAGTTTTTTTAATGGGATCTGTTGAGCAGAGTTGTTGGTTAGCTACTGCTCTTTGTTGGGCTGCATTTATTACTGTTTGTCAAGGGGGCCTGGAGCGTGGGTTCGTCTATGCTTTACGTGCTGAAATAGAAATGAACACATACAATAAATAACGATTTTAACACTGCTGTGGAATACGTAAGTATTTTTCCTGATCTATAAAATGAGGATATTGAGGCAAAGTCAGTAAGGACCTGATCCAAAGGCCACAGAAGTCGGTGGAAAGACTTCCATTGGTTTTAATGGGTTTTGGATTAGGCCTTAAATCTTAGATGATGAAAATCTTACTCGCTGCGAGTAGTACCTTGCTCCAAAAGTAGTTCCACTGAAGTCAGTGGTATAAGGTAGTATACAGTGTGAATAAGGGTATCGCTGTTTAGGTCTAAATAACTTGTCTAAAGCCACAAAAGGGAACTCAGTGGCAGAAGCAGGACTACAACTCAAGTTCCACTGCTCTCAGTCATTGTGCTGATGGCTAGACCATGCCACTTTCTAAAGACCATGCCTTTCTTTTAAGCTTTTCCTCTCAAGCTTATTAACATGACAATGGCACCCATTGGGGTTACTGGAGAATAAATCTTTTTCTACAGCGGTCGGTTCGTTTCAGATTTATAAATAAGTCTCGGTTAGTTCACTAGCAGCGTATTGTACAGAGTCCTTTTGTTTTGTTAAATCTCGCTGTTATCTCAAATGCTGTAAACCAGGCCATGAATCAAAAGGTGATCTTCAAGAGGCTGCAGGTGTGCCGGGCACATCTCTTACTATGGGAAGCAACCTCATCAATCATCCATGTGATCAAAAACCGTTAATGAAGGCTTTGTTATTGTAATCAGTGTTGACTTTTGGGGGCACTTATCCTAATAGAAATGTAGGGTGGAAGGGACCTCGAGAGACCACCAAGGCCAGCCCCTGTGCTGAGGCAGGACCAAATAAAACAAGATCAACCCTCACAGGTGTTTGTTCAACCTGTTCATAAAAACCTCCAATGATGGGGATTCCACAACCTCCCATGGAAGTTTATTCCAGTGCTTCACTATCCTTATTGTCAGAAAGATTTCCTAGTATCTAACCTAAACCTCCCTTGCTGCAGATTACACCTATTACTTCTTGTCCTACCTTCAGTGGACATGGAGAACAATTGATCCCAGTCCTCTTTATAACAGCCCTTAACAGATTTGAAGACTGTTAGCAGATCCCCCCTCTATCTTCTTTTTTCAAGACTAAAGATGACCAGTTTTTTTAAACATTTCCTCAAAGGTCAGGTTTTCTAAACCTTTTATCATTTTTGTTGCTCTCCTCTAGACTCTCCAATTTGTCCACATCTTGTCTAAAGTGTGGCAGACAAAACTGAACACAATATTCCAGCAGATGCCTAAACAGTACCTCGTAGATCAGGACAATAACCTCCTATGTCTTACATACAAACTTCTGTTAATTTACCCCAGAATGATATTGGGCTTTTACACAACTGCATCACATTGTTGACTCATATTTACTATGTGATCCACTATAACCCCCAGATCCTTTTTAGGATCTAGCCAGTTATTTTGTAATTGTACATCTGATTTTTCCTTCTTAAGTATAGTACTTTTCAGCTGTCTTTACTAAATTTCATCTTATTGATTTCAGACCAGTTCTCCAATTTGTCAAAGACATTCTGAACTCTAGTCCTGTCCTCCCAAAGTGCTTGCAACCCCTTTGTAACTTTCACATGATGAAACTGGTAAAGGCTTCTCAGCAACTGAATGGATTTGACCAAACAGAGGTGTTTTGTTTTTAAATACAAAATTACCAAGGGCAGTAATACAAAAATACACGTAGAGCAGTATTCAACGCATTTCAAATGGGAGTCTTTTGTCGGGTATCCGACTGATATTCAAGCTCAAAAGATCTTTCGATGTTTCATTTTTGTTATAAATGAGAGCTGAACATCTAATTACCTGGCTTCTTCCCTTCTCCAGCTATGCTGAAAATTAGATAAAACAGAAGCTAATCAATCAAATGAGCTAGCTCAGATTACTTATTAAAATAATGAGCTAGATTCACTAGTTCACTTTGGCTGTCCCAGCGTTGCAGAGCAGCTGCAAAGCCAGCTTGACAGCTAGTTATGCCAGATTTATGGCTGCTTTAGGTTGCAGGAGCAACTCAAAGCAGCCAGAGCGTGCTGATGAATCTGGCTTAATATCTAGATACGTTTTTAATTACTGCTGTAAAATGCTACCACAAACTCTTTTATTTATGCTTTTATAACCGTAGTTCTCAAGGCACGGTTTCCCACTGCGACAGGCAATAAAAAAAGATTCTGGAGAAAAATGTGTAAGTAAACCTGGGACTACTGTGTACTCCTGAAAGACACTAAACAGAAAGAAGCCTTGAACATGCTGTAAACAACCCTTGCTTGGTTCACACATGCGCACACACAAAGAACAGGCAGGCAGGTTTTATGTAAATAGTCTTCGGCTCAAAAATGTCCAGCTGTCCAGTGGTAGAAATGTCTTAGACCTACCTTGACCTGGTGACGGTTTTTTGTTTGAGTATGTAACTCTGATGATATTTCTGTTGCTGGATGTTTTGTAAGACTGGCTGTTTGGTGATTTGATTGTAAATAGCCTCTCAGACCATGTTTGTGTCAAAGAAATCCTTGAGTATATTTAGTGGAGTTCCCCATGTGACCTATACAACAGTCATGGTAGACGGAGCCTCAAGGTCCATGGATGGATGTGTCTGGTGGGGGAGAGAAAGAAGGGAGGCAGAGGGAAACTGCTGTTCCGTGGTGCTGGTAAAGGAACACTGTCTCCTGAATCAAGATTAGGCTCTTTGCACGATGAACCTATCGGACTTTTGCAGCCACGATGCCACATTTTGGCTGGTTAGCACTGTTAAACTAGCCTACAGACTTACAGACACAAACTGCATGAAGATGACTTATTTAGGGCTAGCCTGGGACTGGGACTTTACACCAGCACAGGACAGTATGGTGTAAAAGCCTCCTTTACTCCACCACATGGCCGGGTAGTCTGTGCATTCACCTCCTTGGATCAAGCAGTCACGGAGTGGGTGGGGATTAAGTGCAGCCTTGGCTCCATATCCCCTCCTTGCTTGCCAGCACAGCTGAGCTGCTGTGGGGGGGTGTCACAGTTTGCTGCTAGTATTTGCTTCTCTTCCAATGCATGAAAGAAATGGGAGGAATTATGAATCAGAGATGTGTCTCTGAGACACTGACTCCTACAATGCCTTGCCCAGGGCTGTGTCCAAAACCACAGCCTAGCCTAAGTGTTCAGCTTTTAAATAAATAGTGGCACCGCAATCAGCCATCAATTCACAACAGTAGGGCTAAGCAGCCATTACAAATAACGAGAAGGATCCAGCATCCATGAACGCCAACAAAGAGATATCATGGGCACACCCCATGAAAAGGACTTGTGGACCCAGTGTATAACACCCCCTCTTCCTGTAATGAATTGATATGTCAGTGTCTTATCATAAATTACACTGGCTTGCCAGAACACGAGGGAAGACGGGGCAGAGTTAAACAGCAAAATGGTGTGTCCCAATACTCGTCCATTAAGATGGTATATATAGCAAGAATGTCAACCACTTTGCACTAAACGCCTTAATTTGTACTTGACCTCTGGAGAAAACTGCTCTTATCAAGAAGGTGTGAGCAGTCATAAAACCAAGATAGGTGCACTGGAGAGAGCCCCTTGCGGTCAGAGTGACAAATAGGCCACTGTTTGGAAGAGCTCTCTGAACAACTTCACTAGAGACATTCTTTGCACTCACTGTGCTTACCGTGGCTCTAAATGAGCATCCAACCTATTCACTTAAGGAGTAAAATATCAGGGCTACTAGAAAGTGTGAGGGCCTCTATGCTGCAGTGACGATAACTGTTTTCTGCCCTTTCATATGCTCTGGTGATGAGCACCCCCTCAGAGTCAGCTCCTGAGGAGGCATAACTAATTGGCACAACTCCTGAGCAGATAGAGACAAAATGGCAGAGGAGCTGCACGACTCCCATGTGACTAACTTTCTTTTGAAGCCATAGCTCTCTTGTGTGGCAAACTGTAGTGCTGAACAATTCCAGACAAAAAGGCGGTGAGCGGTGAGCGGTGCCCCACACTATGTAGAATTAGCAGCCTCTGACAGCCCCAGAACTGCAGTAACAGGGTTGAGGTTGAATTGCTGATCAAGGTTGAGGGGCACTGGCTCGGCTTTCTCTGTCTGAGTAACCAGATATGGCAGCTTTCTCTTCCATAGCAAGGCTCCTGCTGCTGCCTGATTTGTTCGGTGACCTCACAGCACAGTCCGTGTGTTTATTGGAGGCTTCTTGCAGTTTAGCTACCCCTGCTTTTCAAAGTGAGCTGTGGTCCTCTATCGGGATGGAGCATCAGCAGCAGCATCAAGACACTACAGCAGCTCAGGGAGGAGGGAGTCGGAGTTCACAGTGCTGGTCAGCTGTTCACAGGCAGAGGAGGCAGAAGTGGTATCTGCTCAGAAACAGAACAGCTGCGCGACTTCAAAGGCAACGTGTTTGATTCCCTGCTCTGCACTGGCAAGAAGAGGAGGAACCGTTTTTCAGAGTGCTAGGATGAGGGAGGGGAAGAGGAGACAGAAATCGGAGAAAGGAAGAAGAAAGAATGGGGAATGGAATTGCTGTTCCAGCCACACTCCTGCTGTGCCTGTTTTTCAGAACTAACCCTGAAACACCGGGCCCTGCTGTTCTTACTTATCTTAAAACATAGAAAAGTAGGACCCTACGCTGCCCCGACTCACCTCTGCAACACCCACTAACATTCGCCGACACTATCAGCTCCTGCTATGTGGTAAGATCAGCTAGGCCTCACACCTATAGCCTTGTAGCTGCGAAAGCCTTTCCTGATACCCAACTTAAATCTCCCCACTTCTAAGTCTCAAATTGTGCCCCCGAGTCCTGACTTTGTCCTGTATTGTGAATGCATTATTTCCTCCCAGTGAGTCCTTTTGGGGGGCTTTCTTTTGGCACCTGTTTATCATGAGCATATTGCCATGCAATCCCCCTTTTCAAAGCTTATCCTGGTTAGCTGAACAAGCTGCTTCATAAGACTTTCCCTCCAAACCCCAAATAAGTTTTGCAGGCCCCGCCACCGCATTAAACCTTTTCTAAAATGAGAACATCCATTCTTCAAATCCAGCTCAGGACAGTGGAAACTGGAAGCTCTTACCATCTGATGGCTGTTTGGTGGCCTTAGTGTAATGAGTTTGCTGGGCTCTGTCTAGTTTGGCATGGACAGGGGTCTACTTTACCAAAAGCACCAACACAGCTGGTACTAATTATCACCCCCACTGGCAATTCCAGCTGAAAGGCCAGAGCTGAATAGGCTTAAGGACCCTAATCACCCTGAGAGATCATCTCTCAGATCAGGGACAGCAGTGCAGAGAAGCTTGTACTTCTTGCGCTTTATGGTTCTGTAGATAAATGGGGGCTTCCAGCCTCATCTGTCTGCCCTGTCTTATAGAACTAGAATTACTAATAAAAAACCTCTGTACTAACTTAAAAATATATATCCGACTTCAGCTCAGCAAACAAAGCCATAGACAGCAGAACCTCAAAGATATGAACTCCTGGGGAACGGAGGTTGTTCCTAACTCTGAAACGTTCGTAGCTCTGAACAAAACGTTACGGCACAGTGCCCGGCAGTCAGTGCCTTCCAGCTGAGGCTGGGAGAGATCTTGGCAAAGGTGGCAGCTGGCAGCACCGCCTGGTTTGCAAGCAGCTTCCTGCCCTATTCCTGTTCCTTGCCCTTGGGCTGAACTGGAGGGATGGGGGCCTGCCCCCATCCTCGGCACTACAAGCCCCAGCCCTCAGCCGTCTCTCCCCAGGCCTCGCTCTGCTCTACGTACTGCTCACCAGGTGCCAGAGGCAGCCTGTGGCAGGGGATTGGTGTCAGCCAGCCAGCACCCCTCCCTCCCCTGCCCCTTGTTCTCCCAGAGGTGCTGGCAGGACCCAGGAGTGCAACCACGGGCAAAGCTTGGGCCACACTGGTACACAGGCTGGGGCCCTTTGAAACAACTCCAGAACTCTGGCTCCCACTCCAGCTCCAGGCCCGATTTTGGCTACAACAGTAGCAGCTCAGTAGCTCCCTGTGGGGTGGGCTGTAGCATCTTTCCCAGGCTGCCAGTCCCTCTCCTAACAGAGGGTAGTGGTGAAAACAGCTTCCCCCTCCCAAAGGGGTGGGAGGTGGTGGGTGAAAGAGCACCCCTTGGTTTACAGGAAACAGTGCAGATCCCAAGCTGCTTCTGTTTGGCAACCTTTAAGTACAGTACTGTATTTGCTTTCGTTCCCCTCCGCCTGATCGCTTACTTCCGGTTCCACATGGTGCTGGGTTGACCGGTCAGTTCGCATCTCTGGTGTCCATATCTTTGAGGTTCTACTGTACATTATTTCAGACGTGTCTCACAAGATTCTCATGAAGTGGAAACAGCTAGAGAACTGAGCATCAGCAAGTCAGCTTGTTCTAGCAGCATAAAACACAGACGTATTTTTAGCATAAAGAAATATGGTAATGCATGCCTATGGCTCCAGGACCAAGAACACCTAAAGCCACCTAGTGCTAACATACTTGTAGGAACCATACAATATGGCACAGGGCCTACTGTCACCAGTAATACTACAGTCCAGGGGGAAGCAGCTGTGGAATTGGGAGTGGGGTTAGAGAGGTAAAGTTGGTAATGAGTAGCTGCTAATCTGATATGGCCAGGTTCTGTAGGCAGACACTGGCTTCCAGTGATTTCCTGGAAGTCCCATATTCTCCTGAATGCAGAACTTGGCCCAATCTCATGGTCGATGGAAGGAGCACATTTTTTTTTTTATTTACTTCAATTTACATTTGCAACTATACTGCTTTTCCATCTGGGATCATTATGGAGCATTGCTAAATACACAAATATAATTCGCAATTCCTTTCACCACCTCAAGCATTCACACAGCTATTGGTTCATTTAACCAGAAATTCCTTTTCCCATTATTTTTCTTTCTGTCCTGAGGTCTTTATGTCCTAGTTCACTTTCACACTATTTTCCTTCTTAGCTTGACAGCTCTGTTATAATGTCACTCATTATGCTACACAATGCAAACAGCGTTACAAAAGTTGACTTGAATAAGATAAACGAGTGACTGATTTCTATGCACAAAGACAGTTGCTAGGGCATGTTTCCTTCCATTGCCTTTTGTTGCTGAATTAATACCTTTCAATGCTTCTTTTCAGATTGCAAATATGCTTGTGTTTTGGTAAATCTTTATAAAAAACTTTGTGTGATTTATTACATTCCAGAATTCACTGTGGTGAGCAAGAAGGAAGTTTGGTATACAAGTAACATATGTGTCAGGTCACTTGTTATTTATTATTATTTATTGATTTGTTTTTCTGGATATGTCAATACTGCAAAAAAAGACCATTGGTAACAAGTCTCAGAGCCTGCTCGTGGGGCCTGAGCTACAAACAGCGGTGTAGACATTCCTGTTCGGGCTGTAGCCCAGGCTTTGAAGCCCTCCCCCGTCACCAGGTTTCCAGTCTGAGTGGCAATGTCTACCCTGCTATTTTTAGCCCTATAGCAAGAGCCCCATAGTGTGAGCCTGAGTCAGCTGACCAACGTATTGAGACTTGCTACCGGGGGTCTTTGTTTTGAAGTGTAGACATACGTAAAGTAGTGCGTAGGTGTACAGCCAAGATCAGAGCCCCAACTGTACAGTGCCTCATGCGAACACATGGTTAGAAAAAATCCTAGCCTCAAACATCTTACAGTCTTAATCAGTGGTTCAAAACCTGCAGCCTGCTTGTGGCCAACCAGCACACAGCTGTTGTCCATGTGACATCCTCAGGCCCATACAGGTAGTATATATATTGTGTGGATCCAGCCCACATAACACACGGAGAGCTGCATATGCGGCCCACAATAGTAAATAGGTTGAAAACCACTGATCTAAATAGACAAGACAGACAAGGGATGGGAGGGAAAAGAGTCTTTAATAGACTGTTTCTCTAACTTAAATTTTAAATAAATATGTTTTGTTCAGGCAGAAAGTCAAGATGCAAGTGCAGAGGAAAATGGTTTAACACATAGTCATACTCCAAGCATAACTTTTATTTTTGTATATTTTACACTAATTAATGTGCCACTCAGTTTTATAAGCTGTGTTCACTCACTGGAATTATTTTCTGCCCTCTATCCTAGTGTAGTCTATCTAGATAGTTGTAATTAGCTCATCATCCAGCTCCTGATTTGAGAGCCAATTTTGATTTTATACACATCTACAGTATTTAGCAAGGCACTTACATCCTTGGTATTTAAGTTCCATGGTCCAGATCCTCAAAGGTATACCCTAACTTCCACTGAAAGCAGTGGAGCCTAAATATCTTTGCAGATCTGGGCCCATGCAACTAAATTTAATATTGATAGTGCCCAGAATCTCAGTGCCTCGCTTGTTCTTGCTAGGACATAAACGGCCTTTTGCAGAGCAATAGCCATGCTTTCAGTGGCTTAGGGGCAGATCCGCAGCCGGTGTGAGGTTTTATAGCTCCACTGACTTCAGTGGCAAGAAGCCAGCTCATACCAGCTGAGGATCTGCAGTTAATGTCTCACTATTAAGGGTATGTCTACACGGACGGCGGCAAAGTCGCTGCCGTCAGATCAATCTTTCTGGATCGATTGAGCGGTCAGTGAAGACTCGCTCAATCGATCAGGAAGTCGACCTCGTAAAACCACCTCCTGAAGTGGCACAGTGCAGTGAAGACACCATGCAGAATGGAAGTACAGCAGTCGACAGGAATTACGCAAGCCACTCTGCGTAGCTTGTGTAACTCCCGTCGACTGCCGCCGAACTTCCAGGTAAGTGTAGACCAGGACTAGGATGTGCTGGGTGGTGCTAGCTTGATGTTTCTTGTTACCCTACCTGTAGGTTTGCTGCCACCTGTCAAGTCAGGAAGTTTTCAAGTTGTGCTCGCTGACTGGCTGAAAGATGCTGTCAGTTTCTCTGCTCAACTTTGAAAACAAAACACATCTTGAAAAAGTCTTTGGGGTGTATTGACATAGCACCTTGGAATATTAAGGAGAGCTATAAGGTCAACACCTTGATTATAGCTTTGGAAATGTATATTATTCATCCTGCCACTCATTTTTAACTTTTTTTAAGGCCAAACGCTGTTCTGATCTGGTGCAAGTCCTAGTCTCTCATTTCTTTTATTAACAGTAAATATAAAAATACTACATCACATTATTAGAGACGCCTCTTCCTGCAATAAAAGAACAAGTTGATACATCCTGCTAGTTTTCTGTCCCACTGCAATGCAGGGGAAGATGAGGATGATGGGTAGCACTTGCAGGAAGGGATGAACATGTTGGATAATGCTGGCTCCCAAGAAAAAGGGCATCTGATTGTATGTATGTGTGTGTGGGGAGGAACAGTGGAAACACTACTGTGATGCTGGTAAACCAGGTGCCAGCTCTTACCAAGACTGCTGGCATCAGCTGAGCACTGACAAATTCATGGCTGAAAATCAGACCAGCTCACCTTTATGTTAGTATTGTTCCATAAAGGCGTTAGACTTGTAAAGATGTATTTAGTGTTTAGACTCAATAAAATGCTTGTAAGTTGCTGCATGCATTAATCCTACTTGTAATGTCTGTATCCCCTGCTATAAGAGAACAGGTAACTTTTGCTTTATAACTGTAAAAGGGCGTGCTCTGAACTTGTGAACCCAGGCAAGAGGAGTGGCTCTCCCGCCCATTAAGAAGGACTATCAAAATCAATGCATCCGACGAAGTGGGTTTCTGTCCATGAAAGCTTATACCCAAATACATGTGTTAGTCTTTAAGGTGCCACAGAACTCGTGCTGTTTTTATCAAAATCAAGTGGGCCATTGTTGAATACCATGATACAAACACGGGGTAAATAGCCCTCACACACGTTATTTTAAACCAGATGGTGCCAAGCACTTTAATGTCAAGAAATCATCTTCCATTGGCCAGACATAACCTAAATAACCTAATAAGTCTTTTCTGTCTCTAACTTCTATGATTCTTTGGTAAAAACCTAGTAAACCTTTACAGTACCTGTGACTTCAGAGACTTTTTAAAAATACAGCAGGTGCAATAGTGAATGATACTGGATATTAACAACTTTCTTTTAAGAATGTGCAAACCATTGAAGGTAATTCATAAAATCAATAGGTCAGTTTGAATAATTAAGAATTATCAGCACAAAAAACCTGCCACTTACTTGAGACAAACCATCATGAATTAATCTGTACTAATATACTGTAAACAGATTTGACATCAGGTCCAATTGCACACTGTATTTTAGCAAATGTTTTATTAATGGTGAAATTAAGTAATCAATTGCTATTCCTTCATTCCTATGACCAAAATCATGATATTGGCCTGCATGTCTCAAAGCCATAGCAGCCCTGGCTGCAAAGAATGAAATAAAACTGTTTCAAAAACCCAAACAAACCTGGTAATTTCAAATACAACTTTATTTCTTATTTATTTTGTATATCTACCATAAGCCTTTCCACTTTACCCTTTCTAAGTGTACCATCCCCTGTTCCAAAATGGAAGTCTCGTTACGAGGCCTAGGCCTTCCTCTGGGGTTGCCCTGCATGAGGAAGCAGAAGCAGAAGAATGCAGAATACTACCAATCATCTGATCCAAGTTACAGTCAGAGAAATTAGCTAGTGGGTAAAATAAGTTTTCAAGTAATTACTGAAAGGCATGGCTATCACAACACACCCAAAGTGAAAGTCAATGGAGTGGCCAGTGGGGAACATGCAGATCTCTGCATATAGACCAAATGGATACCTGGGAGTGCAGCCTCTTATCTTATATCATTCTTACTATTGTTTTATATATTAGGAGCTAATTTGAAAGTATTTTTCGTAGAGCAGCTTATCAGATGTCCATTCTAACCATTTTAGGAGTCAACTGCCCTGGCTGATGTAGAAAAGTGACCCAGAGTCTACTCTGCTCCCACATTCAGCCGTGGTATAAGGAATGTAACTCCACTAAATTTACTGGAATGACATCTGCTTATACCAAGAGTGAAATGAGCCCTGTATGTCTGTGACCCAGGTATGATACAATATCTATTCAAACCCCCAAGCTTCCAGCCATCCTTAGAGCCAAAAAAGGCAACACATCCACAGAAAACAGTTTTTTTTAAGTTGGGCTCCCAACCCATGAGGCCCCAGCCACAAAAAAGGTTTTTCGGGGAATGGGGAGGAGCTGTGTAGCTACATTTGGAATATTAACAATCTGAATTTTAGTCCTCACATCCCATAACAAATTCCAGACCAACACAAATATTAGTCTTCACCTACATCCTTCCACCAGTTTCCCACATATCTGACATTCAGCTTTGTAGAATCATCTCTTCCAGATTGCTGAGTGTGACATGACTGAAATACTTCAGCTTGCTTTGCTAGATCTATCTGAGACCTGTCAGATACACCCTGAACTACCAAAACACACATTATTTATTCTTCTGTTCACTCGCCTGACCTGCAGAACAGAGACTGCGCGCACCAGATCCTGCTCTTTCACTGTTCAACTTTGAAAGCCACAGTAAACTAGGAGCTGAAACAAAGCCTAGGGTTAGTAATGTTGGAAATTTCTTTCCCGTTTTCATGAATATAATCTATGGGATTGATTTACTGGTAATGGGATTAAACACTGACAGTTTCCTAACAACCTACACAATTGCAGGGTGAGGCACTCTGATACATGGCATGTCATAAGTATACAAGTAAGTAGCATATGTGCATTTATAGATATATACATTCATATGCATATATAAAACACTACAGTACATATATTATACATAATATAAAATCAGGCAAAATGTAAGTAAAAGATTTACTATAATGTGTTTACTGCAGTCACAAAAAGCACAGTTTTGAAATACTTTAAAATTTGTTATTTCAAAACCAAAAATTCACACTTGCCAAACAACTGTTTCCTATTGAGGACTAGCTGCATGTGAAGTCTGAAGTTTTAAAATTTTGCCATTTTTTAAAGTTATATGTGTGCATAATTCAAATATATATTTTCAAACATAAGAATATAATTTCCCAACACATCTATAGTTGAATAGATTATACATGAACCTTCCTATACACTTCACCTTTGAGCCTAAGCATGGAAAGTTTTATCTTAAGAAGAAACTTTCTGGAAATATGGATTTAGGTCCCTAACTCCAGGCACCCCCTTTTGATCATTCTGGCTGTGACAAGTCCCTTTTGAAATATTAAAATTAAACACGTAAGGCCAGCTCCTCAGCTAGTGTAAACTGATGTAACTTCATTAAAGTCCTTGGAGCTCAGCTGATTTACCCCAGATAAGGATCTGGCCTATGGGGCTCAATTCTCAACTGAACTGGTCTGATTGGTGGGAGAGGGAAAGGTGCTTCTAAACCACCTTTTCACCTCCCCTGTCCAAGGGCTGGCCAGATGCTGGAGCAGTACCTGATGCAAGCCTTGTGGCTGCTCTTATGCTGGCTGGAATGGACTAATGTTGGAGGTTGTGATGCTGTAGGGCTACCCTAGGCAGATACGGGTCACAATAGCCCCTAAGATGCAGCACATATGTGCAATCTGATCAAGTTAACTGTGCTGTAGGAACTGTAAATTTGAATTTCCTGACATTTGTGTATTTAAAATCTCAACTTAATGTCCCGTTCACTTAAGAGAGATGTTGCTTCTGATTGATTTCTTCCCTTGTTGCTCACAGTTACCTGTGCACTGTTGTTTCTACAGAACATACCAATATATAGAGAGGATGTATGGCTATAACTTCTGTTCTAACTCTCAACTGTGCTCTTGGGCATATTCCCACACAACTATATCATAAGGAAACAATAACAAGGAACCACTCCTTTCAAAGAATTTCACTCTAGAAACAGCGTGAAAACCTGGGTATTGCTACTTGAAACAGACCTACCAAACTGTTGCATGCTTTCAGATCTGTGGATCTTCAGATGTCACAGGAGTAGCTCTTTTGGGGAGAAATACGCTGTTTTTTTCATGTTTGAGGCTATAATTTAACTCAAATGAGAGTGTTCTATTCTTTCCCCCAAGGAGCTGGCTAGATGCCAGATTTCCTTATCTACAGCATTTGGTTTACCTGCCTTTCCCCGTTCTTTTTATGCCAGAGTGCCTAATACTTTTTGAGACGGTTGCGCTGCTCATAGAGAATAGTGAACATCCTCAGCAAGGGCCTGATCCAAAGTCCACTGAAGTCAATGGAAAGATTCCCTTTGACTTCTATGGGCATTGGATCAGACCTCTAGTGACCAATGCGCTGTTGTAAGATTAAATCTGATGACAACGTAGTTAAAACACTGGTGACCAGCATCTTATTAACTTTAACCTTCGGTTAACGTTCAATGAGTCCCGTTAGACTTGAAGATCCATGAGGCACTTTTGTTGAGTGAGTACATGTTCTACTCCACTCTAGGCAAGGCAGATACAGGCTTTTATATTATAACCCATATGTTTAAGAATCTTAAGTCCATATAAATCTGTTTGTAACATGGCAAGGATCCCAAAGCCTTTCACAAACTACACACATGCAGCCACTTCTGGGATGGAGGACAGCATCCAACTTGCGCACAGCCTGCTGCAGAATAATGTGAAAAAGTCTGACTCTTACAACAAGTACTGTAGGATCTTTAAAGTCTATACAAAGCCCACATCTAGCTTATCTGTCTTAGGGTTTTATACCACCACCCATCACTGTAGTAGCTGAGTGCTTTCCATGTAATAGCAAAGCAAAATCCATAGCTGACTTCATGGAATCCTATCTCTTCTTTCTTCTGGGTGTCTAAACTCTGTTTGGGGTAGGTTTTATTGGGTAGGTTGGTTGATTAGATTGCATTAATTGCCTCTTTTCTTTTGTAGGGGTTTAGATAGAAGGGGGGTCATTGACATTAGTTTTTAAGGTCTCATGTGAAAGAGACACACACAATATACTGCAGATAGGTAAATTATCTTCTTTGGAAAGATGAGGATCTGAATTGACCTGCCCAAGTTTTAAACTATGGCACCAGGAAGTTAAAGTAATTCAAACCTGATGCTTAGACCGTTAAGCCATCCCCTATTAGGGCATTGCTTTGGTTCAGTTTGTTTTGATTTTGGGGATTACCATTTGACTAGGTTTATATGCATAAATAAATTATATTGGGAGTTGAAGCTAGACAAATTCAGACTGGAAACCAGGTGTAAATTTTTTACGAGGAGGGTAATTAATTTCTGATGGAACCATTTACCAAGGGTTGTGGTGGATTCGCCATCACTGACAATTTTAAAATCAAGACTGGATGCTTTTCTGAAAGATATGATCTAGGAATTTTTTGGGGACGTTCTATGGCCTGTGTTATACAGGTGGTCAGACAAGATCACTGTGGTCCCTTTTGGTCTTGGAATCCATGAGTGGTATGTAACAAACAGACGAACAAAAAACAGTAAAAGCAACTCTACTATATTTCTTGTCTATCAGTGTAGAGCTCACACAGGCCATACATACCATGTGGAAGACTCCTGATGCTTTGACAGGTCTAAATCCAGCAACGGGTACACAGTGATCAGCATGGCCGTTACAAAAACAGCTTCCCTTTACAATGAAATCATAGATTGCATAGTGTATGAACTGCTGAGGCTTTGCGTTCAGGTCATTGTCCTGGCAGGGACAGGCCTGTCGCTTAAGCAGCTGTACTCGAAGATTGGTGATTTTCAGTTGTGCCTGAGCTTCAGTGCTGTAAGGATCCTCAGCCGAATAAGGTGGCGACAGAGCTCGATATATGACCTGAACAAAGAAAGGCAGAGACAAAGAGAGAAAATAGGGATGTGAACTGGAGTCTTTTAAAAGGCTTGCAGCATGCGGTCTACAAACTCTGCGCTCTCTGAACAGTTTGCCTCTGGTTTGATTTACAAACCAGTGACATCTGGAATTGGAATGACAGTAAGATGTGATGAGGTTTTTAGCGCTTCCTCACATCTGGGGAAGGGTTGCCCTCTGTTATGTAAGGGATCAGCTGTCCCCCATGGTGCATAAAGGAAAATAATGAGTTGAATAATCAGATGCCGGTGTGCTCTCTCCTCTCTGCATGGTAGCGGGGCAGCAAAATAAGTTTTATCCAGAGGAAAAATGTTCTTTTTCTCCTTTTAAAAAAGTCAAAGCCTGATTCCTGGAAACACTCAGGGTGTGTCTACAGTGCAGTTAAAAACCCACAACTGGCCCTTGCCAGCTGAATCAGGATCACAGGACTCAGGGGAAGGGACTGTTTAACTGTGGTGTAGACATTCAGACTCCTGCTGCAGCCCAGCTTTGGGACCTCTCAAAGGGGGAGGGTCCCAGAACTTGGGCTCTAGCCTGAGTCCAAACATCTGCACCACAGTTAAACAGTTCCACAAGCCCAAGCCCCGTGAGTCCGAGTCAGCTCACACGGGCCAGCTGCAGGTGTTTAACTGCAGTGTAGATGAACCTTAGGGTGAAATCCTGGCCCACTGATATCAATGGGAATTTTTCCATTGGCTTCAGTGGGGCCAGTATTTCATCCTTACTACATGACATAGTACTTTCCATAGATTGTATTGAAAACAGTAGGGTTACTCACAACAGTAAGCACTACTTGAAGTAGCAAGTGTTGACAAGAATGAGTCCTAATGATGTAAAAAAGTTGGTGCTGATTTGCTTATTAACCCCCACTCCCAAATCTGGGGGTGTATATTTGGCAAATAAAGCACAATATTGGAAAGCAATATTTCCAAATATTTGGCTCATGTCAGAGCCATGCTGCTTCCTAGCATGACAGTGATTAGGTGTGGTGACTAATGACAGAAAGCAGATAGCCCAGAAGACTGAGATAGAAAAGAAAGAAAAACTGGGGGCTTTTTAGGTTTAAGCAAATACCATTTAGGGTTTATTTTAACTTTAGGGGGACTGAACTGGCAAAAATTGGTTTAACTGAAAGTGGAGAGCACTAGATAAAAATAACTAATTTTCTTTAAGAGGTTTGATTGGAACTTGTTAATGTAGCAGTCTATGCAGTATGATATCAGAAACAGCAAACATCAATTAATACATTAAATACATTGCATTATTACTGGTATGATGTCAACCTTTATATTAAGGGTACATTTATAAATAGCTTATAAATGGGTTAATGAAAATGATTAATGAATAATTTTTTTAAAAAAATATTTGAATACATGGTTTATCAATTGTTTTCAGATGTTACAGAGTCCAACTGGTCACTAAGTTGCTTATAAACATCTAAAAACCTTTCATTGATGTGCTTATAACCATTTATAACACAGACTGCCCCTATATGTAACTTGCTTATAAGATATCAGTCATTTATGAACCATTCATAAATGTAAACATGTGCCCTTAATATAAAGTGTGGTAATTAACACTGTCATTAGTGTAGTGTTGATTGTATGCTCAACACTTGACAAGATTCATTGTATGATAGGCCCTGCCCCAAGGACTTTACAAACACAGGCCCTGGTTCTTCTATTGATAGCACCTAGGTATGTGGACTGCTCTGCCTGAGTGGATCCCCAGGGGTCAACGTAGCTCCAGACGGATATAGCAATCAGCCCTTCTACCACCAGCTACAGGCCTAAACTAGACAGACACAGAAGTCACACACTGGGGAAACCAGGGAAGGGAGAAACTTGTTCTTTAATATTATTAGCTTTTAATGTACAGTATGATCTTCTTGATTCTCTGAAGGTATCAGGAAAGGAGGCCTTACAATTAAACCACAGAGCTGGGCATCAAGAAAGTTGGGTTCAATTCCCAGCCATGCCACAGATGTCCCGTGTGACTTTGGGAAAGTAAGCGCTCTAACCCTCAGCTTCCCCATGTGTAAAATGGGGTTCATCAAACATATTCAGCCTACCTCACCAGCGGTGTTTAAATTCATGAACGTTCATAAAGCAATTTGAGATTCCTGTCCGGAGTGTGCTGTAAACATGAAAGTATGATTATTATCCAGCAGTGGGGGAGCTCAGGGGGAGGAAGCTAGGCAGGAGGCAGAATACAAGACACCTGAGAGGAGCAATCTAGCTGAAGCTCTTTAGGTGGGCCAGATGCTAAATTGTTCTCCCCCTAGTCTTTGGCACTTTGCCTCTTATTTGGTCCCCTGTCTCTTCTCCCTGGGCTCCTTGGGGGATAATTGGGGAACCAGCTAACAAGCTACACAGATGATCCATGCCTTTGTTTTTTAAAAAAAACCCTTGCTGTTACTGACGAACATTGATCTGCTTCAGCTAATCGAGGTTTCACTGTAAATGTAAAAGAATGACTATATGCTGGAAATAATAATACTGTCTACTGGCCCTGCCGCCTCACCCACCTGCTGGCTTTGCCTCTCCTGGCTGCCATCTCTCTCATCCCCTGAGCTCCGCCTGGACTCCCCTCCTGGCCATGACCTGGCACTTTTCCAAAACTGCCAAGTCCCAGCCGGAGGAAGCCTTGTCGGGGGATGGAAGGAGATTAGAGCTCTTTACAATTCAGAGCTGAACGGAGGCAGCCTGCTTTGTGTGCCTTGTCAGCGCGCCAAATGTGGCAGCGATCAGTGTGCTGGTGACAGCAGCGATTTGGACATCCCCGGTGCCCGAGAGTGCCCAGTAGAAAGCACATAATACCACTGCTTCGGGCTTTGACAGACAAGTGCACCGTGAACAATGGTGCTTTGGCTGCTTAGGTGTCCAGAGCACATTCGTGCCAAGCTGCACCCATTGTCCAATTGGTAGCTTTAAAGATAGGTGAAGGGAGTTAGTTAGGTGCTTGAGTAACAGACCATCAGAAAGCGATTGGTCTAGGATGAGAGAGGCAGTGGAGGAAAGGCTGATGAGTGTTCACCAAGAGTAAAAACGTTGAGCCTTGGATGAGGGATATAAATAATTAGTTACGCACTTCAAAAGGCCTTTGTCTCTCTGTCAGGAACACACCACATCTTTTATACTTCTCCAGAAGAAAAAAATAAATCAGGCAGGTATGAACACAAACCCGAACAAATCCCAATTGTCAGGACTTGCACACATCCCCAGGGTTTATTATTTACCCAGATTTAAAGCTGTATAATTCTGGCCACAGTAACATTTGAGGGGCTTCATGAACATGAGATGCCTTCAGATATGGAAAAAAAAAAGTGACTGGATAACATCCTGATTTAGTCCTTAATTTCCTTGTAGCTGAAGAGATGGAAAATGCAGGCAGAGAATCTTCTGTAAAAACTAGCACTTTGGGTTCCTCATGATTAAAGATCAACACAAATCGTTTCTGAAAGTCCTTTCTGGTTCAGATCAAGTAGCGAGGGAAATATGAAACGGAATAATTCATCCTGGACACAGCTATAGGCTTTGTTCTTTATTCCCCTCATTTTGAATTATTCTTGCCTGTCAACCCCATTTGAAACCAAGCATGTGATCAATATTTACAACTGTAGTACTGACAATTAAAAGGGAAAAACCTCTCATTATTAGGCGAAATTTTGGCTCCATTGACGCCAGTAGGAATTTTATCACTGACTTCAAATGGAGCCAGTGTTTCATCCTAGCTCCCAAAAGGTTACATTCATTTCTTTTTATGGCTGCTTGAATACAGTGATGCTAAACGTGACCTCCTATCTGTAATTCCCAGTAGACTCTAAGGACCAGATTCATCAGTATATTCTGGATGCTTTGTGCTGCTTCAGTGATGCAAAAACTTAGCTTAACTGGCCAGTTACACCAGGTTTATTACTGCTTTTCATCACTGGAGCAGTGCAAGCGGTCGGAGCATACTAGTGAACATGGCCTTAAATCATTAACTTAATAAACATCTCCCACTGGTGGGTTAATTGTAATAAAATGCAAGTTCTCTCAAAAACAAAATAAAATCCAAATTGCCATATAAACAGTAAGCCTCTTCTCTGTCCTAGTCAATTGAGCTGGAACCTCCAGATGTAGTATATTAAGAACAAGAATGCACTTCCTGGCTGGATTTTTCTATTCAATTGTCAAGCTCACTGACGTATTCCATCACCTCTAAGCAATAACCCTAGCGTATCACGTGGTTCACTCCATCCTGTCTCATTAATAAGTAAGTGTCACAGTTGCAGGGCTAGCTGCTCCTTTGTCTCCTTCCTGATCTCTCTGAGTGCACTCCCCCAGGTCTTCGGCATCAGACCTTTACCTCTTTTGGGGTAGAACCATGGAATTCTCAAAATGGACGCTTGGCTTCAGTACACTGGGGACGGACTGTTTCCCCTGCATGTCTGACTGCATTCTGGCACCTGTGGTCCCTCCCTTCAGGAGTCTGTGACCAAGGGTGAGTATAGTGACCACCTCGCCTTCTTAAACCAAAGTCTTGTTTCATTGAAACAGTACGAACAAAGCATTTAGAGAAAAGGATTTTTAAACAACAGTCTACATGCAGGTCTGTCTCACTTACAGGCTTTCCATCCCTCATGATAGCCTAGGCAGACCTAACTTCTTCAGATTCCCCAGCAAGTGCCCAGATAGATGGACTTACAGCTCCTCAACAACAACAGCCTCCCTTCTAGAGAGAGAGTCCCTTTAAAACCAGTTAAAGATCCTTTGTTTTGTGAGTTTCCTGGCTTTCACTTCTCTTATCTGAACCAGCTTGTCAGGCTCCAGAAGAGGTCAAGCCAGACTTCTCAGAGCCAATAGCTCTGCCATTATCTTGCAACAACCCTCAAGTGTTTACTGTGAGTAGCATACTTTGAACCATTGTTTCCCCTTTCTGCTTGTTTTCCCAAAAAATCTGTTGATTTCACCCAATATAGTAATACAGTAAATAACCCAATCACCAGGTCAACATACAGTATTAATAAATTATAACAGAAAAGCTCCATCATGCTATTTTTAACTGATTTACTCAGGATCATTTCAGTGTTTGACTAAGGAAACACCATGGCTTCTAGACATGGGAGAGGAACAACAAATTCCCCCACAGCTCCTATGCAAGTCTCTTATTGCAAGAGTTGTAAAATTAATCACCCTTCCATCTAAAAAAATACCGGAATGGGTCCTGCCCAACAGCTTTCATGCAAGGATGGCTATTGTGTGATTAAAAGAGAAATGAAGTAATAGTTTAAAGGGGCACAGCCACAGGAGACCATTGTGTTGGAGCTAGATGCTGCCATTTTTACATCAAACAGTGGAACTTACTCATGCAGTGAGGTATTATTCAGTTGTGAGTAAGAGAGGTCAAATCTGACCCTTGGTATCCAAGACTCCCTGTCAAATGCTTATTCAGTGAGGCCCACAAGAAACGATCTTATAATTTAAAACAATGACAAAAAATCAAGCCAACACCAAGTCACATGCCCACCATTGCATTTCCCAATACATCTCATCTTTTGTGTGTCTGTCTTTCAGGCTCTGATTCTGTCAATACTAAATACCAGTATCATTACTGTGCAGATAACGGGGCTATTCACCGTTGTAAACATTATTCCTTGTAAAGAGCATCTGCAGGATTGGATTCTTACATTGTTAGCTGTTCAGAGCAGGGCCTTTCCTTATATTTGTGTTTCGTACAGCACCTAACACATAATAAATAAATAAATAATAAAGAGGCTCGCCAAAATATAAGCTACCGTAAAGACATTTCCATGCACATTGTTGTCAAAGTTCACGATTGTATCACAAGTCTTGTGACATTAGGTATATTCCTTCTAGCTTCAGCTCCCGGAGTTGTGACAATCTCAGCTTTCATTTTTTTAAAAGTAAGTTCCCAGCCCTCATGTTTGCAGAGAAAATGTGACCCGAGTGTCCCCTAAAGGCCTAAAAACCAGAAGGCCCCCATGTTTACTATTTTAACAAAATCTCTTGATTTTTAAACCAATCTTACGATTTTTGATTCCTGATCTATGATTTTTGTACAGCTGGAGTTGGCAATACTGCATTCACCATGTCTGTAAATCGGTGCACCTGGGCCTCAAAACAAGAACTGTAAATCTGGAGCATTTCCATGGAAATCAATGAATTTTGTGCATCTGTCAGTTCAACATCTGTGTTTTCTTTATACAAGAAATACATTCCTCCCATACCACATGAAATTCTTCTATTGCATCATTAGTCTTATAAATGAGATATGCAATGTTATACAGCAGTCTTTTACAATTGAGACGAGTTTTTCCGTCTTCTTGGGAGCAACCTCTATGTACAAACAAGGCCTGTTTTAAAAAAGACTTTATGGTAGAGTTGGTTAGAAAATGTCCCCCCCATGGGAATATTTTAATGAAAATGAGAAAATATTTAAGTTTCCAGCAAAACATTTAAATCCAAAGTAGTTAATCTACAACCTGAAATATTTCAATTTGGAAATGCTGCTTAGGTTGCCTTATGGGAGTTGTAGCTTGGGTGCCTCTGCCACACATTCTTCTTGATAGGCCTGACTCCTGGGTTAGACTACATCTCCCATGATGCACTCTCTCAGTGAGGGGAGGCTGTAGATGATAGTAGGTGAAGTCCAGCTGGGGAGCCCAAAAGATAGAGGAAAATGAGAGTGCAAGGAACAAGAACTACAACTCCCATAATGCACTGTGGCAGCATTTCAGAATCCAAATATTTTGGCATTCAGCCAAATGGTTTGGTTTTCAGACACCCATTTTTTTTTAACAAACAATTAAAAATTTCCACAGAAAGTGGCTACTTTTTGTGACGAACTTAGTTTAGTTGGAAACCCAATTTTTCACTGGAAAAAAGTTTCGATGGAAAGTCTTCAACCAGCTCTATTTTGTAGTTCCATGTCCTTGCAAAAAAAAACAAAAAACCAAGTAGCAAATATGATATAGTTTTAGGCTCACTGTTCCTCTAAAAAAAAAAGCTCTACTGTGCATGTTTCTTCTGTCTCCTGTGCAGCAGAGCAGCCCTTTCCCTCACACTCTTGAATGGGCGTCACTTGATCTAATGATTATTTCATTTTTTTGCATGGACAGAAAGCCTTATCTACTTGCAGTTCCACAAATGTGACAGCACAGCCCAACATGTAAATAAAACAATGTCTGAGAATATGCTCCACTCAAGTAACCAGCCTGTACCATAATAGCCTCTGTTTATAAGTACATAAAAGTCTCTTTGCAAGCACCCAAGTATGTTTACACTTGTGAAGCAATAAAAGGGCAGCTTTTTATATACCTACAGTGGGAAGAAAAGTGGCCCTGCGAACACAGCCAATAGGCTCTGAGGTCAAAGTTCCTCGAGGAAATCAACAAAAACAGCAAAAGATTTACAGCTAGCAAGTCTTTCCAGATGAATCACAGGTGTGTTTATGTCACAAGAGCTTCCATTACCTGACCTCCTGGGGCCTGATTCTTTCCTGGTGGGATACAGGGGACTGCCATCGAAATCAACATGAGGAATTCAGACTGCAGGGGGAAAATGGGGGACCCGAGTTTTTGTATGCACATGCCCTATCTCAGGATTCATCAGTTTAAGAGACCTGTAGGCTCCCTCAGGACAATTCATCTTCACAACTCATCCTGTACATGACACTCAGCAGAGAGAGAGAGAGACTGCACACACACTTCCGTGGGTTTTTCACATAAACAGGGAGGAGTGTGCTGCAGCATCCAAAAGGATGCAGGCCAGTGCCAGCCCTGCATAATCTCACGTACACCAGAAAGTCTACAGAGATCATGCTGAAAATTTAAATATAAACCACTTTGTTCTACTAAGATCTTCCCAATCAGTTTCTTGGCATTTGGTACAGCTGAATGCTGATCCCATTTGGTTTTCATTCATGTTTTTATTGCATTTTGTGTGTCTTATAAGAAAACGGGAAAAAGCTGCAAGAGGAAAAAGTCTATATGATTTGCTGTTTTCTCAGAAGAGAGAGTGAGGCTATGCCTACACTACATAGCCTATAATGGCCTAGCTCCCCGTGTCGATGCAGCATATGCAGATGGGAGTTTTTCTGCCAGTGTACAAACACCATCTTCCCAAACAATGCCAGCTATGCAGACAGAAGCACTCTTTTGTCAGCACAGTTGTGTTTACACGGGGGTTCTGTCAGCATAGCTAACTCACTAGAGGGTGTAATTTTTTCACACCCCTGCTGGACTTTCCTATGCCTGTGTAAGTTTTAAGCGTAGACTAGGCCTGAGAGAAGAAACAAGAAACATACATAGACAAATGAGAAGGAATAAAATAGTGCAGTTAATAGTGCGGGCCTAAGAAAAGAATGCACAAAACGGCAAAGGTAAAGCTAAGTTTGATCCTGCTTGCGGTTCCATGCAAATATTTTGCACACATTGCTCTGTAGTGCGTGGGTGTGCAGACCCCAGCATGTCCCCCAGTATCCTTCCCCTCCCTACTTAGTGCTATTGGTACAGCTCAGCTGCAACCCAAGTCCCCCACACTGAGGGGCAGGCTTTGCCGTAGGTTAGATTATTATTCCAAGACTTTTTTGTAGTTTAGATCACCCAGTAAAAATACAGTCTGACAGCTTGGCCTTGTCGAAGTTAGGATTTTTTGCCATATGTTTTCCACTGCTGCTTCTGCCGGTGGTTGCTATGGTGAGATCATACACACAGTACCTGTGGCCACCAGCATGTTAACTACCGTGTTGGATAAACCTACGCTGCACAAGGTCAGATAAAATGGCGCTTACAATGTCAGTGCCCCACCCGGAGCCCTCTCTACACTAGTGTTCCCACCAGTGGCTGCAATGGTGGGAAATTTATAGCAAAAATGCCCTATACACCAGCAGAGGCGACACCCCAGTGCCCCCTGGCAAGCAAGTTGAGTATTTCCATGTAATTCACAGTAATTTGTGGTAATTCAGGGTTCTCTTCCTGAAACCCATGTTCTTAGTTCTCTACACTCCTCTTCTGGGTTTGTCCTGACGCTAATCCCATAAACCTAGTCTTACAAGGGCACCAGAATGCACTGGCCATCGACTTCGCCTGAAGCTGTGGGTGTTCAGCACCTTTGAAAATCAGGTTCCCAGTGCTCCGCTTCCTACAGATTACCTACTCTGCTGCTGCAGCCCCACAGATACCAGCCTCCCCCCACCCCCGAGTTCTGCTTGCAAAAATGCAAGTTTCCTCATAGAAATAGCCCACAGCAGCAACTGCTTTTAACCTTCATTTTTCTTATTGGAAAAGCTGAAACAGGAGATATTACTGGGCCAATTAAGCTCTCCTTATAAAAAGAGACGTAAAAGTTAAAAGGAATCACCTGCCTGGGTGAGCACGATGGGGAAACTCACAGCTGGTAATTAAGGTGATTTGTAGAAATGGTAATTGTTTTGATGCAACGCGTGTGCCCACCGGCATTTTTCATAGTGTGAGCCTGCAGCAGTGTCCGCTTTCAACTTTTATCCAAGAAATTGGATTGGGGGCGAGGGGGAAGCCTGATCAAGCTTTTAAAATGGAAAGTAAAATGTAAATTGAGCCACTCTGGTGAGGGAACGCTGTGGAAACCCAACCCAGCCAGGCAGTCCTACTTCAAAGGCGTTCTGCCCTCCTTACTGCACCCCACCAAACTAAAATGCAGGTTTGGTCTCACACCTCGGCTACTTGTTCAGTTCTTGTATAGATGCAAAATAGCCTCACCGGAGAGATTGTTTCCATGCTCCTTTCTCTGCACCTGCCCATTAGAGGTAACTAAGACATAAACACACCAGCATATTAAAGAAAGTCAAAAGTGAAACTATACAGTTGTAAATAAGGATGGGAAATGGCTGGGAAATCAAGAACTGAGACTTGGGGCTAGTCTACACTAGAAGTGCTACAGCGGCGCAGCTGCAGCGATGTAACTGTTCCACTGTGGTGTGTCCGGTGAGGATGCTCTATGCTGATGGGAGAGAGTTCTCCCATCGGCATAATAAAACCAGCTCCGCAAAAGGCAGTAGCTACATCTGCGGGAGAAGCTCTTCAGCAAACAAAGCGCTTTCCACACCAGTGTGATTTACATCGCTCAGGAGGTGGCTTATTCACACCCTCAAGCAACATATATTATGCCAACGTAAGCAGTAATGTGTACAATCCCTTAGAGTTACAGAGTTTAAGGTTAGAAGGGGCCACCAGATCATCTAGATGGACCCCTGTATCTCACAGATCACCACCACTACCCACACACTCAATCCAACAACTGAAATTAGATCAAAGTAATTATAGCCCACGGGATGCTAGACTATTATGAGCCACTGAGAGAGTCTAGGAGGGACGGCAGTGCATCAGTGTCCCAGATCCCTGCAATGAAGGCAGAATGATTAAGTGAGTTACACGCAGATAACCTGCACCCATGCACTGTGCAGGAAGGAGAAACCCCACTCACAATCACTGCCAAGCTGACCCAGTGGAAAATTCCCTCCTAACCCCACGTATGGCAATCAGCAGCTAAACCTCTAACATGAGCAACAATGAGCCAGCCAAGCATCTGAGAGAAAGCCTGCTCGGTGCCACCTCACAGCCATCGCCCACCCTGCCCAGTGTCCCATCCTTAGGCAGGGCCACCTCTGCTGCTTCAGAGGAATAACATAAAATAAAAAAACTTCACAGAATGCATGCGGGTGGACAGGACAAAGGAGTGGGGGAAAGGGAGGAAACATCCCTTCCTGACCTCTGCAGGTGGTTGCCTGAAATTCTAAGCATGAAGTTTCAGGAACATAAGAAATAAACCAGAAGTAAGCCGGGGCTGTTGAGCCCTGCCGGTAACTATGACAAGCAACCCCATCATACAGTCACACTCACAAATTTGTCCATCTCTTTCTTAAAGCTAGTTAAATTGTTTGTCCCAGAACTCCTATTGGGAGGCTGTTTCAGAACCTCACCCCTCTGATGATTAGAAACTTTCTTCTAGTTTCCAGCCTGCATTTGTTCCTTGCCAGCTTACACACATATGTTCTTGTGGTAACACTGTCCTATAGCTTAAGCAGTTCTTCTTCTGCCCACTAATATATTTATAGAGAGCAATCCTATCCCCTCTCAGACATCTTTTTGCTAGACTAAACAAGCCAAGCGCTTTCCATCTCCTCTTGTAAAATAGGCCTTTCATATCCCTGATCAGTCTAGTAGCTTTTCTCTTTGCCTGTTCCAGTTTAAATTCATCTTTCTTGAGCATGGGTGACCAGAATTGTAGACTTCTCTGCCCTGGCACAATCAGGGACTGACATATCTCCATATTTGCAAAATACACACTTTGGACACTATATGACTGGGGTAAAATATGTGCCCAGAAGCAAGCCTATGATATTCTCAGCTGGGATTATTAAAGGAAGCGAATATCCTAACATCTTCTGTAAACATCATGATTTACATGTTCAGGGCCATCATCCCAGTCTCCAGAAGCCAGACTCCCACTGTAGTAACAATACATCGTAATGTGTACATATGTAAGCACCTTTTAGCCCCTAACACTTGACAAGTATTAATGAATTATCTGTCACAGCACACCCATGAATTACAGAGTATCATTCCCTTTTTTACAGACAGGTAAACTGATACCCAGAAGTGTAGTGACTTGCCCAAAGTCACACAACCTTGGCTGTAGCAGAGCAAGGCACAAAACTCAGGTAACCTGATGGTCAGTGTCCTCTTCTGATCACGAGACCAAAATGGCTCTTAGAGAGCAGCCAAATGACTTCCTCCAACACAGATCTATCCTATCCTACCTAGGATTTTATACTGCCTTCAGTATCTGAGGTGTAGTGTTTTGCTGGGGTAGGGTTTGGGTATTTTTTTTAAAGGTACATACTGGCTAACTGTTTACATTAGAGAAGGCAGGCTGAAGAGGTGCACCTTGCCCTTAGAGCAGATTGTGGTGAGATTTGTGATGGTCTTTAGCTCCTGGGAGAGCTTATTCCACAGTCTCAGACCAGCTCCCGAGAAGACTCTGTTTCCTCCACAGACAAGCTTTACTCTTACGGCTGAAAGTTCCACTGCGCCTGAGGAGTGGAATTGTCAGCCTGGTTGTCATTTCAGACCATTAGGCAACTGTTTAGATATGCGGAGCCCAGGTCACTGAGTGCTTTGAAGATAAGGGCCGAGACCTTGAACTTCACTCAACAACAGTTCCCAACAGTTTTATTTCACATTGTTTTAGTTCTTTTCTATCCAACCATTTTTGCCTTACCAAAAATCTAACCTAATGAATTTCTGCTACTATTAATGATGTTGATAGTAATAAAATACTTGTAGCATTTCCCACTCAGCAATTAACTTTTCTTTGGAAGTATCAGAGGTTTAATCTATCTAACTAACTTGGCACATCCCCCTGAACCTTAAATGCAACTAAAAGAGATATTTATGTACATCATGCCTTGAGTTAAAAAAAAAAAAAAACCCTTGTTAGCAGAAGCTGTAAATTATTAACAAGGTGTGGGAAGTTTAGAGAGCTTAATGTGGGCAGGTATTGCTCATAGAGTCCTTCTCTAATATAGAATTATTTGCCTGCCTGTCAGATAAAGTGTACTCTACAGGACAGATGCCTTTCTTTTTTCAGTGAAAAGTATTAACATTACCTGTGTTTGCACACTTATATTGCGCACTTCAGCATTATTAATGTGAGATCAAACACCATGGGGAAAAAAATCTGATTGATTAATCACACAGATTGCGCTTTTCGAGAACTCACTAAGATCCCTATGGGCCATATATGTAGCCTTAAGGGTCATGGAAAGCACCGGATCACTGCAGGCAACCCCGATTTATGGCAACAGAAATTCTGCTTTGCATGACCAAAGGCAGTTCATTGACACTTGTCACTAAGACACCACAGAGATGACACATTTTGTGGTCTTCATGATAGGTGGCTGCTTAATACAGTGACAAAGATCACCATAAGACAACTTTCACTTATGCCTCCCCAATCTCTTTTGCAACCTTTACAACACAGAGAAAAACAGGCAAACAAATCATAAGTCCTGGCTCACATTTTAAATGTGAAACTATTTTAACAAAAATCAGAAGTAAATACCAAAAATTTGATATAACTGATCTTGCTGGTGGTGTTAGAAGATTGATCACAATATTCTATAAATTTAATTTGTGTTTGAATTTGTTTCATAGTTGCATGGAACTAACATACCTTGACTTTGTAAATAAACACCTAGGGTAATAGATGCTCTGTAGCATAAATAACATTTGTAGAGCTGTGCAGGGCTGTAGGTGGTCAGCAATGTATTAGACAGGAGCTGCCACAACAGGGTGAGTTAATATTCAGAAATAACAAGTAACATATTCATCTGATACACAAGTCATACCAACGACTGTCCCGTATGTGGTTTATGAAACTCAAGATACTTTCAGCCTCATTGACTATAAAATGCATGGATCAGATCTTGAAATCCTTACTCACACACACACACACACACACACACACACACACACACACACACACACACACACACACACACACACACACACACACACACACACAGAAACCAACTTTTTTTTTGTGTGAGAAACGCATAAGTAAAAGCTACAGAGAACCCACAAGGGTTCCCAGAAACCGCTGTAATCTGGTAATAATCAGGTGGCATCTTCTTTTTCACCTCTTCCCTTCAGGATCATGCTGGTTTGTTGGCACAATCTCACTACAGCATATTGCTAGACCATGCTAGTCTTCATTCAAATGCTACACATATAAATAAGAGACAAGGAGGGTGAGGTCATGTCTTTTACTGGACCAACTTCTGATGGTGAGAGTGACAAGCTTTCATGCTTTCAGGTTCAACCTTCTTCAGGACTATGCTTGAAAGCTTGTCTCTCTCACCAACAGATGTTGGTCCTCTAAAATATTATCTCACCCACATTGTCTTTCCAATATCCTGGAACTGACATGGCTACAACAATTCTGCACTTATAAATACCATTCACATCATAGAAATATCAGTTCAGTGTAGATAGATCAAAATTGTTGGATTTCTTCACCTCAGATTAACCTGTGCTGATGCTTGAACAAATAGCTAGTTCCCAAAATGGCTTAGTTTGCTTAATCAAGAATGTCCTACAAGGCACAATTACCATAATAAATAAATAAATAAATAAATAAAGTGTTTGATCTTTTTTTGTAACTCATGAGACTACAGCAAATACATATAGATACACTTACATTTCATTTGCTGGCTTGCAAATCCCTTTAGATTTATAGCATCATCAGATATGCACCATTAAAGGCAAAGTTTTCATTTCAGTTAATCTTTTAATCATGAGTCTTCTTTTCAAAATTACAATTTGCAAAGCTGCATTTTACACATAGGAAAAAGAACAGACACTGAAGAACCCCTGTATTTTGCTGGCAAGAAAAATGATATTTAAATATTCTTCCCTCGGGCAGCTTTCTTTTCCCCCTAATAAGATTTATGTTCTCAAGTTTGGCCTGCCTGCGGTACCTGTTTAGTGTATGTGAGATCAACTAAGCTTGGAGCTTCATCCCAAAAATGAAACAGACAGAGAGCTGCACTTGCTTGTTCAGAGGCAGTGCCATTAGAAAAACTGGCTCGTTCCCCAGAACCACAGAATAACCTCCGAGCACGACACACAATTTCACAAGCCTGTGAGACAGGGTGTTCAGTTAGAGAGTTTCAGTGAGAATGCCTGCAAGGGACCAGGGGATCAAGGGAATTTCTTTGCATCCCAAGAGTAATACATTTTCCGAAAACTTTTTTAATCTCCTAGTCCGTATAATATGTAGTGTTGTTGTAGCTGTTTTGGTCCCAGGATATTAGAGAGACAAGGTAGATGAGGGAATATTTTTTATTAAACCAACTTCTGTTAGTGAGAGAGAAAAACTTGATGGCTTACAGAGAGTTCTTCTTCAGGTCTGGAAAATGTCATATATAAGGTCTGTGCATATAATTGGAAGTTTTGTGTCTATAATTTGCAGGTTTAAAGCAAGTCTGAGACTCAGCCAGTTAATGTGTGTGACATCTAATTTAAGAAAAGAAAAAATGTTAAATGCAAATGAAAGCATAAAAAGTAGACTATATTAAAGAAGTAGGAAGCCACCATCTTCCTACCTGCAGACATAGACTGTGACAGAGGAAATGGAACACTTGGAGCTTAGCACGTAATTTGGTGGCAGGATACCATCAATAGGCTATATCAGCCTATTGGGGTCCTTATTGGGAAGCAGCCGTAAAATCTGGGCTATCGACTCACTAGATCTTACAAGGTGGGAGCACTCCATGTTCAGCTAGTGTGCTGCAGAAAGCTGAAATAGGGGAGTCAGTCTTCTCTGTATGTTAGTATTGGACAATTGGGGCACAATGTTGCAAGAGATGCTCTCTGTGAGATGAGATGTTAAACCAAGGGCCTGACTTCTTGTGGACATACAAATTTTACTTGTCAGCGGTAGCCCCAGTATCAGGGCTGCTGCCAGATCCCAATCTGCATCATTAAATTCTGCCTACCAAAATTTGCCTTGCTTCAGCTGGATACAATGTTCTTCACTTCCTGTTCTACACCCTGCAGTGTTGCTCAGCTCCATTACACCTTTGCTATGATCAATCCTAGAGGCAGCTGCATTTCAAACCTGGTAAAGCGAAGGGCCAAATTCCCACAGCCATAAACATGGTTGCATGCCAGAAAAGCCAGGGACAGAACAGGACACAAAGATCATCCTGCAGGCCGTACAGCAGACGTGGCAGAGGAGCATTCCTGGGCATGATCGGGTACATTTAACCAGGGGCCTAGTCAGGGGCAGTGCAGATTCATACTGCCTCCTGTAGAGCTTGGAAAGGGACTGTGCCTCCCCAAGGCCTGTTCCCTTTCTGAAGAGCCCATTGCAAAGGTGCATGGGATGGTGCAGCTTGCTCTCCCCAGGTCTGGCAAAGACCAGCCTCTTCTCCTGGGCACCCTTGGAGGCATAACAAAGGAGCACTCCCTGTGTTCAAAGATGGCTGACGGGCGAACAGGACCTGTCACCATCTGTCAGTAGCATCCTAGGCACTTCACACAAATATACCAATGAAACAGACTCGGTCTTCCTCCCCCTAATCACTTTCCTATAAAATCATTGTCAGTCCCTGTCTTTTCTGAGGCCTGGTCTACACTACACACTTAGGTCGATGGAAGCTGCCTTACGTCAACCTAATAACATATGTGTCTACACTACCAGGTCCCTTCTGCCAACCTAACTCGCATGTTACATCGACTTAATTACTCCATCTCTATAAGAGGCATAGCGCTTAATTTGATGTTGATGGGCCTACAGACAGGTAGCGAAGATGTTGCGTTGTGTAAGTGAACTGAATTGGCTTCTAGGAGGTGTCCCACAATGCTCTGCTGTGACTTCTCTGGAGATCATTTTCAAGCCCACTGCATGGCAGCCAGGTACACAGAAAACAGGCCCTCTCCTGTTAAAGGGCTGGGAACTTTTGAATTTCCATTCCCTGTTTGATCAGCATGGAGAGCTCGCCAGCCCACCTGATCATGACTAAATGCTCCAAAAACACTCCATCCTGGAGTACCCAGGCGATGGTGGATCTTATTGGTATGTGAGGAGAAGAGTCTGTGCAGGCACAGGTCTGATGCAGCCGAAGAAACGTACAAATCTACAAAAAGATCGTGCCGAGCATGGTAGAGAAGGGCTACACGAGAGACACATAGCAGTGCCGTGTGAAAATCAAAGAACTGCAGCCTGTGTACCAGAAAACAAGGGAGGTGGACAGTCATTCCGGTTCTGCACCACAGACACGTTGCTTCTACAATGAGCTGCATGCGATTCCCCGTGGCAACCCCCCACTACTCCCAAATGCAGCGTGGATACCTCCCAGAAGTCTGAGTCCCAGGCCGCCTCAGGCAATGACGAGGAGGGCATTGTGGATGAGGAAGAGGAGGAAGAGAATGGGAGGCAGGCGAACGGGGATCCATTCTCCCCAAGAGCCAGGAGCTGTTTTTAACTTCAGAACACTCCAGCCGGCTGCAGGACAGCATGGTGGCCAAGTGTGATGCCAGGGAAGGCACCTCTGGTGAGTTTGCAATTCCAATAAAGGTTACATGTTCTATGTGCACAGGGATGGTCCAGGAATCCTCCATGGAGATCTCCAGGAAACTTCCATGGAGGTACTCTGAAATCCTTTGTGGGAAGTTTCTGGGGAGGGCTGCCTTATTTCTTCCACCACAGTAGGACACTTTCCCCTGCCACTGCAGTATTAACTCATGCGGTACACATCATAAGGACTAGGTCTGTACCCAGATGCTTGTAGCATCTGCTCCCTTGCCACCTCTGTTATCCTCTGGAGACTGATATCACAAAGGGTCACCTAGGGGAGATGGTGGAAGTTTTCAGTACCAGTGCTTGTGCCGCAAACAACAGAGCATGTGGTCCCCCAACCATGGTGGTTTCTGGGTCCCTCAGCTGAGGTTTCCCTAACATGCCAGAGGTTTGGGTTGTACAGATCGAGCTTGACATCAGAATCTGCAAGCCCAGGGTGACTACTACCAACCACGTTAAGGGAAGGGGGGGGTTTCCTGTGCTCTCTTGCAACTGCAACACGCCTCCACCCCTGGAGCCACCTTGGACAGAGACTGCACTTTGATAGGCTTAATGCTGGTCCCCAGTTTCCAAGCACCATCCATGTTGCTGTGTGAGGGGGCATTGTCCACCTGCTCCCTTGTGCTCCCCACATGGGTTGCCCACAAGTTGCAGCACAAGGTCCATTGGCTGTGCCACTGGGCCGTACTCACCGCGGTTGGACTAGCAAACCAGTTAATTGAATAGCTAGGGATTCTGATTATGTTCTTGCTTGCAGTTCAGTGTAGTAAGGGGAGTGATTTTTAAATAGTAACTTTGCACTAGACTCAGGGAATGCACTGACTGTGGTTGCCTTGTGCTTTGCATGCCTTACAGTGGAAAACTTGGCCTTCAGTGCATCCTTCACAACAGCGGAGGAGCGTTCGCAGATTAGAAGAAGGAAAAAGGGAACATGTGACGACATGTTCAGTGAGATAATGAATGCCCCCAGGACAGGGGAGGATTTCATTGTCTGAAAAACTGGTCATGGACATGGAGAGCAGGAGAGCATCCCAAGAGCATGAGCATGCCACGGAGGACGAGATGCTGCGGCTTATGAAGGACCAGACATGTTGAAATGTCTGGTTGAGCTTCAAGAAAAGCAGCTTGAGGCTAGAGTTCCTCTGCAGCCCCTGCAGAACGGCCAGCAAACATCGCCCTCTTCCCAATCCCCCTTCATCAAATGTTCCGAGAGCGGGGGTGGGTGGCAAGTTGCAGTATCCCTTCCACTCAACACCAGGAGAGGGTTCTAAGAACAAAAGGCAGCCATTCAAAGACCTTTGATAGACAAGACTTCAGTGCTTTCACAGACAAGCTGACTGGGGTTTGGTTTACACTTACACTTTGGCGGCAGTCAACAGGAGTTACGCAAACTACACAGAAAACGTCTGTAACTCCTGTCGACTGCTGTGCTTCTCTTCTGCACGCCATCTTCACGGCACCGCGCAGATGGGAACCGCGTTCCTGTCGACGCAGTACTACACCACTTGCGGGGGTGGATTAACAGTGTCGATTTCTGGATCAACTGAGCGGGTCTTCACTGACCGCTCAGTTGATCCAGATGAATCGATCTGACAGCGGCAACTTGGCAGCTGTCAGTGTAGACATAGTCTTGGTTTCTCCCCTTCCAATTTTAATCACACTGTTTGCCCAAGGTTCAATTATTTTCCTGATCTTTCAGTTTTTTTATATTTGTGCAATAAAAGTAACTGTTTCAGCAAAGAACTGCTCTTTATTTATTCCAAGTATAGGAGTTTGGGGAAAGGGGAGGTGCAGGGAAACTAATGCAATAGAGGGGATGGTATGGGAAAGCACAACGCAGATAAGCAGTACACATTACTGTGGCTCATTATCGAAATGGGTTTTCTCAGCCTCCTGGAGACGCAGAGCTCCTCACTGGCTCTTCTTATTGCCCTGATATCTGGCTGCTCAAAATTAGCTGCCAGCCTATCTGCCTTCATGCCCCACCCTTACAGAAACATCTGTCCTTTTTCCTCACAGATATTATGGAGCACACAGGAGGCAGCAATAACAATGGGGATAGTGCTTTCACTGAGGTCTAACCTAGTAGGCAAACTGCGCCAGTGACCCTTTGAACATCCAAAGGCACATTCCATCACCATTCTGCACTTGCTCAGCCTATTGTTGAACCTCTTCTGACTGCTGTCCAGATGGCCAGTGTATGGCTTCATGAACCATGGGAGCAATAGGTAGGCTGGGTCTCCCAGGATTCCTAATGGTATGTCAACATCATCAATGGTTATTTTGAGATCTGGAAAGAAAGTCCCTGATTGCAGCTTTCTGAACAGACCTGTGTTCTTAAAGATGCATGCGTCATGCACCTTTCCTGACCATCCCATGCTGATGTCAGTGAAATTCCTCCTGTGATCCACCAGCACTTGCAACACCATTAAAACGTATCCCTTTCAGTTTATGTACTCTTTAGCAAGGCGGTCTGGTGCCAAAATAGAGATATGCATGCCATCTATTGCCTCACTACAGTTAGGGAACCCCATCGTGGCAAAACCATCCACTATGTCCTGCACGTTGCCCAGAGTCACTACCCTTCTTAGCGGAAGTCAATTAATGGCCCTGCATACTTGAATCACAACAGCTCCCACGGTGGATTTACCACCTCCAAATTGCTTCCCCACTGACTGGTAGCAGTCTGGTGTTGCAAGTTTCCACAGAGCGATGGCCATTCTCTTCTTCACTGTCAGAGCAGGTCTCATTTTAGTGTTGCTGCGCTTCCGGGCTGGGGAAAGCTCTGCACAAAGTTCCTGGAAAGTGGCCTTCCGCATTCAAACGTTCTGCAGCAACTGCTCGTCATCCCATGACTGCATAACAATGCAATCCCACCAGTCAGTGCTTGTTTCCCAGGACCAGAAATGGCACTCCACAGTGTTCAGCTGCTGCGTGACTGCCAGCAGCAACCAGGAATTGTTTCGTTCTATGGTTTGCAGCAGGGCTGCTCAAAGGACTTCACACTGTTCTGCGTGGTGGCTCCTGTCTCGGCTCTAGAAATACCACAGGAAAAGGTGCAAGGTATTTGTGATGCTCATAACAAGAGTGCAGTGCTGAGTGGGCTCCATGCTGCTCGGGCTATGGCATACACACAGCTAAGCCAGGCTTTTGAAAAATGGTGCGAAAAAGTATGGGTTCTTTACTATTGATATTAAGGGAGGGAGGAAACTGCATCATGGGATGTCAAAGCCATGTTCCCATTCCACCCGGTGACAATGTTTTGATATCATGAGGCATTGCAAGTCCTTCCTCAACCCCCCGCAGCTAGCTGCAGTATGTGGTAGCTACCAATGGTGCACTGCCCTTTGCATTGATGCAAGCACTGCTATTGAAGATGCACTCCATTGACACGAGTGTGGTATGGACAAGCCCAACTGACTTAATTACTGCGGTGGCTGGAGGCTGACTAAAATTAAGTCGATCTAACTTTGTAGTGTAGACGTTCCCTAAGTGAATTAAGTACCCGCCCCCTCAACTGGTCTCTCTGGTATAATGTAAAGCTGTTGTGCTCTGGGTGAAAAGTAGTTGCAGACTAGACAATCAGGACTACCCTGTAAACAGACCTGCTCCAGCACCACTGGGAATTTTGTAATTGATTCAAACGGGGGCTGTCTCGGGTTCTGTAATGCCAGCCCTGGGTAGCACATGAAGTCCCTTTGTCACAAAGATGGAATGATCAGGAAGTGACTTTACATTTTTCTATGAAATGCCACCATACTCTGGGGACATTAGAAAACAAGTTTCCTTTCACATATATTAGCAGTCGCTGTGGTCTTTTGAACAAGCACCTCTCTTGGGTGGATGGAAACTTCACTCCTCTTTTAAATGGGACCAGCAGAAAGGTTAGTAGTAATGATCAAACCTCTCATGGTTTGAAGACCACATCTGCTTCAAGGCCACATTCTCTTCCCCTCTGCACAGCCCATTTTAGGGATCCTGAGTCCTGCAAGTTACTGAATGCAAATCCCCCATGCTCTAGGGGCCTGTGTGTCCCAGAGTTCATGAGATTTGGATTCGGTTAAGAAGGGATAAGGTGGGTTCTTAGGCAAAGTTTCCCAAGCCTAAAAGAAGATTTGAATTTGGAACAAGAGATGGGCAAAGATTTGTGAGGTAGGAATGGGGTGTTTATTTTAAGTAATTCAAACTCATGGTCCCATTCTGCAAGTTACTGAGCACCCTTGACTCTCATTTGTGCCAATGGGAGTTAAAAGTGCCTAGTGCCTGGCAGGGTCAAGTCCTTGGGTAAGTGGACACAATTTATTTTTGCTCTCTGATTCATCATAGTTAGTTTCAGGAAAAATCTGTAGGAGCTGATATATAAATCCATGAAGACTGAAGACAGGTTGCATGCAATAAAATACAAGGGAGATTATCTGAAGCCTAATCTGCCACAGCTGATGTGTAATATTAATCAACTATTCAGAGACACAAACACACACCAATAAAATATGCATATGTGGTGCTTCAAAAGATGGTAGTGTGTCAATATTTGTTCCCAAAGAGACTCTCTACCAACAGCAAGCAGTGACAACGAGGAGATCCTCAACTTAATACAAGTTATTAACTTATTAAAATACTGTAGTGGGCATTCAGCTGCACTGAGGCCTTTTATTTTAATGCTGATCTCTGGACTAGGATAAGCTTAAAATGAGAACCATAATTAAGAATAAATTTGACCCAGTATGGGGGTAGTGGAGGGAAGACTTTCATGTGCACTATAGATGGTTTTATGTCTGACTCTTTGGGGAAATACATTTTAATTTGTTTGTGATTTCTCTGACCGTAGCATCCGATTCCAATCTCCATTACGCGGATGTAACTGAGCAGTAACTTGACTGAAGGAAGTGAAGTCGCTCTTGAATTTGAAACACACTAGCCTACTTGAGATCAGAACCTTATACTAATCTTATAACAATTATAACATGTAGTCAAACTTGAACACTTTAGCAAGGCCACATTACCCACTCCCATGACAAAAAACCCACTAGACTGGAGGTCAGGAACTCCACAGAGATTTCCCTCCACACACATAGTTTAACCAGATTGTTCCAGGGAGGGAACAGAGTTTGTCTTCCTCTGTACCCACCATGGAATTGAACAGAGGTTTGATCCCTCAAACTGGCAGATCTCTGGGATCTGATGGAAGCCCAGACCTGCTATGCAAGTTCTTCTCCTCTATTCTTGCTCCCTGGTAGCGCAAGGTCTGATGGAACAATGCTGATAGGGCTTGTAAAACTCCCCCTAAAGAGGAGGAGAATCTGGCCTTCAGTTGTTACTCAGGCAAAACTCCCAGAAGAATACAATGGCTGCAACTGAGACAATTCCCTGCACAAAGTATACAAGAAGAGAGAGGATCTGTGGATTCTTGTGCAAGAGCTGGCCACCACTTAGCTCTTTGTATTTCCATTCCTTTCTTCTTAGGAAAGGGTTAAAACATTTCCCTGGGGCATGCACTGTTGTGTCTTGGCACTGAAATAATTCCTCTTTATTTGAGACCAGACTGAAGTGGGAAAAGAGAAACACAGGCTATCAAACAGGAGGCCAGATTCTGCTCTCACTTAGAGCCCAGCACTTAAGTGTGTGCTTAAGTCCATCCCTATTCGGCTTAAAAAGTACTTAAAACATGCACTTCAAGGTAAGCATGTGTTTATGTGCGTTGCTGAATCACGGCCTTACATTACAGTGCTGTCAGTCATCTTATTGAAGACATCACCGGTGTTCTGATGATTTAGAGTAATGTAAATGAGATCAAAATATGCCCTCTGCCCCCATTAGATTATGATTCATTGTAATTTTACAGGTCAATAAAAAGCCTTATTTATTTGAACAATCAAATTACACATGAACAGCGAATCAATGACAGTTTCCGTAATTATCCTGCTTTCACAGTCGAATACTACTGCTGTTCTTTCCCCCCCTGAGTTAGTGAAATCAGTGAGCTACATGCCAAGTTCCAAATCAGTGGGATTATACCAACTTGGTTCAAAATACTCCATTTACTAGCACCTGTGTGAGACTTTATTTCTAAAAGAGTTTGAATATTTATACGGACAAGCTTATATTCCATACACAAGAACAAGTCTCGTTTACTGCCAGATGGAACTAAAATGAAGTAAATGCAATACTTGCTTCATTGCATGCCTAACCAAAAGATCCTTTTAAACTATTAATATACGTTTCTTGCATGAAAAGGTTTGTCAGTAATCAGGAGAAAGGGGACAGCTTTTTCACATCAACGCTCAACAAAAGACTGTTGTATGGTAAATTATATTGAAGAATAATGTATCAGTCCACATGGGATTTGCATTCCTTTGTATTACATGTTCTTTGGGTGCTATGATTAAGTATAAACAACGCTTCAGCAACAGCAGACAGTTTTTCAAGCTGAATCAGAAAGGAGCGATGGGACATTACGCAAAGCCCATGCAAATATGTTGCAAGCAAGCAATTAAACTGTAAAATACAGGCTGCATCATGGTAACAATGAAGTGCTTAATAATAGCTCTTTACAAGAATCTGAATTTACTGTCAGTTTAATTCCAGCTCTTGAGATGCAGTATATACCTCTATGAAGATTAAGTCAAAATGCATTCAGACGTTAATGTTCCTAAATTTAATAGTTTAAGAATGGTTAACTTTTAATTGTGTGGTCATATTTATAATGCATCAGTGCATCCTTTGTATATATTGTGGAGTATTCTGTTGTATAAATTGTGATGGCTGGACATACAGTCATTAATTAACAGAAAAATATTAACATTATTCAGGCTGCAGTCTATTGTTATGGAAATCTGTTTCATCGTTACCACATTAACATAATCTACCTTGCATTAAGCTCCAAATGCTTTTTTCTTAGTATACTGTACTTCTAGGGCCTGATTCTTCTCCCTCTTACAATGGTACATATCAGGAGTCAATGAAGTTACCACAGTATAAAGCAAGAAGAGAAGTTGGAGAGGACTGTCAAGTGTTTCAGAGCAGCTGCACCTGTATTCACCCTCGGAGGTTCACTAAGGATGCCCATTTTAGGCTGCTGGCTCCCAGCTGTCACCTCCTCACTGTCTCTCCTGACTGGGGATTTTAAGGCTGCACATCTCCCTGCCTTACTCTAGGATACCCCTAAAATACCAGTGCCTGTGCTTTGCTTTCTCTGCTACGATCAGTGTATTGCAGGAGCAGTGACGTACCACACAGCTCTTTCTAAGCAAGCACATTTATTCTTAGGGCAAAAGTATTCCACAGAAAACATACAGAAACAATAAAAGAACCTACACACAAGCTAAAAAGCTTACCAGAGGACACCTCATCTCCAACCTAGGGGTCTAGAAGATTTTAGTCCTTCAAACCCACAACTGGGTTTTCCCTCTGGTCACAGGTTCATCTATTTTTGATCCAGAACCCAAACCCAGACGAGGCAGATCAACCATTTTTTATATAGCTCTGGTCTCTGACCTTGGACTTCTGTATCAGGTAATCAGCTTACAATGATCCTTCCTTCATGACATAGCTTCAAAAGCCTGGGTTTTTGCAGATGTAAGATATGGCGGTTCTAAAGATTATATTGAAAGTGTGCCTGACAAGTATGGACTTTTGGGCTGGATAATCTGCATTAGTCTCCCACTAGGGAGCCCCCAAGAAATCCACTTATTATCCCAAAAGTCCACACTTGTCAGGCACATTTTCAATATAATCATTTGAACCCCCAGGTCTTACATCTGTCACACTTCCCTGCTAAAATGGTTACATACAATTCTGGCCCACAATAATACATAAATGTAATATAGTGAGGTCTTTTTCCAGGACATTTCAGGAAATTGCCATATCTGTCTTGAGGACAATCATTTTATACTATGCACTCCTCAACCCATGTATGGGTAAAAGCAAATTTGTATGCTGGAGCTTGACTCGGAGTCAGGTCTTTGCTGCTAATTTCTCCAATGGAGGTAATCTCAGAATGTATTGACTGGGAACTATTTTACAGGCAGTAACTCAACGTATGGGTCAAATTGTGGACAGTTATGTAACTGGCTACAAAATGTAGCCTCCTTAGCTTGGGGACTTCATCTTTGATTTGTTATATATAAAATGGTGAGTACCAGGCACATTTATAGTGGTACAGAAATAAATAATATCGTGTGCTTGCATTTTCACCAGCAGCATTCCCTTTGCAGTCCCTCCCCTGCAGACTACGTCTGCTCCAATGTCTGGAGCATGCTTTCTGACCCTAGGCCTCGTGCTGGGATGCCTTTCCATGGCTCCTGTCATACAAGGTCTGCAGATCATCATCTCTGCATTGGAAGCAATTAGAAGTAGGGTAGAGATCTTCTGCCCCTTGCTCTCCCTCTGCTCAGGGGTTTTCTGGTATGCACTTGTACATACAGGCCTGCTAGAAAGTAACGTGATCGCAGGACACTTCAGTGTATCACAGTCTACATGTGCAAATAGGAGCAAACTACATAGTTTACAATAAATCACAAAGGGTCAGACTGTGCCCAGCTCTTTTGCAAAGCAGTTTGTGAGCAAGGAGCTTCCCCGTTTATGACCCTGGACAGGGACAGAACACACATGAAGTCTTTATTTGCTTTTATGAGTGCAAGGACTTCGCAAGGCTAGTATTAGATGCCCAAACTGGGATGGGGAGCAGACAGCCAGTGTCCCCACCTCTTCCTACACTGGCCACATGCTGTACTTTAAGGAGTGAAGCAGTGGCTGTCCTCACAGAACTTCAGGAGTCAGTTCACCTCTTTGAGTTACACTGGGCATGATTCTTCATTGCTTGCATCTTGTTTTGCCATTTACATCTACTCTGGGGAAACAAGGAATGGGAGAGTGATACCTGGGGAAAACAGGGAGCAAACTGGAGAAGAGGTAAGTTTGGAGAGGGAAAGGGAAAAGGAGAATCCATGGAGAATCTACAAGAGTAGGGACCAGACTCTCTGCTACTTTGCACTTTGTGGAGTCATTTGCACCCATGCAAAGGGAGTCAAAATGGGTATGAAATGCTCCCACCAATGTGAGTGGAGAATTCTCATTTGGTGGTGTGTCATATCCATTGTGCACAGGTATAAATGGCAGTGAATATAAAACACTACCAAGCTAGAATTCTCCACTTCCACTATCTGTAACATTTTACATTACAGCTACCCAAAAATATACCAATTATTTTCATGAGAAATCTTGTTTCCCCATTTTCTCTGAAATTTCCTGCAAAAGTGTTTTGGTTTCTTGATTAAAAAAAAAAGAAACCTAAACCTGAAAAATATTTGGGAAGAAGCATTTTTGTTAAAATTTTTCATCTTTTGTTAAAAATATTTGGTTTAAAAACAACCCAAAAAATGTTGCAAAAATTCATTTTTTTAATGCAAAACCAAAATCTGTAATCTCGTCTCTTATTCTCCAGTTTGCTCTGTAGCCTCACACTTCTTGTCTCTCCAGAGTGGATAAAAATAAACAGACAAGATGCAAAGTAGTGGCGAATTAGATCCAGTGATTTTGCAATTGCTAGAATAGAAAGTAAGCCGAGGAGGAGAGATCCATGGGCAGAGAACAATAATGAAGCTTAGAATGAGAACTTCAGAGGATGCAATTGTGGAAATTAAATGAGCAAATGCAAAAGTGGGAAGATCAGGGACTGGTGCCGAGGCTGATAGGCTATGGTAGTTGGTGGTGTATTACAATAAAGGGCTGGAAATGTTTGTGGTCCTCTTTGGAAGAGAAGTTGACACATCGGAGGATCCCAAGCTTTATGCAGAGAGGAGACTGGGAGTGGGGCTGGAGAAAGACCGATACTTCAGCCATTACATAGCCTTCTTTTCTTAGTATAGCCCTATACAGATTACTTTTTCAACATTCCTGTGCTCCGCTCCCAGTCACAGTGCCAGAAAGAGACACACACAAAGCTGCTCTATTAAAGAAAAGGATGAAAAGCAGCTCCCAGGGCCAATTCAGTATCTCTTGTTTCTCCACAAATGCAGAGCTTTGGGCCTTAAAAATGAACCTCCAGACTTGGCATTTGCCTCTTGTGGTGTCATAAATCTCTGGGAATCAGCATCAAGGTAAAGATGCAATAAGGGAGATTTTCTGACATAAAAATCAGGCTAGTCCTGTGACCAGCCAATTTTTATTCATAAAACCTTGTCTTTATAAAAAATATATATATATTTTGGCTCAGATTAATTGCTAGTTTCCTTAAAAAGGAACATTCAATGAGTGTGCACAGTTTTGAAGTTGCTAAAGCCACTGCCAGCTTATACTCAGGGCATTGACTTAGAATAGGTTTTTCCTGTGTGTAAAAAGTATACAATAAAACCATCATCTTTTATTTACATAGCATAGAATTGCACAGAAGCTTCAGTTAAACTGTAAACTCCTTCGGGCAGGGCCCACCTTCAAATCCATGTGGACCAGGCCTGCTCCTGATTTTTCTCTCTATCTAGCCCTCTCACTCCTCTCTCCCCTTGTACTGCTTGCTTGATTCTCTTTCTGAATCCAGCTAGCTGATTTACCACCTCCAGGCAGGCTCTTACTCAGCTTACCTGAAGTATCGAAAATCCCGGTTTCTTGTAAGTACTAAATCCTGGGTTCTCCACAAGGAGAGCCTAGGCTTAGTATTGGAATGCCCAATTTTAGGCACCCTCCTGCCCATTAAAATCTTCAGCTTTAAGTTAGGTATGTAGGCTCTTTATACAAAGCATGGGGCCTGGAGAGTTAGGCACCTAAGAATGGGAGTCACAAAAGCCAGCACACTGAGAGGGAAACCACCTAAGCTACCCAGTAGGAAGTGCCAAGGAGAAGGGGATGGCTTAAGTCCCACCTCTCAAAAGGGAATTAGTTGTGGAGTTTGCTGCCTTTGGACTCCATTTGAGATCCACAGCCAAGAACCCTCTCTTGGAGTTAGACATTGAAGCCTATCTCACCAGAAAAGGGAAGGGGTGGTACCAGTGCCCCCCACGAGTTAGCCCCCATCCCAAATGTGGGAGATCTACATTCAAATCCCTACTCTGCCTGAAGCAGGACAGGGATTTTAACACATGTCTCATGTGTCCTAACCACTTGGCTATCCTGAGGTGGAATACTCAAGTTCTCCTGCTGAAGCTGTTCCACTTTGTACGAAAAACACTCAAATAGTCATTGAACCAGCAAGAGCATGAGAATGCGTAGTTGTTACACTCTCACATGTGAGACCCAGATTCCAATCCCTGCTCTACATCATGCCTCAGGATGCGAGTAGCCACATATATATGGTTTTGTTCAACATCTTCATTAATGATCTGGAGGATGGGGTGGATTGTACCCTCAGCAAGTTTGCAGATGACACTAAGCTGCGGGGAATGGCAGATACTCTGGTGGGTAGGGATAGGATACAGAGAGATCTAGACAAATTGGAGGACTGGGTCAAACGAAATCTGATGAGGTTCAAAAAGGACAAGTGCAGAGTCCTGCAATTGGGACAGAAGAATCCCATGCATTGCTACAGACTGGAGATTGACTGGCTAGGCAGCAGTTCTGCAGAAAAGGATCTGTGAGGTTACAGTGACAAGAAGCTGGATATGAGTCAACAGCGTGCCCTTGTTGCCAACAAGGCTAACGGTATATTGGGCTGCCTTAGCAGGAGCATTGCCAGCAGATCGAGGGAAGTGATTCTTCCCTTCTATTTGGCACTGGTGAGGCCTCATGGAGTATTTGTCCAGTTTTGGGCCCCCCCAATAGGAAGGATATGGACAAATTGGAGAGAGCGAGCAGTGGAGGGCAATGAAAATGATTAGGGGGCTGGAGCACATGACTTATGAGGGGAGGCTGAGGGAACTAGGCTTGTTTAGTCTGCAGAAGAGAAGAGAAGAATGAGGAGGGATTTGATAATGGCCTTCAACTACCTGAAGGGAGGTTCTAGGGAGGCTGGAGCTAAGCTGTTCTCAGTGGTGACAGATGACAGAAGAAGGAGCTATGGTCTCAAGTTGCAGTGGGGAAAGTCTAGGTTGGATATTAGGAAAAACTTTTTCATTGGTAGGGTGGTGAAACACTGGAATGGGTTACCTAGGGAGATGGTGGAATCTCCATCCTTAGAGGTTTTTAAGGTGCAGCTTGGCAAAGGCCTGGCTGGGATGATTTAGTTGAGATTGGCCCTGCTTTGGGCAGGGGGTTGGACTAGATACCTCCTGAGGTCCCTTCCAATCCTATGATTCTATACAGAAGTACTCAGAATTAAAGGTTACTTTTAACCTGCATTTGGCCCCAAATAATTTGTCCAAGGTCACAAATAGAACCCAGGTACCTTAACTTCCATTTCTTTTCTCCTTCTCTTTAGACCACACTGCTTTTTACACACAAAGCCTTTTTTTTTTTTTACTCGACTTTTATACATGGTACTGAAACTTTTCCAAGCGGTGCTTCAAGGGGCTTGGCTGTCATATTATAGAGTAGTTGCTTTATATTAGGAAGACCTGTTAGCAGTTCAGAGTTTACATTGATGCTTTAAAGAAAACTGGGTCAGCTGCAATTAAATAAAACCCTTTCAAGCTAGATATTTTAAGATGGCTGCATATTTGAAACTACTGTTTCAACTGAAACTGTTTCCATATGCCTGAAATTAGGTGCTACGATTAGTGGGAGTCAGCAGTGCATAATTCAAAAGAGCACACAAAACTCGGCTGTTGCTTTAGGTGAGACGCACATTGCTATTGGCAGTTGGAAGTAATTGCTGGAATGTAGCACACTGCAATAAATTAAATGTGATATATGCTAAGCATGCATGCTTGCCATCTGGTTGCCAGAAAGTTGCTGTTATTACTTTGCACGTAAATACAAGCGGCGTTTTGATGCAGAGAACTGAAGTGTGTCACATGCATAAACTCCCAAATGATTTAGGGCTCCAGCCCCCTCAACTCAACAGTTCTTTTAAAATATGAAATAATAAAACAATTTGGACTTGGAGGCCTCCCATTCCTTGCAATTATCACAAACTAGAATAAAATGAAGCCAACGTATTAGATACTGCAACAATAAGGCCATTCTGTAAATGGATTGCTTTGTAGCATGCTACCTGGCTCCATTGAATAATACTGAATTCCTTCCCTTTGCTAAAGTATTTGCTGATTTCTGGAGTCTTAGCTGGGGTAAACAGGCATAACACAGCACTGATGTGTACCACCTGAGGTTCTGGCCCTTTAAATTCAAATGATATCAAAGGCTTGCTATGGAGCGAACATATTCTTCTGTGAAGAAAACAAAAGAAAAGTGAAAAATTGTACAAAGAATCCTCCCTTTGGATGCAAAATCTGAGGGAGATTAAATCACAGCTTAATTTATTCATATCTGATCCTTTAATTTAAAAGCCAGATTTTGCACTGCAATATCTGTATATGGTTTTCATTGAATTCACCGAGAATCACATATGGATATCCCAGGACAAAATTCTCATTGAATTTAGTGTGAATTACATGAGCATATCCAAGAGTGGAAATTTGGCTTTAAATGTCCATAAACTGAATAATGAAACTGCTGGGATGAGGGTGGGAAGCTATGAGGATTCTGTATATCAGCAGATGATTTACGGAGGCTTACTTCACACCATAGTTTCTCAACCTGTAGTACGTGTACCCCTGGGGGTACGTGAGACACAGGCAGGGGATACCTGGGGAAAAACAGAGTGAAGGAGAGGTGGGCGGCAGCTGCTGGTTCTTGGGGGAGGCAGGCAGCAGCCCCCCACTTCCTTCTGGGTCCCAGCTCCCAGGTGGGAGCCCAGTGAGAGCTTCCTGCATCTCGCGAGCTGGTCTCACAGCTGGGTGGCAGCCACCCACACCTCAGTTCCAAGCCGAGGGACAGCCTCCAGAGCCCCAGCTTGAAGATGGGAAGCAGCCGTCTGCCCGCATCCCTGGATCCCAGGTGGCGTGGGAACCTCCTGTGCCCCAGCTCAGACTGGGTGGCAGTCGCCTATCTCCCGGGCTGGCAGCCAGGCAGCAGCCACCTGTAACTTGCCCAGGTGGTGGCCCCCCTCCCTGGCTCAAAGCCCAGTGCCCAGAAAACTTGTCAATTTCACTGCTCTAGCTGAGCAATAAAATTGACAACTGTGACAGCTCCAGATTTTACCAGTTACCCTCTTTTTCTGTCTGTCTCTCTCACCCGCCTTCCCTGTCTCTCTCTCACCCCTTCCTCCTCTCAAATCTATGGCAAAAAATCTGGTGCGGTGCTTTATATACCCCAGCATTGGCATGCCACTCAAAGCCTCCTAGCTTTGGCCAACATCACCTCTAACTCAGGTACAAAATTGAGTTGTGCACCCCGGTGTAAAGGTGGTAACCCTACCCACGCTAGATCTGACATCTGTCATATCACGGCCTTATATACTCAGCCCTTCTTCCAACACATGGCTCACATTAGTCTGTAAATATAAAATCCCGTGAAAAACCGAGTGTTGGGATACTTATTAAAATTTTCAGAAGCTAGGGGGTACCTGCTACTTAAAAGGTTGAGAAACACTGGTCTACACCACAAAGTTTTGCCAGCATAGCTAAATTGGCTAGAAGTGTGGGTGGGGAAAAAAATCCCACCTCCAGCCAACAAAGCTAAGTTGGTTAACCCCCCAGTGTAGATGGAACTATGCTTACATGAATGCTTCTGTTGGCATAACTAGTGTTATTCAGGGAAGTGGTGTTACTACGCTGGCAGAAAAACTCCTTCTATTAGCGTACACTGCGTCTACATTAGAGGATTCTGATGGCATAGCTATACCAACAAAGTCTCTGTACTGTAGACAAGCCCTTATTTACTTTTATTCCAAAGGAAAATTGAAAGTTTGATTTAACAAACAAAACACATCTGAACAACACTGTAAACGGAACAGCTAACTCTTGAAAGACCACTAGAGGGAGCAGATTTTATCATCAGTGCACTGAGGATACCTCATCGCTAATGAAAGTATAAACACAGAGATAGCAATGCAAGGGATCTTAATTAATGTATTGGGCTTTCATTAGAAGGAATCTCTCAGAAAACTAGTTGAATTAACCATTTAAGCAAAAGAGCAAAACTGTGCATTGTGTAGCAGATTTACATGTTCTTTATTTTCTGCTATTCGTAATGTAGAAAATAATCTCTTTTCAATATTGTTATTTTGCTTTTAGCAAATGTGATTTTTCTCTTCTACTTTTCTTTTGCTTACATCCTTTTTCTTATTAGCACCAATGCACACAGCAAGTATTTGGGAGTGGGGTTTCTTAATTAACTAGCATGTCCTTTTTCCACAGAATTACATGAAAATGATAGGGTCAGTGTAAGTAGGGTCTCTCTTTGGTTTGTTTGACTTTAATATCTTGGTGATGGTGATAATTAACAGGAATATGGACACCGTCAACTGAAAACTAAGCACATTTCTGTCAAATTTTGACCTATTGTTACAAGTAACACTTTAAATGACTAGAATTGAAAGAGAAAAGAATGGAGAAAAACATTCTCTGTTCCTTTCCCCTTCCATCCCATTTGTTTACTTTCTGATATTAACAATATATTTGTGTGTTTGCCAGTTTCACTATTTTTTCAGTATAGTCAATTCACCTGTTGCTTGTGCGGGTCTTTCACAAAGCAACAGGGGAAAAAGAAACATATTAAAAGTAGGAAAATGTGATTGTAAAGCCACAGAAATTGGCAGAAGGGATCAAGGATAGTTGTAGTGCTTGCAACTTAAAATTAACTACATTTCACTTCTTAAAATTAGCTAGATTTCAAGTTGACATGGCACTTTAAGCTGAGAAATAAAAAATCTGGAGCAAAGGTTATAAAGATTATAAGTAGATTGAATCTGGGGCCTACCTTACTTGACAGTCTCCCTTTCACAGGCCAGTGAACTTACCTCTCCCTCAGTGCAAGGAAAGGGACTTGAGTATCTTGAAGTGCAAATTGCTCCTTTCTTTGTCATATCATCCTCTAAGCCAAAGGTTGTCGAACAGTTAGTAGAAAAATACTTGTAGGGCTTCCATGTTTTCCCAAAATCCTGGGATCGCTCCAGAATCATGGCTGCTGGCCTTGGCGACTTAAACACCATGATTATGTGAGTGAAGTAAAACTCAGCTTCCAAATCCAGCTGGATCCTCTCCTTGCGCACATCCTCAGCTGATTGCCACCACGTGCGAGGCAATCGGAAGGAAGAGTCGGCCATGGCAGAGGGCGGGTGAGCCAGATGGGTGTGAGCAGAATTGCATTTGTCACACTTGGGCTGTTTGCATGCCAGGTCTGCATTCTCACTGTATGAACAGTAAAACTCGGTGGAGTTGCGCCCACATGTGGTGTCTGTCCACAATTTCCGTCCATGGGCCAGGTTTCCCATGCGAGGGTTGCATGCTTTTCCGCAGTGGGACCCAACTCCGACAACACCACTCAGTCCTAGGTAGAGGAAAGTACACGTTAATCTAAAGCAACCTAGCTTTAATGGCATCGCTCTCAGCCTACTGCCTTCATTTTCCCATGTCAGAGAGCTCCCTGTGTAACCCCTAAATCCTGCACTGGCCACCACCGAAAACAGCAAGAGAATCCCAGAATCAGGGGCTAGGGCAGACCTCAGGATTGCACCTGTTTCAGTGACCCTTACAGGTCACCGCAGGGAAACATAATCCCTGGAGCAGAGGCCTGCCCCCCGCCATGCTTCCTCTGGGCCCTAACATGCCCCCTTCTACTCCTCTGAGGGGCAGCTTACGACAGCCCCTTTGCCTCAGCCTAGCTCCCCCTTCCTCTGCAGAGGATGCTACACTAAGCCCAGGGGCAGTAGATTTCCCCTAAGGCGTAGGGTGGTAGCTAAGGAATGCTCCAGAGTTCCCTAGAAACCACAAGCAGAAACAATTCCTATTGGGTAGTTTCTGGGGAACACTGAGGGTTCTTTAGCTACCACAATAAGCATTATGGAGCACTTCCTGGTATGGCACCACTTCAGTGGGCAAAGGGAATGCTCCCTTCTCTTGTTGCTCTCTGTGAGGGGAAATCAAGCTGCTTCCTCAGCTATCCCAGAAAACCCTGAGGATTTGAAGTGGGCAGTGATATATTGGCATCTCAGGGTGTGGTCATACAACCCCTCTCCTTAAGACCCAGAAAGAGACCCATACGGTCCCAGGACAGGGAGGAGGCTATAAGGCATCCCTGAAGAAAGCCATAAGTGATATGGAGGTTGGGTGGTTCCAAGGCTTATTGGGAAGATGACATAGCTAAGTTTTGAGTAGGAGACAGGGGAGGTTAGTTGTGGAAGGATATTCAAGCAAGGTGCTTCAATATTCCTACTAAACCTGGAGCTTGGTTGCACAATAGGAACATTGAAGCATCCCCTCCCCAGGTGCTGCAGAGGTCAGGATTTAGCCAGGACACTGGTTCATATTTTGGAAGTTTGTCACTAATGGTTTGTAAAGAAAAAATTCCACTGTTGAAATTGTGCTGGCAAGTTGCCCTGCAATTTAGCTTATATGGTTTTTGTTCAGGTTTGTCTAGAAGTCTTGTTGATTTAAAACTCATATAATTACAGTGTCTAAACAGAAAATAAAATCACCATGGGGGTTCAGTATGAAGCTTTTTGCAAAGTTACAGTCATGGTTTAGTAATTTTTATTATAAACTTTCCACTGAGTAATGAAGCTGGCAGTCAGTCAGGAACTAGCTTGTATTTTATGACCCATAACCATTTAACTTAAAAAAATAAACAAAACAGCTCTGATGGCTTGAAAATGGGCATGCCAAAACATTTGAGGTGCATAATGTGTTCTTTATCACTGGGCCAAATATACACAATACGCTTTGCACCAATTATTATGGCTTCTTCTTGGTCTTTTTGCTATGGTCAGGTGTTCATTTTGGTTACATATCCAATACATCCTTTATCTGGAGGATATTATTGTTATTCAGCTTTGGTATATAGTGCCATATTTGCACTGGAATTCTATCCGGCATTAGCAGAGGGATAGACTTAATGATCTGATAGAAATGGGAGGGTGGGGAAGGAAACTAATACCGAGGCTCTAGGCAGGTTTTTTATATAGGTTACCCAGAAAAGCTGTGGAACACTGTTTCCCAACGTTTATTATAAAGCACTTACAAATGGGCAGATTTCACTGGCTAAAAATATCTTGGAAAGATTTTAGTGATCAAAATCTTCCGTAAAATAATTTCTTATCCCTATAAGGGATTTTAAGTGCAATAAAAAGGATAAGAACTAAAATGAGGCAATTCGAGCTCAAATTTACAAAATACACTCATGCCTATAACAGTGAATAAATACAACTGTAAAATTCACATAACACTTGGCCCTTCTAGAGATCCTTTTCAAAGCACTGTCCAAACATAAACTAATCTACACAGCTCTCCTGAGAGGTAGGGTAGTAAGTATTTAGCATGTGTATCATCAGTTAGACCTACCATGGGCTGGCTTATATTATGTGTTGGCTGCTTTCTTGTTTTCTTTAGCTACATTATACAATGGAGTTAAATTATCTGCTAAACAAACAACTGAATGTTTACTGCAGCACCCGCCACTGTTACATTTCAATGACTACTTCTAATAGAAACCACTTTTGTGAAGAAATATGTCAGTGCGTAGTCAGGACTCCAGTAAGATTTTTAATTAGCACCATATGGATCAAGCTCTGTCTTTGTACTCAGTATTGTATAGGACATAGAGGGTGATGTGGGCTGAAATCCTGGCCCTGCTAAAGTCAATGGGAATTTCAATGGAACCAGGATTTCACCTGTAGTCCTGCTCCAAGGAGCTCACAGTAATGTTCAGATGCAGATGCATTATATTTAAATTGACAAATGGATTAATGTAAATAAAACATTTCCTGAAGTCCTTTGGTAGTCCCAGGGCTCTCTCCCGCAGGGGTCTGAGCTAGTCCATAACATCCTGAGTGCATAACTCCCATTAAAGTCCATGGAAGTTGAGGATACTCAGAAGTGCTTAGCACCTGCTAGCACCAAACTCCTTATTCCTATCCTCCCTCGGCTTTGGATCAGGCCCGTAGTTTTCACTCCTCATTTGGGAATGGATCCTGCTCCCACTGGAATCAATGGGGACAGGTTCAGGCTGTTGGAATGCACAAGCATTGTTTTTTACATTGGGGGGGAACTAAACCTTTGAATAATAGAGGTTTTTCCCAATGGAAAACATTGGAGTGATGAATGTAGAGTGCTGCAATTTGTGAGATGGGACCGTGTTCTGGCTTAGTGCTGTTTACCACAAGATTGCAGCAAAAATGACAGATTAGAGGATAAAGATTTCAGCCACAAACTCACGTCACCTCTTCCTCTACCAGAAAGCGATGCTTCTCCATACCCCTCAATGGCTATGCTGAACTACTGTATACGCTATCTCAATCCCTATATACTATACATATCACTGAACAGCAATCTTTAGTAATGGACAAGAGCACATAAGGTACACCATGACTCACCTGTAAAATATCCAGACCGAGCATATCATATGCTTCCTGTTTAAGCATTTTTCAGTTGACACACTTGCTTTGTAACATTTCACTTACACCCTTGCAATTGATTATGTGATTTTTCCATAGCAGGCTGATAATGAGGTTTGTTCAAAAAGAAAATCAGCCCTCAGCTTGAAAACATTCCAAGGAAACATATAAACAGTTTATAGAACAAAATATTAAAGCCTAATTGTGAAGTGTTTGGAGATCCTTGCAAGTGCAAAGTGATTATTCTACTAAATGCATTCGGCAGGGATGGGAAAGAGGCTTAAAGGCTTTGGTTTTTCGGTGCGCTAGTTTTGCCATCAGTGCTGTAAAAATAATACTTATAAACATGACTAAAAACTCTATTTACTACATTGTGATCATTGTGAATCCTGCTTTCCCCACTCCCCTCCGATACAGAAGTAACAGTTCCCACCCTCCAAGGATAGTAGCTGAACCAAGGTGGCTAGCGCTACACTATCTTGCAGATCTTAGCTGGTAAAACGCAGAACAAGCAGCAAGGAGCAATCTGAGTGCTATGCTGTTGTACTCTATGCTAACCAGATACCAAGGAGCTTCTAAATAGTAAGTCAGCCAAAGGGAGTGAATTAAAGCTATCTTATCTTTACTGCAGGTAAAAGTTCTATGCCATCAGAAGCAACATGAGCACAGGCGCTGTGGGGTGACAGCTGTAAGGGTCAGTAAAGTCCAGGCATGTTTCTCTTCTTTGAGATCTTTAGATTGCTTTGCTTGTGCATAAACTTGGAGTTCGGTCAGAAAGAATGTATGTGTGTGACTTTTCCCTCAGAGTCAGATGTGATAAAAGGAGAGCGAATAGAAATTACAACTGGAAAACACTTATCAGGACACCCACTTCATCCCCTACCAGCGTAGCTGCAATGCACTGTTTGGGGCTTAGCCAAAGCCAGACTGAGCAATCTGATATGGCGGGGCTTCCTAAACTTTCAGTGTCAGGAAGCTTTTCTTGGTGTTCCGTTTAAATATTCCTTTTTTTTCACTTTCACTTCCATTATCTTCTACTGACATCCCTCTCCAAACGATTGCAGACAGTTCCCAAGTCCCCCCCCCCAAATGTCGCTTAGCCAGTCTGTACCTATTTAGCCTTTGGAAACTCCCCTGACTGCCAAAGGGGGGCGATGGATAGAAGAGTGCAGGTGCGCAGATGAGAACTGAATGGGAAGCAGCCCGACAAGCTGCCCCAAACGGAATTTAATTCGCATTCCTGGAAATAAATTCTGGCAAATGAGATCCTGACTTGGGAAATACACGTGTAGCTCGTTCAGGACCCAGCGGGAGAGGAAGGTGAAGAAGGGAGAGAAAGGGGACTTGACTCTAGAACAGTTTGTTGTTTGAGGACCCCTCACGGAGGAATCAATAAAAACCCAAACAAAACAAGAGAGCCCCAGGTGTGAACGGACACTTGTCAGCCACACTGACTGTTCTTGAGCCTGGAAGAGCCACTTTCCCCCTTTACAGGCCATTCCAACTTTAGCTACAATAATCTAAAATCTGTATTGTCTTTCCGGCTAAGGAAGATCGTGTTCCCTGTATCCACATGCAGAAAAAGGGCTGTTAAAATAAAGCAGCGTAATGGCGTTAAACAGCATGCTACCCTGTCATCTTTCTTTCTTGGACTAATTGCCCCTTTTTCGTGTTTTCCCCTGGCTCTCCCGTTCCACTTGACTTTTCACCCTCCCTTATGAACTGGTTAAAGAGCCAATCACGCTTCTAAAAAGCGAACGTTACATCCTTTACTCGAGAGCCTCCTCAGGAGCAGTGGAGGATCCGAAACCTGACCAGGAAACGTTGAAGTGTGCCCGTTCGTATATACTGCGGTGTGCACTGCAGGGAAACTCTTTGTTCGCTCCGAGAATGATCCTCTGGCTAGAAAGAGAAGCTTTGATCGTTAAGGGCAACTGCTGCCCTTCGAGATCAGTTGCTACATAGCGTCTCCGCTGCTCTAGAAGGAAGAGGGGGAATATTTAGCCATCCCAGAACCTGAGACTGGTTTCCACAGCAGCTCCCAGCTGCGCGCCTTGCTAAAGGCTACCAGGGTCGGGGAGCAGGCTTAGAAGGAACGAGAAGACATCGAGCCCACCAACCTGCAGCCACCGCGGAGCAGCCCAGCAGCGCAGTGAGCCACATCCAGCTCTCCATGGCCGAGGCGAAGGAAGGGGGCTGAAATCTCTTCTGCGCGTGAGGAAAGTTCTCCGGAGCAAGCCCTGCCCGGCCGCCCCGGCGCTCGCCGCTCACTGCAGTGCTCGGGGCAGGGGGGAGGCTCCATCAGCCGCAGCAGGAAGCCCCCGGGTCTCCCCCGGGGAGTGGCATCGCGAGGCAGCCGCCGGCTCCTCCAGCGCCCGGGGAGCCGCGCGCCTCTCCGAGGGCATTTCACTCCGGCCCCGGGCCCCGCCGGCTCCCGCCGCTCCGGTGCGGGGCACGGCCACGCTGAACTCCGCCGGCCCCTTCACTTCCTGGCCGCCGCCTCCCGCCGCCGCTTCCTCCCGAGGGGCGCCGGCAGGAGCGCGCTCGATGGCCCGGCTCCCGGCCGCGGGTCCCGGGGGCTCCCCCCCGCTGGCAGCCCCGGGCTCTGCCGGCGGCTCGCGGCGCTGCTGCCGCTCCGGGGGGCCGACACCGAGCCCAGCCCCTGCTGCTCCGGCGCCCCCGCCCCGCCCCGCCGCACCCCGGGACCAGCCCGCCTCGGGCGGGCTCAGCCGGCTGCCCTGGCGGGAGCGCTCCTGGCGGCCAGCGGCTCGGATCCGAGCGCGCCAAGCCGCCGGCACGGATGGGAGCGGCCAGCGCCCCCTCGCCTCTGTCCCCTTCCACCAGCCCTTCTCCGGCCGCTCCGCACCGCCCCCCCAGCTACTCCCTGCTCCCCCCTCGAGCTGACCCACCTGTGCGTCCCCTCTGCCCTCCCCCCCAGCAAGTCCCCCGTTCGCCCCGCCAGCCCACCGCCTAGCCCTCCCCCCAGCTAGCCCCTCCGTGCCTGCCCCCTCGCCAGCCTTCAACCCCCCCACGAACCCTCCTCCCCGCAGCCAGAGCTACCCCAGCCATCTCTCTCCAGCTCAGTTACCCTTCCCACGCCTTCCCTTCCTTCACCTGTTGCTACCTCCAGCCATTTTGCCCCAGCAATTTCCCTCTCCTATACAGACCAGCCCAGCCCCCCCCATGGTTCCTGGCAGCCCCCTTCCCAATCGCTATCCCCTTCCCTCTCCAAAGCTCCAGCCCCCAGCCCAGCCATCCTTTAATCCTACAGCCTGGATGTCAAATAGGCCCATGAAGCAGAGAGGCTCACTTCCAGGTTCCCACCTGGATACCACTGGGGCCCATTTGACATAAGGCAGGAGGGGGGCTGGACTGGAGATTGAGCTGCATTGAGAGACATTTGCTTGGTTGTGCTTTAAACGCGTTTGTGATAATCCCTGCACTAAGGTGACCACATAAAACAGTGCTCATCAAAATGCACCTCTAAGTAATTCCCTTCATCCCACCCCTGCAATTCACTTCCCTTTCTGCTAAGGGTGAACTAGAAATCATTAGGATCTTCTGTCTCCTCAGCAGCCACCAGTTGAATGAGACACAGAACTCTGGATCCAGTCCTCTCAGAGAGGTGGCGATCAGTCTGCAGCACAGCTCGGGGACTGTCCATCAATAAACACACAATAGATTGGATTGGTGGGTATGGACAGTGAGTTCCCGTCTAGGCACACATGCATACTGCACGTGTCTAGCTGGGGTTTAGAGAAAATGATAGTGGTGGAAATGAGAAGCCTCCTCCTATGTTATGTAAATCTGCACTGAAAATTAGATATTAAAAAATATCAGCCTAGTTATGTTACAGAAATAGAGATAATTTAATGCTTCGGGGCAAATGGTAAATTTCTACAACCAGAATGATAACAGGATTAGATACTTCTCAAAGGGCATTTTGATAACTCATATTCATGAGATGATTATAAAACCTACGATCAAGGGGGCTATATATGAAGCATTTTTTTTAATCTGGGAGAAGGAATGCTGAAAGGCGATCTTAATATGAGAGCAGTTGTTTTAAAATAAAGTTATCCAAGTTCAAAGTGCAAAGAAAAAAATCTGAAACATTTCTTAACAGTTGCAACATGCTCACTTTCCAAGTTAGATTCAGATAAGGAAAAAAAGTGATTGTTCAGAAGCCTTCCATGCTGGTTCTTCTGTGCTGAGAATGAACCTCAGAAATTGCAACTAAAAAAGGTAACGATTTGAGAAAAATAGATATTTTGTGAAGAGCCAAGGCTGCTAGGCTAAAAGAATATTCCCCCATCTTCCACCATAAAGGATGGGCCCAGAAAGCTTCTCTATAGACTGTAGCTCCCAAAATGGCACGCCACACTATCCTCTTCCACAACTGTACCCCAAATGTCCTAATTAATTAATTGTCCATTCTATTTGTGCATTTCCTCTTCAAAGATCTATTCCATTCTAATACTGTTGAAAAACTGGTGAAAAGAGCTACAAGAGTGGTTCAAAGTCTGGAAAACATGCCTTATAGTGAGAGATTTAAGAAGCTCATCCTACTTAGTTTATCCAAGAAAAGGTTAAAAAGCAACTAGTTCATGGTCTGTAAGTACCTACATGGTGACGAGATTTCTGATAGTAGACGGCTCTTTATCAGACAAAGGCATAACAAGATTAAATGGTTGGAAGCTGAAGATAATTTGCATCTAAATTTGTCTAGCAGTGCATGTGATTAACCATTGGAACAACTTTCCTGGGGACATAGTGGATTTTCGATCACTTTAAGTCTTTAAATCAAGGCTGGAGAGCTTTCTAAATGATATGCTCTATCTTAAACAGAAGTTGTACACTTGATTCAGGAGCCCGATGAGGCTCTGTATGTCCTATGGTGTACAGGAGGTCAGACTACATGACCATAATGGTTCCTTCCGGTCTTGGAATCTATAAATTGTATCATGGCAGATTAGTTCTAGGAAGGAAGGGGAAAGTCTTTGAAATTTATATGGTTCTACTGCACAGTCTGTCAGAGTAAACAGAAACCAGCAAACCAAGAAAAATTTCTAGTGTTTCAATTACAGTTTCTTGCTTAATTTAGTCACCGGCTAATTTGATCCTCCTTTTAAATTGATCTAAACCTCAGCAATCAAAATATCACTTCTATATTTAAAAATATAACCTCCACCCTTTTCGGGGTGGTAATGAACGACGTGACTACTAGCTATGGAAAGTCTCCATTTGGGGCCTGACCCTGCATGACTGAAGTTAATGGGAGTGTTGCCATTGATGTAGATGGCAGGCCCTTAATCAATAAGGAAGGCCAAAATCCTAAAGAAGGAGTGTTTTCCCTGGGTTTTTCTTTCATGTGATATTAAGAGAACTACATCTAATGATTTTGGCATTCACACATGGTAATGGACATCACCAGTGGTATCATTGCTAGACAAACTGTGATATGGATCTGCTGGCCATGTAGGTTTGCACAGAGGTAAGTGGAGCGCAGGTACTACACAATTCTATCGAAGCTGCAGAAGGATTACTATTTTTACTGTGTTACATTGCAGTAGTGACATTCAGTAACAGCAGACATGGCTGCCGCATCAGAGCAACATTTGTGACATTTTGATGTCCCATCCAGGGGCCGAGACTGGGGTGGCATGTAGAGGCATTGCCTCCCCAAACCGCATATTTCCCCTGCCCTGCCGAACCTGGTCCTTCAGCGCAGCTCTTGGGCACGTAGTCCCATCTACTTGCACTGCCTGACAGAGCCTGCCTGGAGAGCATGTGTTGGGGACATCTTGGAGAGGGTCTGGAAGAGAGGGATTTTTTGGAGGGGGAGGGGAGGAAGCTGGGATTGGGGGAGCAGCAGAGGCGCAGCTGGAAGGTTTCCTGTGCCCTTCCTCAGCATCTGGTGTGCAGGCAGCAGGGGGGTTGCTATTTTGCAGTGAGGACTATCAGGAACCGCTCATCCCCCTGTGCACTGAGCTGTCCCCTCTCAGTTGCTGGTGGAGGGGTGTGGATGTTCTGTTTTGCAGTGGGGGGTTGAGGGAGCGCCTTCCCCAGGGCACTGACGTGTCCCCTTCCCCTCTTCTGTCTCCGCTGTCAGTGCTAGAAGCCACATCCCCTCCCACACTCCCTCCATTGCAGGCAATGCAAGGTGCTTTTCTAGCCATCCATCCCTCACCCAGGTGGAGCATGAAGCTGCCAGCAGGAGGATCCTCAGCCTGTCTCCAGCAGCCGGGCTTGCTCAGCCATTTTGCCAAAGGGGTCTCCCCTGCCAAACCCAGCACTCCCCTGCCCCATTCCCCCCGAACTTGGGGTTTCCAGAATTTCTGGGACTAGGTGCTGATCTTGCAATTCCCAGGTGCTGCTTGGTTGCCATTGCTGCAGAACTGCTTGGGCTGTGATGGCACTGATTTTAAAGATGCACTCCCAGAGCCCATGTGGGGGCTGAGCTGTGCCCCCAGCTGTGCCCCCAGCTGTGCCACACCAGGATTTGTTTAATGGTGATGGTGTTTGGCCCATGGGCTACATATACTCTTTGCAGTTGGATTTGAACGCCAAGCCCTTTGCACCATCTACCTATCATGTGGCTAGTGCACTTGTAGACAAGCTCCAAGCAGAACTGCAGTGCACAAAAGATAACGGCATTCTTTGGGATGTGTAAGAGTATGGATTGGACCTCACTAAGGATGATCGGATACAAGAAGAATGGTGACATTTGACTGCACAGATTTTAGGGCAATTAAATGTGAAATGTGAGCTTTCAGCCACAGCTGTTACTGACTTTCAGCGAATACACACACACACACACTGACATTGAGTGTCATGTGAAGGCATGCTTGGCCTGCACAGTGCATAGTCACTGATGCTCCTCTGGCCCCTCTGAAACCAGTAGTCATAGACAGACCATGGCAGAAAACTGCAGCGGATATTACTGGCCCCTCAATTGCACTGCACTGTTGACTGTTATAGACTATCAATCACATTACCCCTTTGCATTCATGATTTCACAAACCCACCTCAAAGGAGGCCATTTCTTGCCTAACCGCTTTTTTTGCAACATGTGGCCTACCAAAGAGTCTTGTTTCTGATAATGGGACCCCTTCTGTATCAAGAGAGTTTGAAGATTGACAAGTATTGGTACAGTACATTATAAATTGGCTGTGTACAATCCTGCAAGGAACTGCATGGGACTCTAAAGATGCCCGTGGCTCGCATCCTGGAGGAATATCGAGATGCACACTTCCCTGTTGCACTGAGTCATGCATTATATAGACTCATAGACTCATAGGTCAGAAGGGACCAATATGATC